>NW_019059694.1:340783-394889 GCF_000696155.1 Zootermopsis nevadensis | reverse complement strand
CCCACATTACAATAAGAATGTATGGGTGGGGGCATCTATCATAAAACCTGCCTGAAGGTAACATGAGCGATGCAAATTACAATAAGCGAGCTGTACAGTAATTACACTTTTGGAAAAAATATTATTCAGCTAGCCAGAGCCAGAAAGAGTGGATTGAGATGGACGACTTGATATTATAATAATCAGGAATAAGGCTGTCGTGAATCATTGGCTTGACCTTGCTTGATAGCTCTGTCTTTTTCTTATCTTATAAACTTTTCCTTTGTGGCTGAAGCTGCCAGCCTTCCCGAATAGATGGAGCGCTCCTCCCTTTGGATTATTATTATAATAATATACATTTTGTTGCTCAAGAAGTACGCATAACCTTTGTTTTTGAGAGCTAGATGTATCTTATGTGATGCCGCGTTGTCTATATAAAGGCAGAATCGACCACATGTTTTGCGTTTCATATTTTCGTAAGACTTTTATTCACATCGCCAAGGTGGCGACACAACAAACAAGGGAAATTCCCGAAAATGGCACATAAATTCGTAGGCCCGCTGCTGTTATGGGTGACAAACGGGACCCTGTTTGTCTCACATTTTTCATTGCACAGTGCAATTATTAGCCTACAAATCTAAATCATTACCACCTCATGTAAATTTGTTTATGTACAATGTAAAAGCAACGTGTTTATGTATTATGAAGCTCGGAGAAACTTCATAACAGAAGCATAATCTAATCAACCAATTCTGGTACCTGAAGGTTTCGCTTCCCTAATACGAAACCCCACCATTAAACGCTATCACGAGCCGTTTCCATCTGCGTTAGGAGAACCTGAGGGTTCAACATTCCTAATGCCCAGTCCCACTGCTGGACACGAACCTCAGCCATTTTCACCTCCGTTAGCAGAAGTATCACGACGCAGTACCACGAAGGTAGATTCATCATCCCTTCTGAATGCAATCTTACGGAAGAAAGTCGTTCATGTAAGATATGAGGTTTTCACAGCGGTGAGTATGAAGATTTCTGTCTTCTGGGTTGTTGCGCTGTGTAGTCTGGTCGATGTTTACCAACGTTTCAGAGGGCATACTGTCTCTGTCATCAGGGCGATGAATGTTCAAAGTCGTGCATGTTCAGCGAATCTGCCGTGTGGAGTTCCTATTTGCTTGTGTTCCGCTGTTCGTTTAACACTTTCATACCAACCTTCACGAAACAAGAGGCTTGTACATATGTAAATAATATCGTTAAAAACTTTTATCGAAGATCTCCCAAACAAGGGAATGCTTTATAAATAATCATGATTGGAAAAAAAGTTTGTTATTCGTGTTAATTTCTCATAAATATAGCACGGCTGAATGCATGTTCTGCATTACCAATTCACGAAAAAAGACTGCCAAGGAAAATAGTTCTTCTTTTGAATAATTTTGTGGTTTATACTCTTGAGAGGCATTTTAATGTTCTTTCATCTACATCAGGAACATTGCCTTCTCTGACTAACTAACTAGAACCCAAAGGTTCATCACCGAATTAATCAAAGCCCTCCATCGGTCCCTGTCCTGGGCCAACAAAATCCAAATATTTACTTTCAGGGAGAATGTTTGAAAAAATCCGCCGTTAATACCACACACAGCGATAATGTAGTTCCCATGTCCTGTTCACTGTTTTAGTATATTATATTTTATGCGGAGAAGTGTATTTGAATTCAAATTGAAATGCAGAAGTCGCACAGGACGATTCAGAAGAAGATGGTTTAACCAGTTACCAGAAGACGAAAGATGGAAGAGCTGGCAAGAAATCGTGATTTACAGGCAGAACTTTTGTCTGCTATGCTATGCTACTCTGCTATGGCGATTTGTTGGAGGGCACACTATTAACATCGAATTATATGTGACATTCTTGATTATTTGTTTATTTATGTAACGGCGCTTACTTAAAAGTCAGATTATTTGTCGTTGAATGAGAAATGACAGCAAGATAATACCAGGAGACAGCAAAGAAAGGCCAGTTGAGTGATTTTATTAATATTTGCCGAAAGTGGTGCTTGTTTTGTTATATGTGCGTCAGTGTTTTGCTGAATTGAAAAGAATCAGCCGTGAGACTGAGGAGTGAAACCCATCGAGGAAATGTTTGATGATGGCATGCGAACTACGTCACCTGCTGTCGTAGAATAGGCAGTTTAATTCCTAGTTCCATCATTGATCACAATTCTGAGCCATTTTCGCCGTCAAAATGTTTCTCTTATCCTGTTACATGCAACACATCATCATTTCCGAGATTTCGCTGTCCTAGCTATTGTGCTGGTGATGTGTGTGAATGACGATTTTTTCCTTTTGTAGGTAATATATTAAGTTTCTAGCCTTTCATACTGTACAGTTATTAAACATGTATACTTATTATATACCAATTACTTTTAATCACCTTAATTGTGCTGTTACATGTACATATGCTTTTAGATCTTTAATATACCATTATCAGTCTTTTAGTCCAATTGTCAAGTTTGGTCGACTTCCTTACATTCCTGTAAACTTTCAGTTTGAAAATATTAATATTCTAAAGTGTTTTAAAAACTCTGCAACATTTCAACAGTGAAGGAGTTTTAAATGGATGGATTTTGCTACTTTTATTAAATTTTAACAAGTTATTACCAACAACTTTTTAAAAGTTGCTATATTGAAATTGTTTTAAAAAATATGGTGTTGGAAGAAGCTTGAATGTTTTTGCTTATTGGTGCCAAGAAGTGGCAACAGTGACTACGCAGTGTTAAGGTCAATAGGGAGTTTCTTCCATTAAATGTAATGAACGATTTGTATTGTTTTCAGTTTATACTAAACAACACTTTTCTTTCTTTTCTCAGACACTTGACTTCTAGACACAAGGAACTGCATGATCTCGTCGAAGGAGGAACTTTAAAATCGGCGGACATTGTCAGTAAGCGTGAGTCGTAGACTATTTAAAATGCAGGATGTATTATTTAAAACGCAACTCAGAAGCGGTCACGTAACTGCGGTACATACATGAAGTCAGAAGCAGGCCCAACCCCATGTAATAAATAGGCATCTCTAGTCGGGGGAATCCCGGATGTTAAGCCGCTGCTCACGCATAATGCGTGCAAGTGCGAACGTGGTGCATTCACAAGAAAAACTTGCGTTCGTTAGTAAGACCTGAAACACAATATTGAACTGGCTGTTTCTGACGTTGCCCCAGAAACACGCCAGAAAAAGGTGGATATTTGTCTCCCGAGAAGGTGGTGGTATTCTTCAGCATCTGCTGTAAAGCTGTTCAGGAACTTCTTCGTAACAAGTGAAATTAGAATAAATCTCTCTTGTCTCGTGACGCTGGTGTCACCAGAACTTAAATGTACTATATTGCCTGGGATTGCATTTAAAATGGAACATTCTGTATTTTAGCTTGGCGTATTGGCCTGTATTTTTGTGCATGCTGTAATTAAGAATAATTTACTGTATTATATTCCACTCGTTTCTCATGCAAGAGACCTAAATTGTATTTCCAATGAACGGAATTGCATGATGTGACGTTGCGGACATGGTTCAAGCTTACGTTCCGTCAGACGAATGATTGTCACTTGGGCCGGATTGCGTCTGGGCTTCGTTCCGATGGTAGTGAAGACCACCCCACCCCCGAACTTCATTTTTTTACGCATTCTTTTTATTCCTGCAGAAAGTAAAGGCACAAAGGTGAGGTTATAACTTGTTTACCTTTCATCTTTTAAAACACTCGACTGTCTTTAAGTAGGATTTGAAGTTCTGTTGGCGGCGATATGGGTTGTGGCGCTGTATAGTCTAGAAGTTTCCTGATGTTTCTGAGGTACGTGCTGTCTCCCTGCTGATGGAGGCAGAAAGTGCCTGTGAGAGGCCACAAACCACAAAAAGTTACTCTATAAACGAATATCTCCCAATTTGACATCACACGTTTGAGCTAACCTGCTAGTTCGGAGGCTGTTCCTTATATCCTGAGGTTAGCTGATTAAACTGGATTACAGCAAACACACGACTCGTATACCAGTGTAATAAAGAATAACCTCTTCGATAGCAGTATGTTTGGCACTTCATAATCAAATAAAAGGAGCAATTCAGAGTTGAATTAGCCTCTACATGAGAGAAAAAATCTCATGCAGGGTGAGGATGGGAGGGTACTGTTCAGGGATAAAATACAGGAACCCTATTTTATATTCGCATTACGTCCCGCTGTTCTGGAAGTCTGAAAGACACAATTGCATGCCCGTCCCCTGTTGCGATAGACTACTCGTCATACATCCATCTTGATGCAGGTTTCAAACACTTGACTCCACTCCAGTCGGTCACGAACACCGGCCAGATGTGAAGCAAATGGCAGAAGATATAGTGAAACTACTCATTCGATATAGAGATATAAAGTTGTGCACAGATTTCCTCAGTTTCAAAAGCAGGCGCGTGGAACAGATGGTCAAATATGCAAGGACAACCGCTGTTCACTTCCCATTTGACACACGATGCTAAATAACCTCCCGAGTTGATAACGGCGAAATATGATTTAGGGTCTGTTAAACTTCTGTAGAACGAAGTATGATTTGAGGTTTTCATGGCGGTGAGTACGAAGATGGCTGTCTTCTGGGTAGTAGCGCCTTGTAGTTTGGTAGACGTTCATCGACGTTACATAGGTCCTTGCTATCATCAAGGACACTCATCGCTAACACTAGAGCCACCAACGACATTTACGAGTTTCAGTACGAGCGCGTTTAGTATTTATTTATAATTACGTTCAGTCGGACGAATAAAATGTGTGAACTGACATTGTGAATGCATTTGAATAAATATATGCAACTTGATAGTTTTAAAGGTTTCAGTTCATGGCTTACCCCTCTGGGATTTAAATATTCGACATGTTACAGTTTACTTTCAGATTGAAATGAACTGACACGGACGTTTATAGAAAGTTACTGATTCGGTGTGCGTGGTAGTGGCAGGAGACTTCACTCAAATTAGACTCGTGGCTACGACATGTCGTAAGAGGAGATCTTTTTTATATACGCTTATGTTTCAGTTTCTAGCATCAGAATTTTAAGGGATGGGGAATACGTGTACAAAATCAGTATTTCTAATGTAAGGTGTTATTGTCGGAAGTTAAACGTTTGAACTTCACAAGAATATCGTCTCTGATCTACCAGTGACTGCTCGCGGGGCATATGGAAGGGTGTAACCCGTCTCGTGATTTGAGTAGCCTATAGCTCCCCTAGATTATTATAATGGCGTGCCGCTGTGTTTTCTCAGCAGGCTGGCCGGCTACTGGAAAATGAGCGGTTTCTGCTCTTGGAAGTAACCATTAGCTGTGGAATAAAAATGGGCACATGAACGACTTTTCGTGATGCCCACTTTTTCCTCTGTTATTGAAACTACTCCCACCCAGACCCATCTCTATTTCCATATTACGATCTGTAGTTAAAGATTTTCATGTTTTTTACTGCATATTGTATCGACTTGTTTGTGTGGTAAGTAGAATGGTTGCAGACACATACAAGTTGTGAGGTGTAAAGGGCAGAAGCTGTTCTGAGTACGGTAATATTTAAAAAATATGTCTTAAATGTGAAGACAGAAACCCTCAAAACTTACATGCGGGATAACTGAGATACTGACAACACTCTACAAACGATAGCAATACTTCGGTCACTTTGTCTGTGCTGTGAATTTAAACATTGATGATTTACATCGGGTGCTGAAAGTGGGAAACCTGATTAACAAGTCGGCGGTTATGGGAAAGGAGCTACAAAATTCTGAATATCACTTATCGCAATTAACCTTTGCTTACTGCCTCAACAAGACTAAAATACTTCAAGGTCGGTGTAGGTCTGTATTTCTTTCTGCTTTTCTGTTCTTCAGAGCCCTGCAATTCGTAGCTGGCAAGCTTACCGGCCATCTTCAGACCTCTGCGTTCATAGACAGCGTCTTCAAAACCCCAAAATCGCGCTTACCTGTTTTTTCAACCGCTGAGTCGCGACGTGGTTCTAAGCGTGTCGTGACTCTGTCATTACAACTGCGTTTTTACAAGTTAACGTTGGTTCAAAGAGTGTGGTAACTGCAGTGATTTTGATCAGAACTGTTTTGTCATCTTCGTGGTATGTGATGCTGTTTCTTTACTAAAATGGCATTGCGCTCGTAAGGCAATTTTTAATATTTAGTTGTTTTTTCAGAGCTTGTACTTTTAATCTAAATGCAGTATCTGCCCTTGTCAATCATTAACCATCCCTAAAACTATGTTAAATCTGTAGCAATTTCTATGAAATCTTAGCTCCACTACCATTATCATTGTCATAATGTAGCGATCGAGGACGTGGGCCACTTCTTTGCCCATTGAGGACTCATTCGTCGAAGCTTCTGTGCAGGTTGTCCTCTGCTTAATCCTCGTGGTTTGTAATTCTTAATAGTTAATGAAATCTGCCCCTTCACATTTTATCAGCATGTTGAATCCTGTTGGACTGTGGGCAATGTGAAACGTGTATAGGATGAAGTTAATAAAATATATGAAAATATGTGTGAACATATTAGTGCATGGACATGCGTGATACAATCAATGGAGATTAGATAGGGGACGTGAGAAATGCATTGTCTGCATAATTTTAGTCTGAAATGTGAAGGACACAGACCACTTGGAAGGCCTTAGGAGGGTAATATTGAAATAGGTAAATATAGCGTGAGAGTGTGTACCGGCTTCAGCTGGCTCAGAATAGAGCCCAGATAACACACTGATGAGCATTATTGTTCTTTGAAAGGAAAGGAAATTTAGACCTGAAGATAGAGATAGTACGTTTCTCCGCAACATTGGCATCTTCCGACTAGTTACACTTCGCCAGAACCCAAAAGAATATAATTTCGTAACAGTTGAGCGACTGTCAGTTTCCATGAAATTAGTTTGTAGCTGTTCTGTAGTAAACTGAACGATGTATTATGTGTGTGCCATTCCATACATTTGTCGACATTTTAGAATTAGTATCAGTATTTGGTAGTTCATAGTGCGGAAAAATGTGTTCCTGTATGTGGTTGCCATTATCGCGGCCCGTAGTGTTGCTGGCCACCGAATTTCTAACCGAGACCTGTGTGGCGCATAAACCACAGCGCGTTAGGTGTATCGGAAACATTTTCCCCGCCTCCGGATCTCAATTTTTCATAATAAAAAGTAGTGGTAGACAGTCCGTATGATATCGGAGTCGGAATCGCGGTTCACGTAATTTTATACAGGCCTACCCATCATGCAATACGCTTGTATACAAAATGCAGGCTCTTGTTTTTTGTAATTGACTATTTTGCTGCTGCATGTGGAGAGAAAGAGCAATTTTCATTTTGACGTGCGTTTCCGCGACTGCAGCTCGTAACGAATGTCTGTGACATGTGAGCTTTCTAGATTGACGATTCTGTGGATGGATTTGATATATGGAGAGCTCTGTAAAATTTACTGTTGATTAATACCTTTAGTCCTTGGAAATAGAGAATGGATCCGAACAATAGCATCCTGCTACAAGTGTAGGAATAGTTAAATAATTATTTTTGTACTTTGAATCGGTGACAGGTGTAAGCCTTCTAGATAACTCTCGCAATGCTCCATGACGAATGTATCGATTATGAAAAATTGCACTGTCCTCATATGACGAACGTCACAGAAGTGGGATTTGTGGGGATATGTCCCCTAGCATTGGTTTTCGTGTTTATATCCTGAAACAAGAAGACGCGTCTCAGAAGTGCGTGTTGGCGTCAGTTTTCGTAATCTGGAGTTGTGCTAAAGTTGTCTTTGTGCTTGACGTGTTGGGGAGGGGAGTTAGGGCTCCGTGCATTCGTAATCTCTGTGGTCAAGCTCAAGCTGATGTTGCGTTACGTATGGGGAAATAAAGAACTTCTGCGCCCGTTGCAAAGGAGGCGCGGTGGGCCCCAGAGCCGGTTTGGATGTGGAGGTGAAGAGAAGAAATCCCTGCTCCTTCGGAAAATCGAACCCCAGTCCATTTTCGTGCTTGGTCTCGGAGAATTAAGTGAGCGGACGGGCAGATGATAAATAATGCACGAAATCGTAATCGGGAAATCAGAAGCGAAGAGGCGACTTTCGAAGCGTAGACGACAGGACAATTTGAAGTGGGTCTTGAGGGTGTGGACTGGGTTCATCTGGATCAAGATAGAGGTCATTGGAATGATTTTGTGAACACGGAAATGAACGTCGGGTTACATAAAGCCAGGGGTTTTCCTGATTAGCTGAGCGACTGTTGGATTAGGAAGGACTCTACTGCAAGAAGGAGTTAAGCTGATTCGAGTTGTTCGTTTTAGTTGAAAAGCTAGGTTATAGCGAAAGTTGTGTTGCTTGTCGCTGTCTTTCGTGTTGATCGGCGTTTGACGATGCTTGCCTTATTCAACAATAGCCCGTAGTGACTAATTGCATCTTTCTATCTATTTATCAAACTGAGCGAGTGTGTGTCAGCTTACAAAGAACTTGTGCCTTTGCCGTATATCCTGTAATTTGTAATGGCCATATTTAATATTCCATGGGAGAATGCGAGATTACAATTGAATTGAGTATTCAGATCCGTAAAAAAGTTCATCAAATATTTGTTGAAATTTTGATGAGCTGCTGGATATAACTGGAAAGGGCTCTAGAAATATTTTAGTGGTGAAATGAAGTATGCACAAAGAAATGAAGCGGCATTACATGCAGTTAGATTGTTTTATAGACGCACGGTGTACGGGTGTAATGTATTACCCTGGCAGTGTATGGAGAATCGCCAAAGCGAACTTTGTTGCTGCATGCATTAAACGCTAATGTTAATGGTATGACGTAACCTTCGCATATAGCAATGAAATTAGTATACGACGAGGCCCCATATATATGATATTTAGCGAACGTTTCAGGACCTGCAGGGTTAAACAAAAGACAGATAGACGGACAGACACAGATAGACTTTTCTGTGAAGCCTGTATGATCACGCAATGCTCCTAATGGTCACGCCATTTGCTGAACTTATAAACCTGCGGTATCCACCCACCCAGTACGAACTGCGTGTGTACATGATCGCTCATTGAACTACGCCATCTTTGTTTCTGTCGTTATAAAATACGATTAGAAACGCAGATCGATAATGTTGTACTGTAATTGCTGGTAATATTTATAAAACCTCAGGCGCCGTTTGGGGTTATAATTTTCTGTGATGCAATAATACGTGATTTTGTTCTCTATGTGGGTCACTTAAAGCGCAATAAAACGCTTTTTATTTGTTGGTTCTTTGTTTTGTAAAAACACGAAAAAATATTATATCAGTAGTTTATTTTTCATGTTTCAAAATAACACTTTTCCGCAAATTTATATGAATCGGAAATTTTTAAACCCCCCAGTCGTGTGTGATTATTTCATTACGAGGAGAATAATATTTGTGAAAATATTTAAATGAGCCATCGGCGAAACCATTATTGATATAATCGCGCCGATTTCGTGAGAGAGCAAGACACATTTCAATTTATTTACGTGAGGCAGTGGCTGCTATAAATACAGTTCGTTTTCAGTGTGTTAACTGTAAAGCACACAAATGACACGTGTGGTTTAGATTTCTTGGTCTTGTACCTTTTGGGGTTTTATATTGAACGTTGATGATTGGTTGAGTTTCTTCCTTAGGGTACATACAAAATGAAATACGCCGTTTGCATGATGAATGAGAGAAATTGAAATTTGATTCCGTTCGAAGTGTTGGGTGTTAAGTCACGTCTAGTAAGAACAATAGTCTGCTTTGTGACGTATTATGAAACATGGTCGAAAACATATCTGAAAAACTGCGCAGTATATAGAATATAGTTTGTAATATTTGGGCCCCTCCCATGTAGACCAGCTTATACATGCCATCTAGCGCCACCCTCCCACTCGCCGAGTGCGGGCACCCCACCTCACTGCAATCCTGATTCCATTACCATAATAGAAACCAAACGTAATTAAATAATTTTCCTTTTGGGCCCTCTATTAAATTATAATTTTCTGTTGGAACTTACATTAGCAATTTCTCCCTGCACTAACCAGTAACTTTCTTTACTTAGTAAAAACAGTCCTAGGAGATAAATATCTCTTCCTCATTATTGTAATTTAATTAAATTGAATAACCTTCGTGAACTGCAAAATTAAACGAAGTTATTTCGGTGCGGTTCCTGTCTCCAGGCCGAGGGAAGTTGAATTACGTCACTCGGCGGTACAGTCGCGTTCATTGTAAATATGCACACATTACTGTGAGGTGTTGAAAATACAAGTTTCCCCAAAATTATGGACACATTTGAAAATCTATTGTTTCCGCCTTTCGTCGGCTGTATGGAGATGAGGACATGTGTCAACAAACCGGGACATCTTGTCAGAGCCTATTTTGACAACACTTTTCCCCTCCGATGGATAGGGCGCAGAGAATCTGTTGAGGACATTCTTTCCCCCATTCCCGATCGCCAGATTTAACCCCACCTGGCTTTTTCTCTCGTGGGGCTACATGAAGGACGCGGTGTACAGCGCAAAGCCACCAAAACTTCAAGAGCTGCTGCAGTAAAATGTACGGTTTTGTTCGGCCGATTGTAAGTTGCTCACTGCTGTCAACTGTGCCATGAAGTTAACTGTGGTCTGAACACCAGCACTAGAATCACTAGTTCACTAAATGCCAATGCTCACGTGCGTAATGGTTTAATCTACTAAAATATATTCATTTCATTCATTGAATGTATTTATACGTCTTTTTGGGACATTCCACATGCATTCCAAGAATTTGTGAAATATAGTCGATATCTTTCACACCTTTGTTCAGGGCTGCTATTAGAATGTCACCACAAACACCGAACTCTACCACTGGATTCCGTCTAGAGATTGTTGCATGTAAGAAAGACTATTTCACATTGCCCCGTACTTCCCCAAGATACGTTACAGGGTACTGCTATTTATTTCTTGATCTTTCAAATGACCAGTTTCACCAGCTTTATCTCTCAGAGTGTGAACACTTTTCATTGCAGTGTTGAATGAACCAGAATTGCGAGGACTTTGCGAAAGTCAGAGACAATTTTGTGGAGAGCCCTTTCACTGTTTTCTCCTGTCGATAGAGGTGGGCTTATAGTAAGTTTTGCTGTTTCGGGAAAACAAGATGGTGTTTTACCGTACGCATGACAAATTTAAACTTATTAATATTGCAATATAATTTAGCTGATTGAAAGCTATAAGTTTTATTTAAAATAAACAGATCTTGAAGACTTGTCAACATGAATACGGAATACTACTTCTGTTATGGTTGACAAGAAGTTCTGTGGAAACGTCATGGCACCAGTTTTCTGTGATATGCCCTCTTCTTATGATCTGGTCAGCTGGAATTAGTCTTAAATAAGGGAGTGTACTGTTTAATCATTCATTTCTGTGTATAATTTTGGTTGGTACGATCCAACTATGTTAAAATTTTCTGATATAAAATGGGAGTTTCGCATCTTCGCCATGATTTTGATCATACTAGTTAATATAAAAGGAGTGCTTCATCCCTAATTTGTTCGTGTGTTTATCATCTTCTTTCGTGCAAAATTTCAGATGCCATGATCGTAGCGGCCTCATACCTGATGCGAAATATGCCTGTGTATTTCGTGTGGCCATGCTGTTTTACGGTGGACACGATGACACAGTTTTCCTTTTCTCATTTCCTATTCCGTTCAGTGCGAAAAAAATTGCGCATGAAATCTGCTCTATGTCTCTATAAATGGCGCGTGTGTAGACCGAAACCAACCATTTTGCATTGATTTCATCTGATTTAGCTTAAGAATAAACCGTTTGAAATAAATTGGCATAAAATCCATTTTAAAACAAAACCGCCGTGCTTGTAAAAAGTAAACTGAGCTTGGCTCGCGGGCCAGTGCCTGCCGTCAAGGCTACGGGAATATTTTCATTCGTATAAATTTGCTCTGGGCTACTCCATCTTACAGCCTCAGTCATCGAGGAAGATGTAGTGAAGAGAATGTCTTAACTAACTTTAGTCGAAACCATTCTTTGAACGCTCTGCCATCGCAGTATTGATTAAAATATGTTATTGTTGTAATACCCGACATCTCTCGAGAAACACTTCCGTCTTCAGGAGTATAGCCTACGTTAAAGCTATTAAAGGTTCCCACTGTTGACGTAAAATTGTGGTGGTATCAGTATATATCCCAATATCTAAGTTGAAATTACTGTTAGGTGTAGACCTATTTTGAATATTTTGTGCTAAGTTTCTGATATATACGTCTTTTAATCAAATTATTCTGTTTGCAATTTGTTTGCTACGAAGTCACGTTTGTTGCATGCGAGTAATTGTTTGTTTGCTTATATATAGATTCTTATAATGAAATATCCAAGATATTTAATAGCCTAATAGATATTTTGACTTAGATATTAGGAAGTATGTGTTACTATTACTATTATTCTGTTTGCTGAAACTTGAACCTTTAGTAAGTTTAACGCAACATACTCCTGAGGACTGCGTAGTAATTTGCTGAAACATGTTGGGTGTCAGAATGTTGCAATATTTGCCGTCGACAATCAGGAAATTGCTTTCATAACTGTTATACCGTAGGTCTGTAATATATCATGTTTTATTAATCGTTTGTGGTGTGTGTCAGTAATTTGTTAAAAAAATTTAGACTCCATCCTAAAAGTCATGAAGTTGGGTGAAAAATATTTGCAAAGAATGGTTAGGAAAATTAAAATCGGTGGAGAACAACACATCATTTTTACATAGCTTACTGTACGTGAAATTATCGTGCCGGTTTCTTGTTATCGAATGCTCATTTGTTGTTTTAACGATGTTGGTACTTTACGGAAAAACCAAGAGCAGCTAATAAATTGTGATTAAATATTGATCAGGTCTTTAATAGCCATATGGTATGTAGGCATTGTGGTTATTTCGTTCTGATACTTGTGCAAGACACGTGTTCTGCAAACGGGCATTATCTATCACAGTTGCCATGGCATGTTACGGTGTCGGAGGGATCACTTACTGGATGTCCAGGTTTCGAATCCCGCTTGAGGCATCCTAGTCTGTTTTCTGAATGCCTGTCGCCGCGTGGCATCTGTCCATACCGGAAATGAAAACGCCATCGCATGTTCTGCCCAGAGACGGGTTCGATCCCGCACTGAAGCATTCGAGCACTGCAAGACTTTAGCTGCTGTGATTTGAATTACATAAACTTTTTCTTGACAGGACTGATTTTTGCCGCTGTCGTAAGGAAATGTGTCTAACGTGTTATGAAACGGCTTTAGCAGACACGAGAATGATTGTGTTTGAAGAACTCGTTCCATCAGTTGTCTGACGTGTAAGAAAATATCACGTGTTGAATAGGAATCGACCTGCATGTGTTTACATGCCCGTGTAAAGTAACCTCATTTCAGTTCGTCATCGAGAGGAGTAACGCAACCCTGAATTTGATTCGGAAGATTCTCTGTTTGAATTTTAACCGCGTGTCTGCTATTCAGACGTCAGCTGTTTCGTGAATGACTCAGCCTCTTTTAGGCGATTAAAATATGCCACTATCTGTATCTCCTACACCGAGGTTTTGTTGTTAACTCTCCTTAGCAATCCCAAAGTTCTGCATTACATTGTCGTTTCGGAAGCAGTTTATCTTCTGCATCGTATTTTCAGTGGTGTCCTCTCCTCCTCCAGGTGAATTCTACGATAGTGGGCCTGCATTTAAATGGGCCACGGCCGCTCTACTTATTTCAGTATTCACAAGAATCCTGCACTCCGACTCTGTATAATGTATGAAATTGGGAAAGCATCGTTAAATAAATTAGGATACGAAGAAAGACACTTCCTACAGCTCTCTTGCCCGATTCCTTCCTTCTTCACACCTATGATACCGCGTGAAGGCGAAGTTACTAAACACAACACCACGACTGTCAAGGCTGTAGCATAACGGGTGTTGAAGTGGAGCTGTACGAATCTTAATTTCGTCAGTACGCGAGGGTCAGTTATCAGCTTCACACTTCGGATAGAGAAAGAACCCCATTATCCATTGATAGAAGTGTTAAGAAAAATCTTCCTGTACCCTGGATCGAAAACTGGTCCTTTTTTTAGCCCCTGACCTACCATGAGTCTTTGTGGCACATTTAATTATTTGCAAAAGAAATATATGTAAATTGGCATAAAATAGGAAGTAGCGCTTTAATCCTTTAAGTATTATTTATGTTCATAATGTACGTTATACATAAATTGTTTGTCGATGTCGATATTTTGGGTTTTAACGCCATGTGGACTTCTAGGTAGATACCAAATAACTTCCTCGTAAATCGTGTTCTGCATCATAGTACCACAAGATAAATTAGTGCGTTGTAAGTTTTTCCTGCCTGCCAGTCAGTCACGTTTATTTTGTGATCATTGTCTTGCCCACTGGCATCGAGCCTTTAGACAGTCTTCTGTCAAAACTTCGAAATTGTCAGAATGTAACGACCGTTCTTGCCCGTGTGGACGTACGTGGACTGTGAAGACAAAATTGATTCTGACCATAATCACAGGTCAATTTGCATACAATTCAGTTAATTGCATTAAGCAATGCGTGCTTGACGTAATGTGGGATGCATTTTTATAGATACAGTTCTCATAACGGTTATGTGCAGTGTGTTATTATTATACGTACTTAAGAATGCGATACGATTTATGTGCACATTAAAACCTCTCTCTCTGCATTATATATTACCATTTACTATTCTTTCATTATTCATATAGAAACTTGGCACCAATGGATATTTTCTTATGTGCTGTTGTGGGTACGACCCTGAATGCTTTATGGAGACAGTCTTAACTTGTTTGCGTTTGTTTTCTAATTTCCTTAACTAGTTGATTATTTTTATATTAATTATAAGTGGGACTTTCATGTTTCTACCTTATAAACTCGTTTAGTCGATATTCTGTTTTAAAAATAAAAACACGTTCTACGAAGAAAGCCATTGTGGTGGGCTATAAATTCTAGAAGGTCATTTTGATTTCGGTTTATTGTGGTTTATTTTAAGGATCTCTTTACTTACGAGCTGAAATAAGGGGGATTTCAAACTTCCAGACCGATTCTCAGGTTCACGTTTCCTTGTATCGCCGGCAGCAAGGACCTTATTCAAACGCCATTACAATGTATAAGAATCTATCTTAATATTGCAATCAAGTTAGTACATTATCCAATACAGTTCTTTATCAAAATCAGTCTTGCTGTATTTAACACTTGTAGTGCTGGAGGTTCAATTTCTGTTGTTGACGATTCGCCTACATCCCTGTAAGTGGCCGTCAGTAAGTTATTGATCAGATGACGTAAGTTCTGTTACTATTAGACAGCTTTTAGAACAACTTGTAATACAGACGACGAAAACGTCGAAATTAACTGGGATGTAAAGGAATGTGTGAGAAAGGAGGGGCTTGAAGTTGACCTGCAATTGGGATAAAGGGAGTACGGGGGATGCACATGCGAAAGAAATTAGTCTTTTTCACTAATAAACCTGCAAAGTTTGTGTGGACCTTTGTTTTAATTTTCTCACCGCACAGAATATGAAGTTTCTCTAATTTCTAGCCAGCTGTTTATACCTAAGACCTCAGGCAGATATCATGTGGGGAGAGAGCAGATTTCAACCTCTCCTCCTCCCCCCCCCCCAACTCTGCTTCACTTGTGAGTTTTCGATACTTTCCAAATAAAGTAAATTTGAGCGAGTTGTTGAAGTTCAGCATAAATTATGATTCATGTTTGGAACTACACGGACATTTATATTCTGTAGTATTTATGGCATTTACACACTTTTACTCTTTGAATGATGACGCCTTTCTGTTTTCTCTGACGGCAGACGTTTGCAAACTTTTCAAGTCTCCAAAACCGTAACATATAATTTCTAAATTTTAGAAAACCAGTCTGCGTAACTTTGTTTCGAAATGAAATTGTTGGTAAACTAGTTTTATGATCATCTCTCTTTGTAAAATTCAGCTTCGTCTCTTCAGAGCTCGCACTTGTGCGAAGAAATGTTTGTTCATCTTCACGTTCCTACTGACGCTCAAGTTAATAAGGATCCCGGTACAGTACTGTATACACTCGGTTCTTAATCTGTATCCAGCCTTAACATAAGACGCTCTGCATATACATGCTGACTGGGACTCTCGTTACTTCGACCCTCCTCGGACCTTCGTCTTGACGTTTCTTTAGTGTGTTCTTCCTTTATAATGACAGACCACGATTTTTGGGTTCCGACGTTTATAAACAGACATTTAAAAAAGACAGCCTTCAGTTGGCTAATTTTTCTATTAATATAAACACGAGGCTTTCGAAAGTACAATGGAGATATTTGGCGATTGTGCCGTGAAGACTGCCAAACGGCGACAACCGGAACAGTGATCGCGCGTAGCGGAAAGACCGTGCCGCGCCGCCAACATGTCCGCAAATAATTCTCACTGTATATCATTTGGACACTTAATATACAACATTTATGACATTGTGGCAGTAGGCTACATTATGAAACTTATGTGTAGTTACATATTTTTGCATAAATTTGGTTGTAAATGTGTCAACACATTGCATGTGACTATTTCTTTACCTTTAGACCAAGGCCGTATCTAAACTCGTATTCCGTTGGGGAAAGGAGTTAAAGCTAATGAACAAAAACAGAAAATATCAAATGGGATTTTCGCTGCTTTCGTTGTAGCGAAAGTTTATTTCATGCAGATACAGATCATTTTCTTGGTGGTGTGTTCTACGTGATGTGGCATTTTCTCTATAGGCGACTGCATCATATCCAATTCGGAGGCTCGTATCATTAAGTCTTTTCCCCGGCACATTTCTTAAGACGGCTGTCATGTGGGATATTGCACCGTGTAGTCTGGTAGAAATTGACTGATGTCTCAGGTTCCTCACTTCTTCTGTCATTGGGCCGATCGCATGTAGTTACCGGAGTGGTGTTTTACCTCACCGGCCTTGATAGGCCATACGAAAGGTCATTGTGAGTGCTTTTCATTCAATAATATGTGTAAGTTTCCTTGATTATAGAACTGCGCGCAGCTAGCATAACTCCTGATTCAAAACACCACCAATGTTGGATTTGAGGTTTTCGCGGTGTTAAGTGCGAAGATGGCTGTCTTCTGGGTTCTTGCGCCGTGTAGTCTGATAGAAGTTTACCGACGTTTTAGAGGTCATTGCTGCCTCCATCATCGGGGAGATGTGTGTCCTGATGATGGAGGCAGCAAGACCTCTGAAACGTCTGTAAACTTTTATCAGACTACTCGGCGCAACAACCCAGCAGACAGCCATCTTCACCACCAATGTCGTTTAAAAGTTTAGTTGCTGTCCAGGTTACTCCACTTGGAAGCGTTTCAAAAAATCCGCTTTGCAATTTTCATTCTTCATTCATGTGCATGTTTATTTGTTGATGATAAAAATCAACAATGGAAATACTACGAACACATTGCATCATGGTGTTGCCTAAATTAATTTAATGGGGGGCTTTTATTTCATTAAATATGAACCATATTGAAAACAATGCTAAATTAATGTTAATAGAACACAGTAAAGTGTAAAATATTCTTTGTTTATTTCTGTATGAAGAGTAATTTGAGCGTAATCTGATGTTCGATTTTAACTTTATGTTGAGTAAAGGTTGTAAGTGCACCGATACGATTTGAAATGAAAACGCTGTGGCAAGAATTGCTGTAGACCACACGTGCCAAAGTAAATCGTCTATGATTCTTTTGAGCTGACACGCTTGGAATGGCTGACAAGCAATACTTCCTCAGTGTTCAGTGTTGTCTTAGTGTCATTTGTGCCCACTCAGTTCTATCGACAGGCCGTAGCTTTATTCTGTAGGTCGTGGGCCAACGAGTCTTTACAGTCAAGATGTCCTTTTCCTTCTTCAAAACTTGTGTTTTATGTCTGCATTTTAACACTGACCGAATAAGCAGGTGAGATTTAAGGTTCTCACGGCAGCGAGTAAGAAGGCGGCTATCTTCCGGTCTTCTGGATTTGTTGCGCTGCGCAGTCTGGTAGAAGTTTACAGACGTTTCAGAAGCAGCAAGTACTTTTGAAACGTCAGCGAACTTCTGCCAGACAACACGGCGCTCACCCCAGAAGGCAGCTACCGAGTAAGTAGATGATTAGATATTACAATCTTTAATATGCATCCTAAATTAGGAACACTCCAGAAATGACAAGTGACATCCGCTTTGTGATTCTTAGAAAAGTAATGGGCCTACGTATATTTGTATGTAACAGATTCGATGTCAGTGTAACGAAGTGTTTTGTGTGCACTAACTGAAATTCTAGAAATGCATCGTGAATTTTCTCAACCCACCTGCCCCGAATCACAGTTTTGTTTTATAATTTTGCCCCCTGCTCTTTATAAAGTGGCGGGAAACATGAGCACACTTTCCTGGGCCATATTCTTCAGCACGTGTTTGGAAGCGTGTTCAGCGGTTTGGACATATTCGAAGGTTCGTGGTTCGAATCAGGACGTAAGACTATGTTGCCTGCACCTAAGTAGCGTAGTCTTGTTTTCAGTACGGGGCACCTTTGATTAATTGACGTTCGTTGGCTCTTAATTATTTATGTTCTTTGAAATGATTATTTTTTATGAGTGAGTTGTGCTGTTAAATGATTGATTAGATAACGGTCGTCCATGCGGTTGCTACGAGAAACGAAGTAAACTGTCGAAGACAATATAGCAACCCGAAGGTGCTCGAACCGGGTACCTCGCGAATATAAGTCACATGTATTCAGTGTGGTTGAAATTCTTTCTGTTGTGTGTTTGTTCAGCCCGCTCCAATGTTGTGTTTGTTTTCTGTGTGGTTGTAATTTCTTAATTTGAAGGTGGCGAAACCGCCGACTGGAAAGAAATGTCAAGCTTCCTGTTGCATTTTGCATGTCACGTAAAACGGAGTTTTCCGTATTTAGAGGTTACACGAATTTCTTGCATTTGCAAAAAAAACCGTTAGTAATATTTAATGTACATTCGCACTGTCGTTATAAAGTAGCATCTCTCGAATAGAAAGACTGTGCTCTTGATTCATTTCCGAGTCTGTCCACATGACGAGGCGACCAGCAAACCGCTACATGAAGCCGTAAAAAGACACGTCATCCATTTATAAAAACGACATGACGTCACTCGTGTGGCACTCGTCATCACACCTTTATATCCACCACTGCTGCCTCAGTTCGATGATTTTGAATTATTCCCGTGCCAGTCACCGAAACACTAGCAAGCTATCATCAGAGCTGGAAATTGCTCGTTATTGACATCCAGTGAGGGTAATCAATGACTACCGAAACGCTTATATATGTACGAGAAGGAATCCAAAATTTAACACTACTAACTCCAGCCAGACCTTGCCTTTTCCCTGCAAGTAGGATATCGAAATTTTTAATAATACATCGAGGTGACCTTTAATTTATAAATAACTTGCTTTTGACTTTTCGGAGAGGTTATTACTATTTCAGGAGCATTGGAAGGGGATCGAGCTTGCTGCCTTGTTGTAGTTAATGTTTAAACTTGTGCTCCAACTCATGCAGGTATATAGGCCTACCCTTTAACAAATAATTCAGTCTTCGTCTGCCAGGTATAAGATATTATAAAAGTGCGAGTAGTTCCAGAGAGCGCGTAGCGAGTAACGGCTGCCGCCTCCTTCTATTTTGTATGATAATAGAATATCTAAGAGTTAGAACCATGTTAGCTGTTGTAAATTAATAATGCGTTGTTCAGGCGTTGAGAGTTTTGAACGAAGACCTTGTTCGAAACCGTGTGCTTTCCTTGGTATCTCCTTCGCATCAAATCTGGTTTTAGTGTGAGATAGCTTACCTTTAATGTGATAATTCTGATTACAGTTTTTAGTTTCAGAAGAGGAATATGTTCCTTGAAAGTCGAGCGTTAAATGAACAGAGATTTAACTAGTTGACGGATTCTTATTAAATCTGGTATGGACGCTATACCGTTGGATGTCAACTCACATCCTACTTTCTAATTTCGTACACTGTATGAATCGAACTTTCACCATGCGAAATTCTGGGATAGTATCGCCATTTTATCAGGGCCCAGAAATTTAGTGTGTTCGTAACATTCAAGAAAGCGAAACTTTACTTTAGCAGAATGTAAAATACGATGGCTGCAGCATGAAACTTTATTCGGCTTCCTGATTAATAATAAACGATGAACCGCTAAATATAAATTTTTCGCTACAAAGCTGGGCATTTGGTATGGAGATAGATCTTAAATACCACCAGCAGTTTTGGCTGGGAAATACCCTAGATTGGCGATCATGAGAATCTTCGATGTTTTGTCTGAAAGCCAAGAAGTTATGGAAACTTACACCAGTGGCATTTATGCACAGAAATACGTGACTAATGTGTATAATTATCTATACTTATAAAGACGATTGCATGTTTATTTGCACGATAGGGTCACCTGCTCAAGTGCTAAATGTCTGCCGCTGTTTCGTAGCTTAGAAACATTCTACTGTTTCAGACGGTGAATAACACTTCTGATGACGCATCCATCCGGTTCTTGAAATTGAATTTAATGATTATCAGTGATGATAATATTTGACTGTTTCTTGCAGTGCGTTACTTTTCATAAGTCACACTTAAGAGGTTCAAAGTACGAGGGACAAGACTAGCCTATGAAAGTGCTAAAAAAACGTGGTACTTGTAGTCTCACGTTTATATCCCATTACGTTGTAGTTTGAAGCTCAATGTTAAATTAAATTGCATTTAATGTGTATACATTTAGACTGTACATGGTTCATGTAGGAAATGTAGAAACGTAACCTTTTAAATGTAGATGGTATTATACTAATTATAATTTTGTCAGCCTGTATGCTATAGGCAGAACTACGCTAAAGTAGGCTTTTGAGTTCCTGCCAGAATGTCTTGTAACACGTGGGTACACGCGTATTTTGTTCCGAAGAATTTCTGTGCGTTGGACAAGACCATGTGGAGTTGGTGCTGGTTCATTTTGGTTCTCACATCTCTGCTATTCATTGCAGAGAAGCTTCATCAATTATCACATGCGCACGACGCTAAATGATGCACGCAATTTATATGGCATCGTTAACTAAACAATAAATCTTTAATTGTAAACAAGATGGGTGAAGTGACGTCATATTTACCGTGCCGAAGATATAGTGAGATCACAGACACTTAGAAGGAACTTATGTGAGTTGTTCGTTCTAATACCACACGTGTTTAAGTACAAGGAATTATACTAAATGTAAATCTGCTTAACGTATATGCTCGGGGTTAAACTTCAAAAATATTTTATCCTAGAGTATAAGGAATTTTGTTTAAATATAAGCCCCTGCATCCGTGCGACATGACTTACACGTTTTGTGTTAAACTTCAGAAGTGTGGATTTAAAAGTTACTTAAGTGTTGTTAGAATAGACTTCCGCATCCCAGTAGGTCTATAAACAATCCAAGCATAAGCAACTACGTGGAGCAGAGTTCTCCTTGCGAAGATGATAGTCTCTTAGCTAGCCAACAGGTTCTCCCAACACTCTTTATGCTACTCAGAAGTTTATTATGATATTCGCAACAGCCAGCAACGGGACTTTATGCTGACTCAAATCCAGTTCGCACGTCTCTCTCACTCGTAATTCTTCAAGACCTATTGCAATGTTTACCTCCTTTCTTGCCCAGTGTCTCCCAAGTGAGTTTTTCCCTCGTATCCTGAACATTTGTGTATGAACATCCCACATACATCATGCTTGCTACATGCTCCATCCATATCATCCTTCTAGATTTTGTTGCCCAAATAACATGTATTGAAAAGTACAAGTTGTGGAGATCCTCCAATGTATTTTTTTTTTCATTTTTGTGTCACTTGCTTTCTTTGGGTGTACTTATTCTCCTCGCTCTGTTATCTTTCTTTATGGAAAGAGATCAAGTGTCGTAGTCAGTTGATATTGTAGTTCTGTGTAGCCTGTTTTAATCTTTCTTTAAGCGTCCGCGAAATTGTTAACTTGAACTTTACCACTGTTTAGAATGATTTGTTAGTCATGTCTTTATATCTTTCTTTTTCCGCATTTTGTAAACTTATGTCTGTTAAAAAGTAATTACTTGTTAACGTAGAATTCCACTTCTTATACGCCGTGTACCTACTAACTACTCTCAGATAATCGAAATGGTATGGATAGGCAGTGACCGCGAACGTCATTGTAATCGCTAGAAATCTACATCATTGCACAATGCAAGGTTCTCTCAGCAGGTTGGTAGTGTGAGGCTCCTTATTGTGTATTCTGTGAGTGTATTGATACCACCTAACGTGTATGTTTACTTGAAGTAGCCTGTAAGTCAGCCAGGTCCCACGTTCGTGCCAATAAATACACCCTCATTAAACCGAAAATCTCACCGCATCCATAAACCTAACGGCACAGTAATTGGACGCATGGCATTGTCATGTAAACAGTCAGAGCCGCTAAATACACACCGATTAGTTTTTCACCGCGACTACATTGTCACTGTCACGACGAACTTAACAGTGTGTTATGTTCAAGCACGGATTCAAAAACGTTTCGGCTGTATCATGAAGACTTCTAAAATACCTCTTACCGAGTCACACTGAAGCGAATATTTCAGTTATTGAAGTGACTGGCTACGATCAAACTACGGATGTTATATTCCCGCGAGGACAGTGAGGTTACCTGCACCACCACACCCAGAACGGTTCTGGGGACCACCCAGCTTTATATCAAACAGGGGTTCTAACGTCCTCAGTATTTCCAGGCAAATGCCGCGATGTTTCGATGAAGTAACCCGCGACCGCCTCCTTCCATACACTTTCCAGTTCATTATTCGCTATTCTCCTCTCATTCGACGCTGAACAGCATGTGCTACTGAAAACGTCTTTATAAACTTTACTGTGGGAAGTTGCAAAGCGTTTATATTGTTTTAAAATTCCGAGGGTTTGCTGTATCTTGTTTGTAATGGTCAGTAACCTTTTCGACTCAGATTAACTGGTATTAATATATATAATACGAAGCGTGTTAAGAGAAGTGATACACGGCGCTTCGAACATTGGCTTTGCGTCAGTTCTGCTTCTATGCAGGTTGTAATGGCATAAGCGATGAACACCCAGTACATTGTTGTTGTTCTTGTTACAGTCATTAAATTCCATGTTGTCATTTTTCTATTTGTAATAAATGAAAGAATTTGAGTTTGCTTAGGTGGATAACTACTTTGAGACATGAAAATGTGCCACACAAATGGGGCGATGGTTTTTTGCTGTGAGGAGTTTGTGGCCTCACACGTGATTCGTGCAAGTTTAATTTGCTTTCTGAGTTTGATTTTTTAAAGTTTTTAAAGCTTGTTCAAATTTAATTTGTTTTACGTCATAGATTTTTTTTATCAGAGGCAGATATTTTGATAACTGAATTTAGTCCTTTGAAAACGGAAGGTAATTAGAGTTTGTTTGAAGATGTGTGTAGTAGAAACACGTATGGATTCTACAGATGGGGAAATGAGAAATTTCTGTTTATGATTATACGTTGTCCGTGATTTTTATTTTGCAAAACTGCGCGAACACAGTATGGCCTCGACACTTCTCTCAGCCGAATTGAAAATTCGAAGAGAACCGAAATGGAAAATACTTTCTTTGGGTATAGGTCTTAAATGATTGTTCTAGCCCTGTTTTTGCCCGCAGGTTATGTTGGTACGTTAATATTGAGTTCTTATTTTACAAAATTTTGCAAGCATGGCACTGCCCACCCGCTGGTGATTGGTACAACGTTAAAGGGAACCGAACTGTAATGTCGCTTCTCAGGATTCGATCTGCACGCCGCCGAATTTGCCGTTTGACGTTAACGCATTACTGCAGACAAAGGAAGAGGTTTTGTCCAGTCGACGCACGGTTCTTTTGAGCAACCCTTGCCCGCAACATATTGTCAATTACAAGGAAAAGGCCTGCGTTGTAAGACCCCTTCATAAACTATAAATACCCGTAGTTTGCATATAGTCGCATTTCCTTTTGATGTTAAAAGGACGATGGTCGGATGGGTCCAGCACAGATCCATTTGAGATGACGCGAGATTGCTCATCTTTGTGTTCTTGCGAGATGAGAACGGAAAAGAAACTACCCAACTGCAGGATTATCAGAGAAGTTAACCCGCTCCTCGCCCCGGGATCCTGGCTGACCTAATGGAATTGATCCCGCCATCTTGTGACAGTCCAGCACAGGCACTGCGGTTGCTCCAAGCTATTGGACAACATCACAGAGACTAGAGACGAGAAAGGTCTTTTTATATAAACCTTTTTATTTTTTATTATTTTCAGAGAATCTCTGGACTTAGCCTTGGCTTTGTAGTCTTGTTCTGCTTGCGACGACCAAGTAAATTACTCTGACAAAAGCAAATGCCACGTTATGGTGGTGCCCAGTACAGTCGGTTTCTACGTATTCCTTGAGAGTTTCGGTCATCTTTCGCTTTGTTCAGAACATCCAGCTCATCTTCATCAGAGCACCGAACTTATTTGGGTTTTTTTCAATAGAAACCATGTCATATACGTATGCTATGAAGTCATGGCTACTTCTGCCACTCGTCCCACGAGTATGGTAATCAGCATTCGGGGATGGCCGATAGGAGGTGGTCCTCCAAGTTGAGGATTGCGCTTTGTCTAATAGTTTTAACAGTTTACCATAAAAATTGCGTATAACGAAATTTCAGGAAAATCCTCTGGCTTATACGCTATTTGGACATCAGAGAGGGTCGAGAAAATTGTTTTATGATGAGTTTCGTAATTTGTGCTTTTCACCTAATATAGTTAGGAGTGTCAAATTAGGTTCAGATGGGCAGGACAGTTTATGAAACGGAAAACTGGAAGAAGAGGCCTGAGCGTAGATGGGAAAACAATATTAAAATGGTTCGTAAATAAGTCGTTTAAGGATGTCGACTATGGGACTGGTGCTGCTTAGGATCGTGGCGACGGACTTCGCAGTCGTTGTTTTGGACCGTCGGCTTCTGTTGTCAGAGACGCGTAACTCCAGACTGTTATTCTGTGTATGTTGCATGAGTATTTTCTCTCATTAAAAATCGCTTCTTTGCGATGTAAGTAAATTTAATGACCCCATACAAGAACGCGTTCAAGTTCTTTACGTGGTAACTGAGCTTTATAAGCCTGTACCGTTTATTTACTATTTTTCCTAAAAATATATTCAGAATTAGTGACGTTATAGACCCTATAGTATGAACTACTGCCAGCGTTGTTAAATAGACCACAGAGAGGATATATGAACGGCGAATACTATTAAAGTGCATATTATGGATGTAAGTTCAGACGATGTGAACCAGTTGTGTTGGCTCGGGGTAATGTCGAATAGCGTGACTTGTGTGACTACTATGATGAGCGTATTGGAAGATCCCAGGTTCGAGTCTCGGCTTGTTTTTTTTTCTTAATATCAGATTATATATATGAAATAATATGTTTGGTTTGGATAATTTCTCCCTCTTAGTACATCTGACTTGTTTTATGTGTAGCAACATCATTAACTTCGTGGAGCAGAGGCCTATATTTTACAGTGACGTAGCGCATCAAGATATACGCCATGGTACCCAACGGTTCGTTACCCTCTTCACAAAAGTCTGCCACTGGACCCTGTCACAAACCATTTGAATTCAGTTCACGGCCTCAACCGAAAATTTCATATTCATTTTAATATTATTCTCCCATCTACATGTTTGTCCTCTAAGCTAGGGAAGATAACTAAAATTTGATCATAAGCGTTACATTTAGTTATCTTCTGATAACATTTGCATGTGAAAAGGGTGACGCATTCTTGTATTAAAATATAAATACTTTAATAGCGCAAATTCTTATGGCGCCTTCGATCTGTTGTGAACCTGTTTGGCTCTCTTACTAGGGGTTAAATTTGTCATAAAATACATGTTTTAATTGCCTAACTTTGTTTTATTTTGTCGACGTATGTTCATCAGTCTAGTGGAAATGTTACAGTACTTGAAAATTCAGCCGATTGCAGCCAAATAGAGTTCAAATGGTTTCTTTAAACGAAAGGTGTTCTTTCATTCTATCGCTTACGCACAGTGGGACAAGTTTCATGCATTATGAAACTTGTCCCTTAGGTCAGAACAAGAGACATGTACCTGCTGGCACACAAAGTTATTTGTGTGTTATCATTGACCGGCTAGTTTGTAGGCTCCGAATTAGCATATAACTGCAATGCCATTTGTTGCCACAAGGCTGCACCGTGTGTACCAACATCTTTTAACTGGAAACTGAGTAAATTTAATTTTACAAAGTTCAGTGTAAGAGTTTAGCACCGTGGCTATGTTTATTATTTCTCAAATGTGATAATATTTTGCATGAAGGTTGTATGTGTGTCTTGGTTATGACGTAACCATTTTCAAAATTGGACATTATGCATTGGTCGAGAAACAGAAAGGTGGATATAAATTTTATGCTATAGCCAGATTTGTATTTTACATTTACACACAAAACTCCTTGAAGTAAATATTTTATTATATATTTTAATATTCTTAAATCTCTTCCTCGATATTCCAAATGGCATATTCCTTTCAGGCTTTCCGAAACGAATTTTACATCTCCCCATGCATGCTACATGTTACGCCTGTCTCATCCTCGATGTGATCATTCTATTAATGTTTGGTGAATTCTACAAATTGTGAGCCACCTAACTGTGTAAGTCTCCAGCTTAATCTGATTTCCTCGGTTGTCTTCTACGACTTCATCGAGTGCTCTGCCCTCTGTTTTTCTTCTGTCTTCAGAAGAATTGTTCTTGCCATCTTGTTTTCGGTCTTCCTATAATTCCTTAGTCCTTGGTTTGTAAGTTAATGCCAACTTCCTCTCTCTTTGGTCAAAATACTCTCCTCAGCACCTTGTTCATTCTCATGCATGTTTACGTATCAGTCTGTGTTCATCCGATAGCGAGAGACCAGGTTTCATACTTACCCCATGGAGCCGAGTCATTCCTGAGAAGCCATGAGCTGCTCAGCCGCTCAAGAATTCGCCAACATTTTATGGAACCCGTAAGGTTCATTAGAGACCAGGTTTCGTACCCTTATAAAACAAGAGTCATTTTAATCTTTACACATTCAGAAAGCAGACAAGGTGACAAAACATTGTTAACTGAATGGAAGAAGTACTCCCATTTCTTCAAATTTAATGTACCCACAGTCATGTGGATTAAAGTGAAGTCTTCATACTCACTGCTGTGAAAACCTCAAATCTTACAAAGTGAAATATGTTTGTAATACAATAATTTTATTCACCGTCTTTACACAAGCTTATAGATTGTTAAAATCACATAAAATTATAACATTTCAACATATAATATTGTTACATTTGTAACAAATGTAACAATATAATATGTTGAAATGTTATAATTTTATGTGATTTTAACAATCTATAAGCTTGTGTAAAGACGGTGAATAAAATTATTGTATTGAAGAACACAAGTATGACGCAATTAAGATATAATGTTTGTAATGTTAGGCCTATGTGCTGCGATGTGTTGAACACACGAAATGGAGGTAGCCGTCAGTTCGTTTGCCTCATTTACCCCCAGTTACAAAGACCATATGAACCTGCCCTTTCATGACATTTGAATTGCCGCTACATCTTGCAGGCTTCTGACCGGCAGATGGGGATGTACATATTTATAGCTCGGTTATCGACAGTTTTGCTTGAAGTAAGCTTTTGTTGTGTGCGATACCGTCATATTTTGTCTCTGCAGTTAACAGCTTTTTGAGGTACGTGACAGATTTTCATCGAACTCTGTGTGCACATTACATAGTTTTATGCCATTCAGCCTTCACATTTTCAGTTCCTTGACGTCGCTACACCCGTGTGGCATCCTTGAGACAAGGAGGGGCGCGTGGGGCAATAGTGCTATGTTATCTAGGACCGAAAATATTAATTCCCTGTTGTCACTGATGTTGACCTCTTGAGGTCGAAACGCGTTTGGCACTAGTGTTACTTATAGTGTTAATAGTTTGATTGTTTGCTTATTTTATATTCTAATACACTACACGGTATGCAAAGTTTTAAGATTTTTGGAGTAGTTGCATTTCAATATCTATCAAATTTGCAGTTATCAGGATCCCTTTTTATCCATTACGCACTCATGTCAGAAGTGCGAATGCACTATGCAGTTTCTTTTGAGTAGAATTTGAACCAGTTGCGTATTTCGAAACAAAGGATTTAATCATGTGCCTCATTTGATGATAGACGTCAAAACAGTTTCACTGTTAGCAGCAACCTATCTCGTTTTGTTGAGTATATTCGAGTAGTATGTTTTATTTCTGGGGTGTATATCGTATTATTAATGAATTTATGTTTATGTTAGGCTTCACCGTGTTTGTGTTGGGCGGTCTGTTGACACTATTCTTAATGCTTGGAGTGGACATATGCATGCATGTGTGTACTATTTGTGGAATATGCAGCAGTATGTGTGTGTGTGTGTGTGTGAATGTGAATGTAATGAGGCGAGGGGGGGGGCATACAGGTGTCGCTAACATGTCGTGTACATGTAGCCCTCACACGTCATTTCATGTGTTCTCAGTGCCACCCTCAACTGTGTGTGTATGTGTGGCGAGCTGCGGTAAATCGCATATAGAGCTGTTAGTGGAGATTTGAGGAGGGATGAGGAGGAGTTTAATCTGGTATTTTGTCGGCTTGATAATCAGTGATTGATATCCGCACGCATGCACGGTTCCGATCGGTGGGTGATGTGGTGTGTGCAGCTAACATAATGTGTGTGTGCTCTGGCACGGACCAAAAACCCGCACCAGATTTCGCTGCAACGTGAATATGGCTGTCGCCGTGTGCTTGTGTGTGTTTTGTGGACAATCCCTCAAATACACCGAGAGCTCGTACGATATTGATGGTTGACCAATATTGTATTACTATTCATAAACTATTCGTCGCATAAGCACTGCGCTTCAGTATACAGAATACTGGAGGAGTTACAGCGTGCCCTCAGAAGTACTGCTGCAGACATTACAGAGTGTGGGACTGTGGATGTGTGTGGTGACGTCAGTGTTGTAAGATTTGAGGTTTTCACAGCGGTGAGTATGAAGATTTCTGTCTTCTGGGTTGTTGCGCTGTGTAGTCTGGTCGATGTTAACTAACCTTTCAGAGGTCATACTGCCTCCGTAGATTCATCGCCCTGATGACGGAGGCAAAAACCCAGAAGACAGAAATCTTCGACGTCAGTGTTCATCGCGAAATGAATTAGCCCGAAACATCAGTTGCCTTCACGGAGCAAAGCCCTTCTTGAGGGACTTTAATCGCTGTGCGTGACACACGCCTACATAAAACTGACAAGTACTGCAACATTGCAGTGTAACGGAAGCCTTTATTCAAAAGGCGCGTGCTTACTTCAGATGCTGCCTCCTTTATTTTGTAACTGATCGTGACTAGGCCTCCCTTTTATTGACTGCTCGGCCGCAAGGTTGTACATGAAGACAGTTCATTGAAAAAAGTCGTGGTGATTTATTAGCAGAACTGTAAGGGTGTAATCCGTGCCGAAATAGTTTCCACAATGTCCTTTGATTATTTTCAGTCTGGATACTCGTGGCTGACAGAAGTTTACAATAACATACGCGACGCATGCATTGCGATAAATGCCGTTCGCATAAGACGAACAATCGATCGCAGACGATGTAAAAACATGTCTGTTTGTCTTCAACATTAGATAAATCCACGCGATCCTACTTCTTATTCACAAATGAAAACTGAGCTAATTGAAATCCAATTTAATTCGGCTACTTTCCACCGTTAATGCTGCTGTCATTGAAGTGCATGGACTTGGGTTGTAACAGCTTTTTTTTCTTCCTTATTTGTTTGTTTATCACAAACTGAACGTTTAAACAACAGCGTGCTCTCAAGTAGACTGCCTCGACTTTGCCTCTGTACTTTTTACAAACAAATCAATAACTGAAATGTTAGAATTTTTCTTCACCTGGTAATTTTAATGTCAAGTTACCTACAAACGTGTTATCTTGCTTAAACGACTTTAAATTTCTAAATTTACAATGTTTTCTTAATGTATTCCTTGAGCAACGTAAATTCATAGTGATGCGAGGCATTGAGAATTAGCTCTTAGCTGGTTGTGGGATCGACTCCTGGTTGAATCTCCTCTTATGTAGACGCCGTGTTTTTTCGAAGATCTTTTACCGTACCGTGCATCATTTTATGGCCTTATGTTAGTGGCGATAGTGTCTCCTACCTCACAAATCGTGCGACCGCCATGTTCGTATTACTGGTTGCAGGAAATTGAGAAGTATAATTTTACGAAAGCGTCCAGTGGCGTATCGTCCCTACCGAATTTAATCAAAATAGGTTGAGGTGTTCTCGAGTTGATTAAACGGGACAGACGGACGTATTGTCAGACTACATTTTTTGTTGTCTGTGTTTTATACAGTGTGTTTCAAAACTATGCCACCTTAACAAATATTCAAGTAGACGTACTGTCCACAGACCAGGAGAAAAGCCCTGCGGGGGGAAGTCTTTTCTGGGGCGGTGCAGGGGGAATGTTTCTTATCAGCTGGACTAGAGGGCTGCTATTGGTGGGAAGTGTGATACGTCAGAGTTTTACATTCCTACACACAGAATGAAAACATCAAGGAGTTAAGATCAGCGTATAGTGAGTGCACCTCTAATGTGTTCTGTGGGTGTAGTGATAATATTCTAGATTAAATCATTGTGCCACTGTGAGGTAATCTTAAACCTATATGCTGCCTCCTTTATTTTGTAACTGATCGTGACTAGGCCTCCCTTTTATTGACTGCTCGGCCGCAAGGTTGTACATGAAGACAGTTCATTGAAAAAAGTCGTGGTGATTTATTAGCAGAACTGTAAGGGTGTAATCCGTGCCGAAATAGTTTCCACAATGTCCTTTGATTCTTTTCAGTCTGGATACTCGTGGCTGACAGAAGTTTACAATAACATACGCGACGCATGCATTGCGATAAATGCCGTTCGCATAAGACGAACAATCGATCGCAGACGATGTAAAAACATGTCTGTTTGTCTTCAACATTAGATAAATCCACGCGATCCTACTTCTTATTCACAAATGAAAACTGAGCTAATTGAAATCCAATTTAATTCGGCTACTTTCCACCGTTAATGCTGCTGTCATTGAAGTGCATGGACTTGGGTTGTAACAGCTTTTTTTTCTTCCTTATTTGTTTGTTTATCACAAACTGAACGTTTAAACAACAGCGTGCTCTCAAGTAGACTGCCTCGACTTTGCCTCTGTACTTTTTACAAACAAATCAATAACTGAAATGTTAGAATTTTTCTTCACCTGGTAATTTTAATGTCAAGTTACCTACAAACGTGTTATCTTGCTTAAACGACTTTAAATTTCTAAATTTACAATGTTTTCTTAATGTATTCCTTGAGCAACGTAAATTCATAGTGATGCGAGGCATTGAGAATTAGCTCTTAGCTGGTTGTGGGATCGACTCCTGGTTGAATCTCCTCTTATGTAGACGCCGTGTTTTTTCGAAGATCTTTTACCGTACCGTGCATCATTTTATGGCCTTATGTTAGTGGCGATAGTGTCTCCTACCTCACAAATCGTGCGACCGCCATGTTCGTATTACTGGTTGCAGGAAATTGAGAAGTATAATTTTACGAAAGCGTCCAGTGGCGTATCGTCCCTACCGAATTTAATCAAAATAGGTTGAGGTGTTCTCGAGTTGATTAAACGGGACAGACGGACGTATTGTCAGACTACATTTTTTGTTGTCTGTGTTTTATACAGTGTGTTTCAAAACTATGCCACCTTAACAAATATTCAAGTAGACGTACTGTCCACAGACCAGGAGAAAAGCCCTGCGGGGGGAAGTCTTTTCTGGGGCGGTGCAGGGGGAATGTTTCTTATCAGCTGGACTAGAGGGCTGCTATTGGTGGGAAGTGTGATACGTCAGAGTTTTACATTCCTACACACAGAATGAAAACATCAAGGAGTTAAGATCAGCGTATAGTGAGTGCACCTCTAATGTGTTCTGTGGGTGTAGTGATAATATTCTAGATTAAATCATTGTGCCACTGTGAGGTAATCTTAAACCTATACCCATTAGAACACACGAAAGATTGTTGTCTATTGTTCGTTCAGTGGTTGTGGAACGAATGCTTTTAGGATCGGTCGTCACTCACCGCGAAATCTTGCGCATGCGCGTATATCGAATTCTCCTAAAAGGGGGTTTCTCCTGGTCTGTGGACTTGTAGTTGTGGTAGTAATAATAAATGGTAAAGACGAATCAAACTTAATACGGATGAGGCGAGAAGCTAAGTTTCTCATTGAAGCATGAATCAGTACTCCCTCTAGACGCAGACTGCTGCTGTGTCCGTAACTGAAATTCCGCTTCATTGTTTGAATATGGGCCGGATGTGTATTGTATCACTAGAGGTACACACGTGGAATATTTGTGGTAAGAAATTGGTATTTGGCTGCTCCAAATGATGTTTGGTTGTTACAAGTAAATTGGATTTAGGAGTATGAATGTTTGTAATGCGTGTAACGTTTTCAAAACGCCGTGTAGTATGACAGTGATACTTCCTAGCGTAGGTCCGTGAGACAGAGGGACAATCTGTGAGTGGGACAGCCGAGGGAGGTCCCCTTCTCTGCAGAAAGTCCTGCTATACAGCGGTAACTGTACGCTACTACAGAAGGTAAACACCCGGATTGTGGAATACAAGGTTACCACTCAAATTCTAATGTCGAGGTGAAGGATGCATGGAACTCAGACACAGGTATAGTTTTGCTGTAAAAGTTTCTTCGTATTAATACGGACCATATCTTGTTTCTAATGCGTGAATGGAAGGACGGTAGATGAAATGAAACATCTGAAATCTGACTGGTAACTAACTCGATATCAAAGTCCTTCTTGAGAAGATGATAGTCTGTCAACAGGTTAACAAATTCAAGTTCATTACCATACATAAGTGTCTAACAGTATAATCCTCTTGATCCAGTCAACACCTTCTTCTGTTTCTTTTGTATCCATTTTAATATTATGCTTGAACCTAGTTGTTCAGAGTGGTGTCTTCTCGTTAGGTTTCCCTTTAAAGTTTTGTACAAATTTCTCATCCTTTTTATGTGTGCTGCATACCTCACCCATTACGTTCTCCCATTTTCCACCCAATAATTTTTGGTAGGGGGTGTACATTATGAATCTCCTTACAGTGAAATTTCGTCCATTCTCCTGATGCTTACATGCTTCAGATTCAGATATTCTTATCAGAATCCAGTTACTAATCTTTGAAGTTTTCATGGGAGTTGAAATTTTGATTATGGCCTGTAGGTTATTACGCCGAGCAGTCTGCTCTATGAATCTATGTTCCTCCGTTGATGCGAGAGGCCAAGTTTCACAGCCATACAAAGGCACGCAAAATTCGTATACCTTTACATGAAGCCTGTTGTTTTTGCTGCAATTGAAACAAAACAAAACAAAATTGCGATTTTATAGATAAGTATTTCCGACTTGATATTCGACATAGCTATTTTTTAGGCTGTATTTGCAACCATTTCTTTATTTCCTCGGACTGTTTTGGTTGGATCTCCATAGGCGAGGGATGTTTGTATATAATATCGAACTTCGTATTATTGCTTGTCGCTGCCATTTTTTATTAATTTCTCTTCCTGTCGTGTTGGCGGTATCGTGATCCGTGGACCAATATGACATCGGCATTGTCAGTAAAGCCCGACAGTCTATAATTTCCTCATTCTCCTAGATCGACGACGTGATCAGCTACGAGCAGTCAAATGCTCTTATTGCTAACTAACAAAGGGGCATAAACATGAATAGAGGCAGACACGGAGAGCGTGTTAGTAATGCATCATAATCGCTAGTTCAATGGCCGACCGGCTGTTCTTGATAGATGTTTCGCTTTCCTGCAAACATACCTCATCTTAACAAGAAAACTCGAAAACGCATGGCTTTTGCCTTCGTTTTCTATACAAAACGTTGCCAGTAGTCGGCGGTTGGTATGTTTTGGTTGAAGGAGACGACCCCCATTTCTGAAGGCATGTTGGGACAGAGCGGCTGCGGACAGCTGACGAAGGGTGATCCTCCCAAGCTCGGAGCTGGGCCTCGTTGTTTGAATCTGTACAAATAAAGTTTTTATGCTGAAGGATCTGTGACACGATGACGCAGAAGTTATGTTATGAAGTCAGGTTGCAGGAGTGACCTGAGTGGAAATTACGAGTTACAAACATATTGCGGGTGTTTGAGGACAATATTTGTATCTACGGAGGAAGAATACAAGAGTAGGATCACAGACGCAGCTTCATAATTTGCAATCTTGACAAAATATTATTAGGTAATTAAATTAAGGAGGATGAGATGGGTGAGAAATGTAGCACGCACAAGTTATGAGACACCTGTCGCTGCACAGTATTTGTCGGATAATCAGAAATGAAGGGACCGCTTTGGCGTAGATGAGAGGACATCATTTGAATGAATCTAGGAGGGTTTAGGCTTTAGACTGAATTCGGTTAAAATGGGTGGCAGGCTTTTGTGAACACGGTAATGAATGTATTGATTCTTGTATTCCTAAAAGTTTAATTTTAATAGTCATAGCGGCATATGTCTTTCATAGTTAAGCCAATTTTTAATGGCTCAGCAATTCTTCTTAGTCTGTTAAATACTAATATCGATTAGTTGGTATGCAGGTTAGAGTTTTGCTTACTTCGTCTAGTTTTCGTTGTACGCTTTGTCACCACAATTTCAGGACACGTATTAAATGTACCAGCCTCTGTCTTAACTTTAATTTATTCACAGTTTTCTATCTGAAATTATTACTGCATTTAGTGTTCCGAAACTTGTGTATTTGTGACACACCTTTGAAAGACGTATACAGACAGCAAGTACTAGCCGAATCAGACTATGATACAACAGTTTGCAGTCATGTGTTTGTAATTAAATGATGGTTCATTGGGCTCCACATGTCGTCCATATGTATGTATGTAACAGCTCGAGATCGGCTGAATGGACTATCTTGAAATTTTATATCGGAATGTTTACGAGAATTTGTCGGTCTATTTCAATTTTCTTTAATTCGGATAACGGCTGGCATTTCACATGAAGATCTGCATTCGTTCTTGCGCATAGAAGTGACTGTGTGGGCAATTGCCGCGATCATTTGCAAAGATGAGATGCCTTGGAATTCAAGCGTGGGGAATCCCCCATCCGGAATATTCCCCCGCTATCCACAGGTCAAAAGTCATTCTGACGAACGTCACAATTGTTAGGTTATGAATACATTTACTAACATGTTCTTTTCTGCTTTCTTCTCATTTATTTCCCATGACTAATAGATCTACTAATACATTTCAGATCTACGAATGCGTCACGTGTGCCTTAATTAATGGCGAATATGGTAGGCCACTTTGAATTACTCATATTAAATATGTGTAAATTTAATAGGTGGATACAAAATTTATCAATGCCCTATGTCAGAAGACAAGCCTACAAGAATTCCTTTTCCTTCCATTGTGGTTGTTGTGATAAGTGCCGGGCTGAAGGTAATCGCGAAATTATTTGTTTTGTTTCCCTTTTGTGTATAATTTGGGGCATTTTTAATCCCACAAATGAGTTTGAGGCAATGAAGGCGCCGCTTTAATTAACACACAAATCCATGAATATCACTTTAACTATTTACATGTTACAAATCCTGTATTGACGCTCCTAATTCCTTGGGGTCTCTTTTAAAACAAAACGAGAATAGCGGATGGAAATAAAACAGCAGTTCTTGGAAAAGCATTCTTATAGGGCTCTGATGAAACGCAAATATGTGATGAGTGTAACTTGTTAGTGCGATGCCGTGAAATTTAAATTCGTAGTTATGTGGAGTTGTAGGCCAAACGAGTATGTATATTGTTTAATCGGAAGCAGAAATTAATAATGGCGGAAACTTTTGGACATTATTTTGCCTGAAGTTTTTCGTAGAATTCTATGAAACGATACATTGAAATTTAAGTATCGATCTCGTTTATTTTCGCATGAGTGTGTAACATTTGTATGAATTGTTGAAACTGTTCTATGACTGACAGATTCTTTTAGATACTGAGCAGGGGAAGAGTTTCGTTCCGCCGTTAACCAAGTACAAACATCGGCTCTAAAATGGAGTTTCAATTATTAAAGCTATTTCATCAGTTCCTTTGTTGCAGCGGTTTGTTTTAAAAATAGGGCTGAGTTGAGGATAATGTTTCAGTTGTCTTTTGCCTCTACTGAAATCAGTATTCAACTGATAAACCATTTTTTTTAAACGCCTGAACTTCATAAAATCGTTTCACTAGATTTATTAGTTATGATTCCGAGTAAAGATTTTCATTCACTTCACCATTGATGTAGAATAGACAGAGGAATTTGAATAGTTTAAATTCCTGCAGTGTTTTCCGAAGACTTTTCTAAGTAAATATGCACTTACCAGAGATATTTATTTTATTTGCTCTATAGTCATTCTGTCATAAGATCTTGCGTCTTTGAGAGTGATATGAGAAATTATTTTTGGAGAATAAATTGTGTAATCAGCATTTTACCTTCTTACTTCATTTCTAGAGCTTGCTAGATGTATTTCGATGTGGTGATTAACAAAAATTGTTTTCTGTGTTTCTATTATTTCAAATTGCATTATGAGACCTCCAGGTCTGAGGCTAGCTGAACCCCATTTCTACCTGATGGCAGAAGCAGAATCCAGCTTTCGAAACGTCGTAGTTTTACAGTTTTATAATTTAGACAGTGACAAAAGTTCTGGCAGCTAGGACAGTTGAATCCTCCGTAAACGTCCATCAGGCTACACTGCGTAACAGACCAGAAGATATCCATTTTGTTATAGTTTTTCATGCACATATTTGATGCACTGCGAACAGTTTAATAGAAAATCGATTGTTTACTTTTTTCATGCAAGCGTTTTGATTATTTTGAACCTACGCGATTTAAAATTAAATACTGATAGTAAGTTATAGACCTCCAGTACCAACTTTTTTCGAAGTACATTCAGTAATTCCTGAGACAACGTTCTTGTAGACATACTGGCGTTCGACCTCTCCAGCATTCATTCACTTTCTGGTGCTAGAGTCGTGTCTTGTATGTACCAAAATTTCGATCGGACGACCGAACAAAGCTTGCAGCTTAACTCGCTGAGCTGTATTTTAAAACAGCTATCAAGCAAGTATCATATCACTTCAGTTCAGCCATGTGGTCAGGAATAACGCGCTCCCTGTGCGTTCTGCTTTCTCGCCCCGGACTGCATTCAAGCGCTTTATTTGCTAGTACTGATCCAACGAATTAGCGTTACATTAACTGCCCATCACACCTAATGCAAACATGGCTTGCGGTTTCTCTCGCCTATCAAAACCTATACGGGCATATATGCTGCCCGTATACGTACATACAGTGTGCTGATCTGTTCTACATATATGCTATTCTCTCTGTTTGTTTATATATCGTGTATGAATAAGGCTGGACGCACGCAGTTGTACACGCGAAGGGCAATGTACTCCTGGTGCTGTTTTGGGTCTGAGTGGCAATGTTTATCATCCGATAACCTTCAGGTTTGTTATAACCTTCAACTGTCATCTTAGACTCAGGGAGGGGGAGGGGGGTTTCCAAGACTACAAAAAGACAATAGTTGCTATGAATACCATTAAAATTGCTAAAATGAGTTGTTGAAAAATAAACCTCATCGGTAAACATAAATGCTTATGAGAAACAGAATCGGCCGCCCCGGGCCCGTACTCAGGCATCACTCCAAAGAGAATCTTGTCTTATTAATAGCCTGTGCTTAAACAAACATAGAACTGCAAGTCTCAAGTTTTTTTTACGAAGTCTAGAAGTGTAAAACTGGTACATGGATATTTCGTATGGGACATACATTAATCCGACTTTGTTGTTTGAAGAAATCTGGTTAATGTTGTTTTATGGCGGACTTCACACAAATGGTGAGCAATACTCTTCTCCATGTCGCCAGTTTACTGCTTTCCAGACGCCCAGAAATACGCGTCTTATATGCTCTGCTGCCAGAGTCACGCTGTAAAAGCCACTTTCAGCAGTTAAATTACCCAATTTTATTGGTATTTTAACTAATCTCCACGTGATTTGGATTCTTATCGGTTACTGAAAGTAATTCAGAGTAATCGTGTGTGTTGTACTGGTGATAAATGAGCGTAGTAAACGAAAATGTTTAGTTTATAAAGGATGAAATAAAAACAAAGCATTAAGCTATAAAGACGCACATTGCGTTGAACTGCGTGTGTTCTGATATTTGACTTTGGGAGGGACCTCAGGCATTTCAGTTATTCAAGCCAATATTCGGTTTCTTGCCCAATAATTAAAGTTTCTAGTGTTGCCAGCGATTGTTGTTACAGTCATGCTAGAGGAGCGAACTTTTTTTCAAAATTAAAATATCTGTAGCTGGTGCTGTTAGCGTTCTAGCAGAGTTCGTGTCTGCAAGAAACAAGCTTTGAGGGCATAGGCCCAAAAGTCTCAAATCATTTAGGTCTGTAGTGTAGCACCCCGGTGTGTTGTGTTATTATAACCGCCCGTTCAGAATGGCCAATTAACGAACAGTGTGTGAAAAGTAACGTACAGGAAGGTCCAAGTCTCCACTGGTTTTATTCTGAAAATGTTACTCGGCTATTCCCACGGAAATAAAAGTCACTAATTTTCTTATAATAATTAACTACTGAAACCAAATCTACTGTAGCATTGCGCTTAGTAAGTAAAAATTGTCATACAGTTAATTCTGAAATGGAACAGATCTGAAGGTCTAATTCTTGTTGCTTGAAGCAGAGGGAAGCGACTTATAGATCGCTAGTGTTTATGTCTGACATGTAGTCAGCGTCTCTTACCTTTGTACCGATGTTGGCCCTTTAGCTTACGCATTAACACAGAATTACCCCCCCCCCCCCCGGTTTATGAACATAGAGGTTAATAACTGCTGATTTTTCTGTTTCTATCAAATCGTTGTAGCTGACCAGCTTATTTCCCCCTGAAATATGCGAAATTACCCTCGAGGAGTAATAATTCCCAAGTTCAGAACCACCTTTGTAGAAAGTTTTAAAACATTTTGACACATTTTAGGGGACCTTCAGAATGTGTATGCTTGTCGTAAGGACAGGATATTTTATCTAATACGTGTTTGTCCCAAGAGCAAGTAAATCTGTTAGTTTAAGCCTTAAGGTGCAATTTGGCTGCACGCGACAGAGACAGGCGACCGAGGAAGGCGACAGAGACGGGAGACGGACACATCGCAGCTTGTCGCCACACAATTCTGAGGTGACGACCGAGACATGCGGCAAAGTGTTTGTTTTCTTTGTTTTGTTGAGACATACGTGCACATATTCTGTGAAAAATGAGTACAAAAATTCTTCTAAAAAGGTTACTCGAAGAAGAAGAAGAAGATGTGTTGCTGTGTTATTTGTTGCGAAAGAAACAAAGAAAACCTATGAGTTCAATATTCAAAACCAGACGCGAAGAAGGATCTTTCTGTCGGTGGTCAGTGGTCGGTTTTCTGCTACTAATTCTACCAATTGCTCATCTTGGTCACCAGTAAATTTAATTTCTGCCATTATTTTACTCAACAACACACGTGCTGCCTGAGCCCGTCGCGAGACACTACTGGTCCGAGAGCGGTCTCCTGTGCTTTGTCTCTGTCGCCTGTCTTTGTCTCGCGCTCGTAATTGTACTTCATACGATTGTACAGAGAGCAGACAGGAAGCGACCAGTCTCGGTCTCGTAACTCTGTCGCCTGCCTCGGTCGCTTGTCTCTGTCGCGTGCAACCAAATTGTACCTTAAGTTTCAATTTCTTCATTGTCCTCCATTCGTCTGTTTCCATTACTGTTGATTCAGTAGCCTATTTAAGCGGCTCACACGGAAACTTCTTTTTCTTAGAAGGATTGTATCTCTTTAAGCATTGAAATGTTGGAAACACGCACAACACAGCGTCTCTTTCAGTAGTAGTACATCCGTGCACGTGCGATGCAAGAAAATGGCACAAATGGTGTGTGGCGGTTTCGCCCACAGTCGCTTCTCCTCCTTCCTGCTTCCACGACGAACCTCCCCAAGTTCGCTCGCCCCAGTACTACAACTACGAGCTTTTATAAATATTACAATAATTAAATATACAGCAGAACTCGTTAAAATTGCATGGGTCGGTTCCATTTTCCCTTTGCCGTGGGTTGGGTAGGCAGAGCCACCAGGGTTTGCGTAACCGATGAAATGAAATTTTCTACTATGATTTCATCTTTCCCCCCTTCTCATCTCGTTCTGTAACACTTTTAGCGCGGTATTTTTAATATTATTTCGGTACCATAGTTCTGCTACCGATGTTTTAGTTTTAAAAACCTTTTACGGAATGGCGTTTTGTTTTGCACAGTACACAGCGTTCTTCCTGCAGCGCAGTACAACACATTTATCTAGAGTGAATATTTTGTTTTAATGCAGTGAGTGCGTCCTATGCAGCCGCGTCCTGCCTTGCAGGCTGATAACTTTCGTTAATGGTAAAGCACGTGATTTCGTGGCCAGATCCCTTTGTAGCTGTCGGTACAAATTTGCACTTAATGGAATAGTGAGTGATTCCTGAAGAAATACATGAATGTTAAGCGTTTTCCAAATTGGAAATTTTAGCAACTGCAAGAATACGTACAAGTTATTTGTATGCTACGGTTGCTGCTACAAAATAGCATGTGAGTAATTTGGAGGCGGTCGTAAGTTATCAGCAGTAGGACTAATACCAACGTTTTGATCTGTTGAACCGAAAATGCGAGTGATGTTCGACGGAACGGCCGTTGATAGCAAAAGAAAAATAAGACATCCACAATTTTTCATAAATGTGTCTCTTTCAATCGTTCCCAACACGCGGCCCGCCTGTGTATTTTGTGCGGCTCGCGTACGTTTTTGTAATAAAGTAGCGGTTTGTATAATAAAACATTGCTCTAGCATAATTTAAATATTTAATTTTAAGTACGTGACGAAACCAAATTTGTCAAAAAATTAGTGAGTTTTTGTGAAGAGTTCTTAATAAATTGCCACGAAGTTTTAATAAATTGCCACATACAACCCGATAAGAGAAGGCGAATGTGGCCCCAAGTTTTAATTGGTTGAGAATCTCTGATCTAGACCTTCACAGTATTTATATCATGTAACATTGAGGGAGGGGCCCCGACAGGTTTGCTCCTGAAAACGGTAACCACCTTGCCCATCTTTGGGTAGGAAGATGATTGGGCCCCAGAACCGTTCTGCGAGATTTTCGGGAGTGGGGAGGGCGAAAAATAAGAATCCTTTCCTGGCGAGAATTGCATCTATCTAAACATCTTCGGGTTGTAGGTCAGTATTTCTCGACTGTTTTTATAAACGTTAGACAAAATGCAGTGTAATAACTCACTCGCACCAATTTCTAAGACACAAAAATATGAACATAGCTGGACGGTGACATCAACAAAGGAACTGCATCACAAGACGATTAGGACACAGAGCGAGTCTGAGGAAGATGCCGCTGATATTACCTAATTTTGTGAGCTGTTGTTAAATTCGTAGAAACGCATTTGAATTCAGTAGGCAGTGATCTCCATTCTTTCCCCCCCCCCACCCCCCGTATCCCAAAATTATCCTTGCCAGTTTGTTCTCAAGCACTCCCAGTCTGTGTTCTTCACGCAATAGATGATTACACCGACTGGCAGCAAACATGTATCATATTTGAAGATGGTTGTGTTCTGGGTTGTAACGCCATGTAATCTGGTAGAAGTTTACCAACGTTTCAGAGGTACTTGCTGCCTCCATCATCAGAGCGATTCCTCAGCGCACTACAACCCAGAAGACAGACATCTTTATACGCTCCGCCGTCAGAACCTCAAATCTTACATGTCTCAGATTTAATTTACTGTTCTTCATGAATATAATTTTGATTTGTGACTGTCGTTGCGAAATAGGTGCACTTGAAATCTGCCATAGTTTTGAAGTATTTAGTTTTTATTACTATTTATTGCGTTCTGGTGACGAGCATGGGGTAGCTATGTTTAGCCTTCTGTGTCATCTGTTTATAGACCAGTTTCGTTACTAGCGTTTGAGATTTTCTGTGTTTTCTTTGTAGTATTTATGTTTTCGCCCAATAAATTAACATCAACATAGGCCAGAAACTGCAGTCCCTCTTCCTACTGATTCTTCATGTCCGTAAAAGTCTTTGTAAAGAAACGTCTGTGCTGAATGTTTTTAAAGTCAGTTCCAGCCATAATTACGTACACAGTAGACGTTTAGAGAAGGTAAGCCAAGCGTACGATTTAGTGTATCTTGAGTTTAAATACGCAAAACCCGTTTTGTTTGTTTAATATTTATACTTAAAAGTGTTTCTATCATACCCAGGTTCTTAAGGTCTGCATAAACTTTGCGGAAGTAATGAAATTGTATATTTATTATTGCTGTCGTATGAATTCACATTCCTGTTGACCAGTGTTGTTATTTTCTGTCGTGGTATATTTATTATTGCTGTCGTATGAATTCGCATTCCTGTTGACCAGTGTTATTTTCTGTCGTGGCGCCGCGTTCGTTATTAAATGTTTTCTGAGGAAAGAATCAGTCTTCACCATAAGTCGCTTTTGCACTAGGAAAATCTGTATTGATAGTATCACATCTCAACCAGAAACGGAGAGAGAATTGGACTAGGGGAACAGAAATGTATAATATTATATTTCTGCATATACGAATGTAGTTGGTCTGGATAATTTTTAGTGAAGTGGGTGACTGCAGGCTGATATTTTGGGTTTAGTTTCTGACAGGGGCAGGGATTTTTCTCTGTTACTCTGCTTCCAGACCTGCCGTGGAGCATACTCGGCCCACTATGTTATGGTACCCGGATTAAGACGGCCGGAGCTGATGAGCTTGGATGGAGCTTTGCATCGCCTTCCCTATACGTCGTCGTAGGACATGGATGTTAGATTGTAACGTGTGCTGATTTTAAATGAAATATTAGGAACTAAATTTAACTGCACGAAGTCTCTCAGTTATGTGGTTTGATATTTCAACGCTCGCGAAATTTGTAAACGAGAAATGAGAAATAAAATACAGCGACACGTAGGATGCCAGGCTACAAGTGACGTATCATACATAAAGAAAATGGTGGGTCGATAAACACGGATTAAGTGTCGAAGTGACGAGCAGATTACTTTATGTCGAATGACGATTATGTTGCGCGTCAGGTTGATTGCAGTTTTTCCTCAGTGTCTCGTATATTGCCTGGAAATTCAATATAATGTAGGCGTACACACTATGTTGAGTGTAGTCATCTTCATACGTTCCTGCCGTGAATATTTTCTCCTGCATTCTCTGCAGAGTTCTGGATTATTTGTTTTTACAACTGTATAATATTTACATCTTGATTTTGAAAGGACACTCATGTAATCAATCCATTATATAAACAACCATTGCTGAGGGTCTGACAGCAGCTGCTGGAGCAGTGTGCAGGCTTGTGATGTTCCATGCCCATTTCCTCACTCCTCCTCTTTGAGCACAATGGAACCATTCTGTGACGTATTCAGAGTATGATTTGTTTCCTTACTTTATTGTATATAATAGAAACCTAACAATAAAATGTGTGGGCTGAAGTAAAATTATTTGCTGTCATGATGAACTCATTTCTTCGGTATATGTTATAAAGTTCTTCCAATTTACGAGTCCGAAAGCTGACGTCTGAAGTATTTAGTGCCATGTAACTTATACATACCAGAAATGTACACTTTGAAGATAGCTGTCTTCTGGGTTGTTGCGACGTGTGTTCTGGTCAAAGTTTGCCGACGTTTCAGACGTCCTTACTGCCTCCATTATCAGGACAATAAGGACCTCTGAAGCACCAGACTGCACGGCGTTACAACCCAGAATTCAGCCATCTTCGTCCTCGCAGCCGCCAGAACTTCTGATCATGCATATGCCTTGTAGATTTTCATTTAAAGGACCCCCCCTCTCTCTATGCAACATTCTCGTAGACGGCTGGAGCGTATCTGTGAGGCACGAGAAACGTGATATCCTCATTGCTGGATGTAAGCTGGCTTTTAAGAAAGAGGTCTTTTAGTATTCTGCGGCTGTAATTGAACAGTGATTGTACTCTCATTGGGTTTTCTGTCGGGATGGTCGTGAACGATGACGATTTCGAAGACAAAGGGAGTTGTGAAATTCATGCAGTTTTGTGAAAATCGGAGTTGTTCAGTTCTTCGATGTCTTCTTCGCCTTGAACTAGTTGGATTTCCGAACTTTTGAGAATAAATTGCTGGTACGTCAAGTATTATCTTGCTGACACTGTTTTGTGGACGGACATTCTCGATTACGGTACAGCACCGAACTCGCGATAGAATTGTTTCGAGTTATCAAACAGTGATTTTCAACAAATAGTATTCGATTTCATGGACGAATTGAAGCCATTGATAAGGAGATAAAAATGTCGAACGACTTTTACAGTTGCTGTATTCTGTCATTGTGTATTTTTATGGCGAGTTCTTTACTGAGAGACGAGAATGCTGTCTCGTTCATCTTGCTGCTGCTATTCGTAATATGACGGCAACAGCGAGAGACCTTGCCATCAAATTAGTCGCTAATGAAATTCAATAACATAAAGCAAGTAAGCATGGGCTGAGTCATACCAAGCAAGCAACCAACGCAGCTGCTAAATATACGGAGTCAGAATATAATATAGCAAGCAGCATGTAGACTACTCAGTCACCACTTCTGAAGAATAAGCATCTTGGTCTGTATTGTACGTATATGTGAGTTCCATATCTCCTCCCAGAAACCTTCATCAATAAATCAATAGGGCTAGGGCATCATAATGCATTATGTATGACAGACATCCTCTCATTTCACACCCCCGTATTACATGTACATTTTATATAAATAAATGATGTTGGAAACGGGGGGAGCGGGATGAGGTTCGTGGCAAGAAGAGAAAAGGGGTGGGGTGTTGTGTGGAGCACGGGAAAATCGACCATTTGGCCTGTGAGATCACGTACAACTCTAGCTGTTTGTGCTTAGCGCTGGCGGGAGGAGCGGGGAGTAAGCATCGACTGCCGACCGAGCAGGCCGCCAAGCACGGGAGCGAGTCAGAAGAGCGCTTGGTAGCGAAGCGTGTGGGCTTTGTTTCGTGTTGTCGTGTTATGTTCTTCGGTCGTTCGTGTATCGCTCGTCGACTCGTGTTTTTTTTAAATTTCTGGTAAATAAAAACTGTCGCGTCGCGACGTACCTTCTTCGTGGTTGCTAGACCAGTTCTTCCCGTTTCGCGATTCCTTTTAGAACGCGCGTTCTTTATCGTATCTCTCTTGGCAGTTTTCTTCGTGTAGACTGTTTGTTTTGGGGGAGTGTCTGGTGGTGGTGGTGGTGCTTGTGACGGTTGTGACAATGTCTGACTGATTTGCGTTGCAGATGTGGGTTGTCTGTTCGGAGACACCAGAACTGTGGTGAAGGACAGTGGTGTTTGCTAGAAGACCGACGGTGAGGAGCCCTGGCTGTGGGTCGGCAGTCGACACGCGAGGAGGCAGCTGTTGGCATCATGCAGCACTGCATGGGTTCCCCGCAGCAGTTCTGTCTGCGCTGGAACAACTATCAAAGCAATCTGACCAATGTATTCGATCAGCTTCTTCAGAGCGAGTCCTTCGTGGACGTGACCCTGGCTTGTGATGGGCATTCAGTGAAGGCGCACAAGATGGTCCTGTCGGCCTGTAGCCCATACTTCCAGTCACTGTTTTTCGAAAACCCGTGCCAACACCCTATTGTCATTCTTAAAGATATAAAATGGCCCGAGTTGAAGGCCGTCGTGGAGTTCATGTACAGGGGCGAAATTAATGTATCACAGGAGCAGATAGGCCCACTTCTGAAGGTGGCAGAATCGCTAAAGATTCGTGGATTGGCCGATGTTAACGGAGATCCTGAGCCCGGACCTGCCGGGGAAGGAAAGAAAAGCTGGGATTCTAGGCAAGGTTCGACACTCCATGACACGTCTGAGAACGTAATTTCTCCTCCTACGACCCCGCAACAGCAACAGCAGCAGCAACAACAACAGCAGCAGCAGACGAATCAGCAACAACAGCAACAGCAACAAACAACTCAGCAGCCACAGCAGCAACTCCACCGGCAGAAGAAAAGACGTCGTACGTCAGGGGAGAGGAGCAGTGTCAGTAGCCCTGAAGAAAGCTTAGGTGCAGAAGGACTAGATTCCAGTGCTTTAGAACTCTCTCCCCAGCAGCCACCCAACGCCATGGTGAACTCGCAGGGCCTACCACCGCCTCCACCACCGCAGAATCACCCCCACGGGCCGACGTTGGTTCCAATCCCAGGGGATCCCGGGCTCCCGTTGCCTCCCCCACCGCATCCTGACGACATGGAAATAAAGCCTGGCATCGCCGAAATGATCCGCGAGGAGGAAAGGGTAAGTACCTCTTTTAGTTCTGATGCATTTTGTTTCGTAGTCTTTTTGAGTAATTTTATTTGTTAGACATTGCAGAATAGCTTGTCACAAATGGTTTGAAATTTCTGTGTCGCATATTTGCCAAAAAAAGAAATAGGTGTGTTATAGACGAGAAAGATGTTTGAATATTTGTCAGGTCTCATGTCACGTGACTGTCTTCGGTTTAACCAACAATTATTGAAGGCTAATAACATAATATTCATTAATCGAAGTTTCCAATTTTGCGTACCGTTTCGTAATTCTGAGTAGTAGAGTTTCGCGTATCTTGCTGTATTTACTTCTGAGATATCGCACATATTTGCTGTCGTTAACATGGAAGTCCTGTGACCATATGGGGAGGCGTTCTGCCAGAAGCCCGTCGAATCGAAAAGAAAATGTGTGTTGATCCAGCGGATTCGAAATACGGTATCATCATATCTGTGCACATGTAAATGAAATTACTGTAACGATGTTCGTGTGGCAAAGAAATTTTTTTTTGAAGTAAGCACGGGCTGTCGAGCAACTTTGAAAACTTGCAGCCACAACAGGGTCGGGTTTCTTCGTGTGTTTGGATTTTTTTCTCCGCATTTATTTTACGAGTTCCGTTGCAGTGTTGGATAAGATATTGTCTGCAGGAACTTCGCTGCTTTTCATGTTTTACAATTTGGGCCGCGGACTTCGATCAGCACTGCTGTTCTCTAGTGTTATTTTTCTTGCGAACATCAGCTAAAGGGTCTAGTGGTATCAGTCTCACCGCAGCGTTTGTCCATTTGATCCCATGGGCGTGGTTATAATTCCCCACGTCACATACTGGTGGGTTGTCTGAAAGTTCGTGTTTTAGTCGCTTTTAGTTGAATCATATCAGAATACCGTTGCGTGCCCAGTGATTCTCTGTCATCTTGTCAAAGAAGCTTATTGTATTCAAGCGATATGAGAACAATAGTTGGTAAAATTACGTATGAACAGTTAGGAAAATCCGTTGGTGGGGGTTGCTAGGATCTTCACATTAAATTAACTTCAATGAGATGAATTAGAAAGTTTAAAAAAAATTGCTGATGTCATTGAAGAAAACTTGCGGAGTGGTCTCATATGTATGCTATTCTTGTCGACTTTTAAGTGACATTCAGAAGACAAATGACACTCGACGTCGATTTGAGAGAGTTTCCTGTGAGTGAAATATTTCAGATTCTTTGTTAGAACATATCGTCGTTTCGCTGTGATTGTTAAAATTCACTTTAGAGTATGAGGGCTTAAGAAATGTAATGGCATAATCTGTTCCAAGAAGTTCTTGATGTGAAATTTTATTTAAAATAATGATTTTAAAGCGTAGGCTGATTTTATGGATGGTATTGTGGGTATTAGTCCTAGATAGATTTTGCTCTGGATGTGTAGGTGATAAGAGTAGGCTATGTGTTTGAGGGCTGGATTCGTATAGGTTAAGGTTGATTTACTTTGGATAAGTTTACTGAAAGAAAGTAGTTGAAGCCACTGAACTCTCAGGGTGTAAATAGCATCATCTCCCATAAACTGGCCACTGGCCTTCAAGTGGAAAGTGAATGTGTCCACTTGCATGTCACGTGACCATCCTGACTCATCTGCTGTTATCGTCTGAACACACACTCTTAGGTGATTGGTACTACGTATTTTGCACGTGTATTGAAATGCTGCACAACGAACAGAAACCATTAAACCGGTGTATCGCCAACGAGTACAGTTAAAGAAATGCCATACTATTTTTGTTTTAACCAAAATCATATTGGTACAGAAAAGCTTATTCATCTTTGCTGGTTACCTACTGCTACATGACCAGCCAACTCAAAACCGTACTGAGTAAAATAATTAATTTTCTAACTGAAAATGTTTTGCACAAGAGAGCGGAGTAGGCTTGTTTCTGAAAACTGAATGCACATTGTTTTAATTTCGAAATGTATTTTGTGTCTATTATAATCATAATCGCACCCAGGGAATTGTACTATTTCTGTATTTAGATTTAATTATTTTAATTTCCTATGCCAAAGAATATTTCGCTATGAGGTAGTCGGCGTAGTAGATGAGTTTAGTAGGCAGGTGGAGCTTCATCAGTTAACTTTGTATCAGATTTGTATACGCATCGTAGCCATCCGAAATAATAATTGTCTTCATATTGCTATCAGTTTTCTATTCTCTCTGCTTTTCCCCAGTGCTTAATTTCTGACAAAATAAAACAGCAACAAGTCTTACGCCCTTTCAAACGTTCTTGAGACCAAGGAGAACGCGCTAATAAGAAAACTGCAGACACGTTTAATCTGCTCAAGTCGAAGGAAACATTATTAGCTTAAAGCGCAGGTCACTAGTAAAGTGTCGTCTTTGCTTACCATTTGCAAACGATTTGCTGGCTTCTAATTTAGGGCTTAAATCACTCACTTCCAGTAAAATTTTCCAACGTAAATTAGGCTTTAGGACAAAGTCCAGTGACTGATTTCTGCAACATGCTAACGGGCGAAGGGAACATTGCCAGCTAAGCCACTGTCAACTTCTCACCAAAATCTCTGCTTCATGAAGTTGGTTAATGAAGATTCTGGGTTGTAGCGCCGTGCAGTTTGACGTATACCGACGTTTCACAGAGTTTTGTTGCCTCTTTCATCAGGACGATGGCACTATACGGCGCTACAACCCAGAAAACAGCCATAAATATAAAACGGGAACAAGATACAGGACGTGTGAGAAAGGGGATCGGCCGTGGCCTAATTAAATATTTTCCTCTGTGGGCATGGGGATGTCTTGGAACCCAGACTTTCGAAAGTGATTTCTCTGATGTTACCATGTAAGTTTGTACACACGAAAGTATTAAGTAGCTCCCAATTCAAGAGAGAGTGTACGTATGTCGCCTATAGCGAAATTTGAATTTTTTTCAGTGGTATTTTGCACCGTCTGATCTGCCTTCGACAGCAGTGAATGCCGTGGTTCCAGAAAAGTCCGGGAATTTGTTGGCCAACTGAGTAACCAAAACCTTCTTAAGAGTGATTATGGTCTCTGAAGTTGTTGAATTTGGGATGATTGAAACTATTTTTCAGTTCTTTTACCTTAGGCCTCTTACGGATAGCCGCGTCGTTTTGTGATTGGCAAATAACAATGAATATGCACACACAGCTTAACGTCCTCTCATCTGAAGATTCACTTTGACTTCCGGTCGAGTTATATGGGATTTGCAGCGAGGCTAGGTGTCAGGCCTCACGTCTCTACGACGTTCTTCACTTTCGTCATGCTTTCGTTTTATGGAGTGATTCATGTTATTGTAAATGGAGGTCTTTATATACTGACGCTCGGCTAAATTTGTAGAACAGTTGCTGATAAGTTTCTGTTATTCATTCTTCAGGTTCATTTATTCTAAGCATTCTTGGGTATACACCGCGTAATAGACAATTTACATATTGAAACAGGTCATTCACCGTACTTAATAAGAAGACCTCTGTAGAATCTTGCGTTATCAGCGCTGTACAGTCTCTTAAAATGCCCTCTTTCCGAAAGGTGACTTAGTGCAATAAAAATAATTTAATTTATGTTCATACTTCGTTAATCCAAAGTATTCGAAATTGCACTTTACGTCGTAAAACACATATTGTCCACACAAACAGTGCAGCATCTGTAACACGTCACGTAATAAAATAAAAATAGCATGAAACATAGTATAAGGAGAAACAGGACGAATATATTCAACTAAACAGGTGCCATCTCTTCTTACCAACTATGGAAACGTAAAGGATTCAGGAACAATTGCTAATACCTTAAATTATTTTTCTAACAAATATCGAAAGATGCTATTTTATTTATAAAGACGCACATCCTATAAAATTTTCTGATATTAAAACTATTCCAACCCCTGAGACTAAGATAAAAAGTATAATATATTAAAAAACACTTATCAAGTTATGATGAAAATAATACGTAAAATTTAAGAAGCGTGTTCAGCTTCAATTATGCACTCAGTAGTCCAAATTTGTAATCAGCTGTACAGTTATTTTTCTGGATCGTATTAAAATGTCAGTGTATAAACACTGTACAAAAAAGTGACGAACTATGGGTTGATTTCACTACCAACTACTTTTTCTAAAGTACTTGAGAAGGTTTTGTACAGTAGAAATCATCATATACGTTCTACAGAAATATCGGTCCCATGCCAGTCTGCTTCAGTAAAGATGTGGCCTTCGAACTAACAAAGTGTTAAAATCTGTTCACAAAAAATGTGCCGGAGGAACTTGATGTGATTTAACAAAAGCTTTTGACTTTGTAAATCATGAAATATTGTTTACTAAATTACATTTTTATGGAAGTCATTGAATAACTACAAAATGGTTCAGATCCTCTCTAACAGATAGAAAACAGAATATCAAAATAAAATCGCCTAATTGCTTTCAGAATTTGATTTTCAAACTGGGGAATACTAAAACATGGAGTTCCGAAGGGTCAGTTCTATGGCCCTTGCTTTTGATAATATACGTAAATGACCTTCCTCCAGCTCGTGTGGGCAGGGTAACTGAACCTTCCGTTTCTTTGAGTTGCGGGAAGTTCTTCACTTGCTTCGCTGATACTTTTAGTTGTCGGTGAGTGCGTTCTTTGAACGTCGTTAGTTAAACGAGGATGAATTTAACATTAATTTAATGACAATAAATTGTATACCGCTGTGGCTTTAGAAAATTCAGATCTGCACAAATAATAGTGAAGGAAGGAAAATAAAATACACGTGTGTATTTGTTTTCTGTAGTGAACGGTAATTAGTTTAAAATGAACGGTACTAATTAAAACAAACGTGCAGTATAAAGGTGTGAAGTAACACATCCCCGCATATAATACAAATAAAAGCAAACGTTGCCATTCGACATCGACGCTAATGATTTCAACCATTTGCAGAAATTTATTTTTGCGTTCTTCGGATTGGCAGGATATGGTGCTAACAAAAATTCACTATCTGCCATCTTGATGGTGTAGAGTCCTTCTTGAGATGCTAACAGTAGGCCCAACTCCCTGTCTTTTATGGAACCCCTAGATTCATTACTTAAGAGCTGTCTGCCGGTCCCTATTCTGAACCACATAAAATCATTGCGCGGCCTCAAGGCCTGTTTCCCTTCTATCCATTTTAATATTATTCTCTCAAAGAATGGGTCTTCCGAATGGTTTTCTTCGTTTAGGCTTTAAGACCAAATATTTTTACTCTTTTCTTATTTTTCTCATCCTTCCGTTTCATCAGCCGACTTAGGTTAAACATTCTCTTATGTTACCTGTTCTCAGACACCCGCGAGTGTTTTTCCCCCTCGACGTATGAGACCAGGTATCGGACCCATACAAAACAACAGCTAAAATTAGAGTTTTGTGTGTTTTCATCTTCTGATTTTTTAAATAGCTGATGGGAAGACAAAATATTGTGATGTGTGTGGTAGGAAGTATTTCTCGAATTTTGTCGTGTTTTAATTTTATCATGAACGCAATTTTGATTTGTTACCTTTGCCTACAAATGTTTGAAGTTTGCTACATTTTCAAAGGATTTCTTAGTTGTATTTACTCTGATTTTTCTGTGTGCTGTGATAGCGAGACAGGAACATTTTCTTAGTTTTACGCATTGCGAAAATGGGATCTTAATTTATTATATGCTTTAAATCAATGATTCTGTCGTTGAATGTTGCATTACCTTTTTGTGTTTGGTGTCGGATATTCACTCCTTTAAATCGGGTCTGGGACCCTTTCAGAGATTCACGGAAGAAAGCTATTTCAGAATTATGGAGGGCGTAAAAGAAGAAATACACCAGTACAGGTTTGTTACAACAATATGTCACATCACGAAAGCACAAGCTCATTCTGTGTAAAGAAACAGTTCTGTCCTGGAATCAGACATTCAGTTGAGTCCTATCAGCAGGCGTGCGGTTAAAGGATGAATCCTCATACATTCCTGTGGTTGCTTTTCCGTAATACTGGCCTGTATGTTCATTTTAGTGTCCTTTTTCGTAATTTGTTCCCTCAACAGGTCTGAATATTATTCAAATCTAGGCGCATAGTGTTGAGGCAGTAAAAAATGTACGTAATTTTAATAGGGAAACCCGAAAAACACACTCAGAATTATATGAGAAATAGATTGTAGGATATGAATTCGATTCATCTGGCAGTAGCGATGTTTTGTAGATACATTAACCAAACTTTCCTTTCCTGTAAGGCAAGGCATTTATTTGCTCGCTGATCGTCTGTCAGCTTGTCACTATGGGTTAGTTAGTTCGTTGAAACCACATTTAGCACTAAACTTTTCTGGTGAGCCTTTGACTATTGGAATATTGTGTAATATCGTATGAGTCCAGATGAGTTATCTTCATCAGCGTAAAAGCGTGTAATGCCCGAAGTAGGCCTACGTATTTATAGCCGCATTCATTTTGTTTTGATTGTGTAGAATTTGCAAAACACGTTAACCTAATTAAACACCGTACTCGCCTCAGACGTCGTTCCTGATCACTAATGACTGAGTAAAAGCACTTTACGTTTTCCCCGCAAAAAATGGAATATCGCTGGCGGCTGGCAGCACCTCAGTCGTGACGCGAGGAACGCCGGTTGCGGCATGCAAGGGGCCGCCAGCCGTCAACTGAACTTTGATCACTCAGCCGTGCGGGTTTTTCTCCGCTCTGGGTCTGCTGCTGTTCGTAATAAACGTGGCGATGCGGGGGTGGGACAACGCAAGAAAAATTCACTGTCGACATTGTGTGTATGGAAATGCCATGTCAATGCCACTTTTCCTCACAGGCAGAGAAAGATGGGAAATTAACTTTGAAAATCAGCTTTCCGCTTCCCAACTAATTTCAGTATTCTGTATAAAAGGTAATTAAATTATTGAATAAAAACACGAAGTGCCCGAGCCTAAAATAGGTATCGATAGTAATAAACGTTGAATGTTTTGCATGTTCGCGTTTTTCTTTCTTGTTGACTTGGCATGAGGTGTATTGATTCCTTCTGGAGTCTGGCCTTCGATAACTGATGGCGGTCAAATTTAGTTATCAGGTTTCCCAGCTTATTTTCTCGTACAGAACATTCCTTGCCCCCCCCGGCCCCGAACGGTAAAGAGTTCCTGAGAGTTATCGTTTAGAACTTCCGAGTCTTTAATAAATAAAGTAGTCCGACTTACGTACTGGACATGCTATGTTTGGTAGTAAATTGCCAACCTGTAATCTGTGTATAGAATTAACGTATCTGTTTTCAAAAGTAACTTTCTTAAGAGGTTAACTTGGTTACACTTGCCTCTCGTTTTTGGTTTAAGACCCCCGGATTGAGCCCTCTGTCTCTTCTCGCCCTGTTTCTGGATCGGTTCTGTGTTCTGTAGCGTGTGCAGATCGCTGGTTAAATCTTAGAAAGATCGCTGACAACTACAAGAGAAAGATAACTTCAGTTCCGCATTTCTGTACTTTGCAACTGATGAAGTTACCGTATGTTCTGGTTGTTGGCAGTACCGAGAAACTTTGTTGCGTAATGAATTTCTTTATTCTGGCTACACAAAATTCGACATGCGTTAGGGACTTCATGTATTGGGAATGTGTTGAGCATCAAGTGTTCATGAAACATTTATTTAATGATAAACCTGTTTGATAAAACAATATCGTTTTATCATTCATTTATTACATGAATTTCTAAGCCATTGGAGGTGGAGAAGGGATTGATCCTGTTATCCGTTTCTCCCTGTAAATGGCACACAGCGATTTACAGTCCGTCATGCC
>NW_019059694.1:319271-336185 GCF_000696155.1 Zootermopsis nevadensis | reverse complement strand
CTGTCTTCTGGGTTGTTGCGCTGTGCGGTATGGTCGATGTTTACCGACGTTTCAGAGGTCATATGCCTCCGTCATCAGGGCGATGAATCGATGCAAGAACCCAGAAGACAGAAATCTTCATACTCACCGCTGTGAAAACCTCAAACCTTACATAAATGGAGTTACTTTCAGAACAGTACGCGAGTTTCTTTGTTGTTACTTGGAGGAAGTTCTCTTGCGGCAGGAGAATCACGTTTATAATTATTTCCATTAAAATTTATCAATTCCAGCCAAAGTTAAAGAAACAGCATTGTTTCTTGTAGCTGAACGAGCGCAACCTGTTTGTGTGGTAATAATTAGGTTTTATGCCCATGTTATTACACTCATATTTGTAATTATCTGCCTGGGATATTTCTAAATAAGTTTTTTACCGCAGTTTCTTAACTACAATCCAAGAATTAATATCCCATGTTCTGAACCACCGTATGGTTTAAATTGCGTATATATTATATTGCATATAATAATATACCATAATGTCTGTTATTATGGTAGACTTGTTTATTTTTCGTGTACAGAACTTTGGCCGTGAACTGGATGGTGAAGATTATAATAGTTAGGAATGATGACGAAATATTTACCGTGTACATGTGTGTATGCCATAATAACTAATTCGAGTATACATGATCGTATGAAGATAATATGTGTGGAGTAGGGTAATTGTAGGAATGAAAATAAGCCTCTTCCAAGAGCAAAGATTCACGTATTCCACTACATTTGTGCATAGTTCGTGCTTCATAAAACACGGCTATAGGAGAACTGTTGGAGCCCGTTAAACCAATGCGACTTTCTAGTCCGCGAATGGTTGTTACTGAATGTGGAACGTTCCATTTGGAGTAGATTCTCAACACGACATAACGGTTAAGGTTTGCAGTAGGCTAGTCTGTGTTGAGAGTAATGCAGGCCTAACTAATAAAAATAAAAACAACAGATGTTGGGAAACAGCAACGCAAACCCGGCACTTTAGACTTTAAAATGTCTTTCAAAATAACTGCAGTAAAAACATCGGTATGTCGAATTTTAACATAAACCTTAATAATAGCTGTGCCGTACAGGATACAGCCTGAAGCACGAAGATCATTAAAATATGAAATAAAATTTTAGGGGCTAGCTTAATTTTTTTTCCCTCTCTGTATTCCACATGCATGCATTTTCAACACAATTGCGATCGGCTATTATTTTTATCTAATGCAGTAACTTGAAATAACACAAAACCGGGGAAGGGTTTGATGACTTAACATTTAGGCTTTATCAGTGTCGTGATTTCCCGCACCTTTGTAGGCCGGCTTGTGTTTGATGCCTAAAGCCTGGCGCATTATATTTTCGAATCTGCAAGCAATGAGTTGCACATTCGGTTTTGTGTTGGAATCACGGCATTGTTCGTACATGACCGTGGTTATTGCTTGGATGCAGCAGTATGCTTATTGCAGTCGGATTAATGACAATAATATACATGGGTGAATAGTTGAATGGGACATCTAAACCCTATCTATACAATGTATACAACGAAATATTGCTGTTGTTTCATGACCCTCCCCGCTGTGTCCGAATTGAAACATTTCGGTGAATGTATGTATCGAGTTTGGTGGATGGACAGTGTTGGCATTGGGCAGGCACTTTATACATGCGCCTGGGGGGATAAAATAGAATACACCCATTGATTTGAAATCCGCTTCTGTTGGTTCAGCGATAGTTATGATGAGCAGCCAGAGTGTCGGCCGCTACTGTATAATAACTGCGCCATCAAAAGTCCGCGTGTCATTATGTTTGCAGCCCGCGCTCGCAGATTTATTTGCACGGGGAGGGGGTTACAACTACATGCAGACCGGACTGAGCTGTGATTATCTTTCCACAAGGTGCTCCTCGTTCGCCAACGGGGCTGATTAGTAGTGTACAGTTTTGATGTAATACCGTTTGTGTGTGTACTTCGACGCACTTTGCAGATCTAGCGTATCGGGAAAATGGTAGGCACAGAACATCTGCATTTAATCCTTTACTATTTACGCTATCATTGCTACTTCTGTTGCATTGAGAAGGATTGCCGATTCGGGAGGTGCGAACCTCCGCGAACACCCAGTACTTTCTGTTAGCTAAATGCAGGAAGGCTATAACGCTACCTCCCACCCCCACCCCACCCCACCCCTTCGCCACCTGTATAACAAAACAGTATTTTAACGTTGGTCCGAAAATGCCCCCTTTTGTTTTCGAAACTAGCCAGAATAGGGCCCACCGCCGGCAATAACCCATATCCCTGGCATTGTGTACACTAGAACCGCCAGTTTAAAACAAACCTTCCCCTCTCGCACCGTCATTCCACATGTGTTTGTTAGCCTGTCTCTTTTATTCTCTCCAGTGAAACGTTTTTGATTCAAAATGAAACGAACGACGAACGGCGGGAGACAGCGGGTTGGCCGTCATTAGAATGTGCCGATATCGCATTGGACCAAGTTGCATTCAGGGTTATAACAGTTGAGTTGGCTTGTCGCTCAATGACCGTGCAGCAATATTGAAACACAATACAATCCCACTTGTACAGTCTGCTCTGGTGGGCCGGACACTGCAAGATCCTGCAGGTTGCAGGGCGAGGGGAACTCGAATCTTGACATATTTGTCGTATTCGTTGCATCTGATACGTTATGCAGATCGTTCTACTTCATAAACTTCGAGTTTGATGGAAGAAAATAAACCACAAGGAAATGCAGGAAAAATACTTAGGCCTGCCCACGTGTCGTCAGATACTCAAGGCCATGGAAAGATGGATTTGGAAAACCTAATATTATTAGAAAACTCATTACGTTTTGGTGGGTTACGCGACCCAAGAAACGCTTACGGAGTTTTTGTTGGAAAACCAAGGCCACGAGGGCAAGCGTTGAGGTTGGGAGCTAGATGGAGGTTTCCCGAAGATCGTGTCCAATGACGGGTAAGGGCAGAACCTCCATTTTTTAAGCACAAACAAAAGATGTTTGGCTGCAGACAAGACTTGATTCTTATCTGTATAACTAAGTTCCGGTTGAATTTCTCGGTGTTTCTGTTCTCTGTTCCTGCCTGATAATAAATACTTGGGATGGTTAGGCCACAGGCCTCGAGAGTAATTGCGGTTTGTGGTTAAAATACGCTAGCTGTAACGTTTTAGATAGGCCTATATGGTATTGCAGTTACGTGTTTACTGCTTTGATGAAGTACCGCGTAGGCGGGCTTGGATCTGCTAAGTTCATTGGTTGCTAAGCAAATAGAGTGTTACCCGTGTGTATGCAACGCTTGTGTTTATGTGCCCAAGACTCTAATGAATTTGATCCACATGTATGCAGTTATATTGTTCTTTGTAAGTCTGTAATCGGCCTGAAATACCCGTATCTCAATTGATGGAAACAAAAATAAGAACTTTGAACAGCACGAATGACTAACCTGCAGAATCTGTTATGCGGGAGTCGTTCTGCAATTCTTTGCAAAAAAAAAAAAGAAGCAGGAACTGAGAAATACTTGGGACGAATGTATGTCGCCTGCTTTCCGTTAAATGCTTCCACTATTGTAGCAAGGCTGACAAGAATTACAAATAAGCTTTTTTTATTTTCCATTTCTTTGCCTCATTACCAAGAGTTAAATTTGCCAGATGGACATCTTAACCTTGGACTGTTGTCGCTTTTGTACAGAATTTTCAAGCATGCTTCTGTTGTAAGTGTTTCCATACAAATAACGTGTTGAACTGCGATCGCCGTCAAACGGAAGCTACGTAAGCCTGTGGATCTCTCACTCTCTCTCTCTGTCGTCGATTTGCATTCTGAAAACTCACCTTATCGAGAGTTGCGTACAACTTAAGTACTGCAGTCTCTTTGGTTTTTACCGCCGCCATATTGGTACTATTGATTACTAGTAATTAAGAAACTCTGAGGTTGAGTGGTCTCTGGTAACATCAAGAAGACTTGAGGTTTCAAGAAAATCCATTAGTTTATTCAAATGACGCAAGTGGGCGGACACAAGGATACGATAATATTATAAGCCTTTATTTAATCATAAAATTAGTAACATGTAACAAATTCCACGGTATTGTTACCTGACTTCTGCACCGTACAGGCCCAATAGAACATGTTTGTGTACTTGTTAACTGGATTTCGTATTGAGTATTCTTTTATTGTAGCGTCGCGATTTAATGACCCCCTGTCTCGCCTAGCAATCCACATCGCGGGCGGAGAAAATTGTATCTGTAGAGCGTGGAATCGCAAGGTTGCAAGGCTCAGCTTAGTAGACAAACTGCGGAAAGAAGTGTCACTGGCAAAACCGAGAAAGTGCCAACTTCTCTGACGGTTTGCCCTGTTTCGAAACGACAGCCCTGATGGGAAGGATCATCAGTTCGCGACTCTGAGATGCATGTATGCAGGTGTTTTAAGTGCATCGCTTTCCGATAGCCGCATTGCAATTGTTCTCTCACGAAGATGCTTTATGACAGACAGGTTTCTCAGCCCCGCGACCTGTCGGTGTACTTCCTGAGGCCGGCATCCTGGCTTTGTTATGCTGTGTCATCCTGTTTGAGGAAAAGTAGTTACTTAACAGTTTGCGACCAACTATTGAGCGTAATCAGCATAAAATCACGAACACTTGGAGGTGTGCATGTATCAGATACCTCAACAGTGGCTGAATTTATTAGAGAATGTTCGTTAATAATACATGTGCCCCAAAAAATATCTATACACATAATATGGATTTTAGTCTCGTGTGTATACATATTTTTGGGACACCTATATGCGTATGCATTAGCAGTAATTTAGTGGCTTTTCTAAAAATGAATTGGCTCGGTGTTTAAATAATTTGCCCTCATGTATAACAAGAAAGGTGGTAGAAATCCCTAGGTCTGGACGACTGGTGTTCGATTCCCGGCAGGGCAGAAGATTACAATTCTGTCGCCCTCTGGTCTTCGTATATCCCTCGTTTCGTTTCGTTTATATGTAAGTAGCCTCTTAGAGAATCTGCTCTATTTAATTGATAATTTTGTATGTCATTTGCAATATTTGTGGTCTTTATTCGGTCCCTTATTTCCTCATTTAACAATGAATTTGCATTAATAAAACACAAAATTCGTTTCAGCAGTGATACACCTTTCGTCTTCCGAATATGTAGTACCATGATTGGGATTTGATAGTTTCGGACACACATGACCCCATTTGGTGAAATTACAGTGTCAAGTTTCACAAAGAACGTATTGCCGTGTATGGCCGTGGACCTACTTGTGAACCAAGCAAACCTCCAAGCCGGCTGTGATGGCCCTCGTTAATTCGTGGTTTTAAATTATGGTTGAGTCAGAACATGCAATGGAATGAATATTGTTCTTTATGAGAAGCAAGGCAAAAAGCTGTGCCCACGTACAACGCCTTGAAGCAGGATGCGGTTAGTGGTCAGCCGTGCGCTCCAGTCTCTTCCACAACCCTCGTGAAGGAACAGGGGTACTCTTACATGGGGGCTGCGTAGGTCCGACAGCCGATCTGAATTAGGTTGGGAAAAGTTTAGTTCACTCTCCTGCAGGGAACAAGCTCTCGGGAATAGCTCGAAGCCAATCGTCTTACTGCAATAGCTGTCATGTTCCGTCCGTTTCTTTAGGAGATGAGTTATTTGTCCTTTCTTCATCATCTGTGTTCGGAGTAATAGCTCATGTAATGGGAAAAGAATACACAGTTTTGGTCGGAAACCCAAAAGAAGTAGACTGCAAATAATGAACTGGCTTTTGTGAAAACGGTAATTGATCTTCGGCATTCATAAAAGTGTAGATAGTTTTATTGGCCGGCTGAGGAGCTATGAACTCGAAAAGAAAGGTCTTGCCCTATGTATTTATTTATAACTTGGCTACTTCGGAGGCGTTCGTCTGGAATATCTTGTGCCGTTTATGGTGTTACGAAAGAACGCGTCGATAAACCAGTTAATATAGCTCAGTTCTCGTACCGGTCTTAGTGAGTTTATGCTCCAGGAAAAGGAATCGAAACGAAAATGAAACCAGCAATGTTCTGGCATGCATTGACGTGGGATTTATGAGTGCATAATAAGAGACGTAACCGCTGCTTCTGTGAAGTAATAAAACCAACAAAGAAGTCTGCAAACTCGTAAGCAAACTTCATGTGTGTCCAGCCCCCGCATCGCAGCAAGAGAATGTTTGTCTCATTAGGAAATAGTCTGCTGGGTTTTATTTCTGCGATCACATAAATAATTCCGGTCGTGCTTTTACCCAGCAAATGCCAATCAAAGCAGCAGAATGGAACGAGGGTATTGCATTATGCTTTCCCCTCTGATGGCCCGATTTCGACCCTCGAATTGTTTAATTCCGATGCATCGTCAGGCAGAGTCGAGGATTGTTTCAATAACTGCGGCCAGAGACGATGCATGGAACCTCGTGATATGTTCTACTGGAATAATGGACAAACAGTTACAGCGCGGGGTGGGGACATTCCATGCAGATCTGGTTGTTGTCACGTGGCGAAAAGCATCGCCATACAATGCTTGCATGTTGGGGAGGGAGGGGGTTTAATCGAAAAATAAAAATGTGCACACATCTGTAGCAGTACGTACGCCGTAATAATGGCTGGCCGCGAGTTGAACGTGTTACTGGGATTTTGGAATTCCTTTTGTCTTCGGAGCGTTGCAAGTGGGCTGTTGTCATCCGCGGGCGGAGAAAAGTCCTTTGGACATTGTTGACTGCAAAAGGGAAGATGTTGCACAAAGAAAAATGGGCCTAGGCACAAAAAGGATGCAATAGAAGGAACGCAATGAAGTCCACAAAGAATGAGAATTGAAGAACGGACACGAAACAAATAGAAACTAAGCGAAGCACAAGGAAGTAAGACGGAATAAACTAACGGGCAAACGAAAAGAGAAACAAATACAAGAAGACCGAACAAAAGAAGAAAGGGAATGAAACATGCACAACAGAAAGAAAGTCAGAATTCGAAATTTACTTCAGCGGTAGAGTAATGGGTGCGCTTTGTATACTGTTTAACGTTTCAGATACGTCGGATAATTACAAGATTATAAATGAATTGGTGTTAGCATTTTGAAGAGAACTAAATTCTCAGTGTAATCTGTTGTATTCCTCGTAGTTAGGGGCAAGCGGAAACAGTAAACCTGATGATCTTCATCATGATCATGTACGTCGAGTTAAGTCGTTGAGACAATCCTGTAAATGGCCGCAGGGCTGTCCCTAGGCTGTTGCTGGGTCCTAAAAGAATCATACAGGCGACTGGCAGCGACCTGTAGGTGTAATTTTTATGGTGCCAGCTTTTTACGCGTGTTTGTTATCTCCATGTGTCGAATTCTGTAAGGAAGTTGAAATTGCGAGTAAACGTAAATCTAACGTTTCCCTGATATCTGACTTTTGAGCAAAGGCTTGCGGACTTGAGATGCCATTCTCGTTAGCACCTACGGATATTTTAACCTCGTTGTTTTTCATAAAACTGTAGGCCATGAACTATCTTAGTCTCAAATCTAAAACTTCTTGACGATGGTGAAGAGTCAATTGAATAAAATTTTTTTTGGATATTATCCATCGTCTAGTAAATATAAAACTTAAAACGACGTTTCGGAGATGGGACTCTGTCTCCGTCTTCAGGTTCCTACACAGTTGGGCCCACTAGATAGAGCTAATCCCTATCTCATCCCATCTCCGAAACGTCGTTTTACGTTTTATATTTACTAGACGATGGATAATATCCAAGAAAATTGTTATTCAATTATCTTAGTCTCGTTTCAACGCATTGTTTCTGTTCTGTGAATGATAATACTTGTCTGTGTTCTTATTGTTGATGTGAATTAGTTTAAAGATGTCTGCATGTACCAGCTTAGTAAAATCGCGTCCAAGCGTCCTTAAATGTAACCTTTCATCAAAGCATTATTTGATGCATATGTAATAATTGTGTGTGTTCTTGAAAAGGAAATGGGCGGTGTTTGTGACCGAACCCGGGTTCTCGAGCCAGTAGATCTTACATTTCTTGGTTATATCTTGTAACTTTGTTTTACAGCTAGGAGGAAGATATTTACTGGTAATGTGTCCTGTTCTACGTTGTGAGGTTGACGGGGCATTCAGCACTCTTGGGGTGGTTGGGGGGGGGGGGGGGGGTTCTGTTTCCGTCTTCGAAGACGCGGGTTGTGATGGGCAGATCCGTTATGTTCATTTATTTATACATTATTTTCAAAAACTTTAAATTGAAGAATTTGTCGCGGAGCGCGGGGGAAATGCATGCTCCGTATTTGTGCAAATGTACCTAACTTCAGTCGATCGTGTGATCGTTATTAAGGCCGTCAGTGCTTTAATATTTTATTACAGCATTGACAAATGGACGCCTTAATAAAGATCACACGATGGACTTAACTTAGTAATCGCTGTGAACAGAGCTAGTGACTGATTCAAAGAAATAGCCTAGCTTTATTACCAGCTAGCCGCAAATAGCCGTGAACACGACCCCAAGAAGTAGAAGTTTCATCAGACCTGATCAACGATAAGCCGAATCCTGAGATAACCGTTATGAACGCCTAATCCTTTCATTCATAACCTAAATTAATCCCCACGAGACATCACCAACCACTCGATTGTGATTCTGACGCAATCGATTGCAAAGTTAGCGAATACCGTGAGGGTAAAGAGGAGTGTAGCGGTTGATCTAATCTGAAACCAACAAGATAGCCGAGATGAGAATTTTTTTATGTAGTAGTTGGTTACGACGGCACTATGTGGGATTAAATATGCATGAATTTATGTCTCCGCGAAGGTCGTAAGGTACACATGATCGCTCTGTCCGCGTGTTTCCTCTTAATTCCAGGCGTATTCAGCAGCAACATAATACTGTCGATTGGGGTGAGTATAGTGGCATTAGTGACCTCTGGCGTGTTAGGAAATCAACAGAAATATGTTCGATGTGGCTTAGACTGCGCTGGTAAATATATTCGCTGTGTATAGAAAATTCCTGGAACGGTTGAGAACGTTTCCCTCACTCGGTGATCATTGCTTATTGGGCATAAAGTTCCTTTATAATATGTAACATGAAGAACGAATTACGTGCCCGCTCCAAACGTTTCTGTAATTAGTAAGGCTGTGATTATAAGTTGTTGGTAACGACTTTTAGCTGTTTAACTGTGCATGAGTTAAGAAACGCGAACGTTGTAACTACGTCAAAATAATTTCATGCCGAGTTTTATTATTTATATTTTAGAGGAAGAACGTTTTTGGCTAGAGTTGGGCCTCGTGTATTCATTTTTTTTTCAGTTCACTGCTATTTCAACAGGCCATTCTCATGCAACCCTTTATTTCTTTACTCAAATGGCTGATTGTAGCAGTTTTAAAGAATTGGAAGATTTTCTTGACAACAGGAACGTAGAAATGCCCATGCGGATCAGGTCAGTAATACCATGCCCAAGTGCTCTTGATTCGAAACGCTACCATTTAGGCCCATTATTCATCACCAAAAGTGTTTACATATCCTAGCCCAACGCATCTGTAGAAATTGTTCGTAACTCGGTCGGCCATTGGGTGTGTGTACTCCAGAGGCAACGCCATCAATATCTAAGGCTGCTTGAATTCACAATGTCGCCATGAATATCGTGAGCTGTGTCCGAGTAAACTTGGCCCATGCGTGTGTCCTGTTAATCGTTTATAGCAGCGTAACACATGTTTAAGTTCAAATTCCACTGTCAAACTTCGTTGTTTGTTTTTGTGTGTGTGTGTGTGTGTGTGTGAAATTCTAGGTCTACACTTTACGTCTGGTTAAGTAGGCCAGGTCTTAACTCTACGTCAAGAATAACTTTTTCACTGGTGTGGTCAGCGCAAGCATTTCGTTATCTACGTCATGTGTAGAATGAATTACAAAGAGGCTGTCTCCTAACTTCCTAAATGAGGATATGCGTAAAAATTGTTCTGAAATAGAAACGCCACTACCTAAATATGCTGTGGTAAATCTCCGTCTATTAACAGCCCTGTAAACTTTATTCTTCCGACTATAATAGGAGCTGTCAGCATTTCAAAACTTGGGCCTCGCTCGCTCTTTCTTATCGACTGGCCGCTGTGAGTAATTTATTACCACTGCTACGAAATATGTTCACATATTTCTCCATTATTTTCTTTAACAGAAGTTTACATCTGCCATTATCATTAACACATAAAGTTACGTTAATTAAGCGGCACAAAAGTCATTCCTGGGCCGCAAATTGCGAACCTGTGGGCTGTAAAATATTGTACTGAGTTTCTTTCATAGTATTTTAGTAAGATGCTACTTTCTCTTGTACGAGATGGGTTACAACTTAGTATGTGGCCAGTATTGTCATTTTTATTTTTTGAACGGACTGTTCCCTTGGTTCTTACGTTTACGGAAATTGTTGTTACAGTTATGTCACTGTGCAAATGTACGTACACAACTTAATGCCTTGAATTCGCCATACTTTTTTGTTTTCATTCGTTGTATTATTAATTTCTGGCCCATTTGAAAATAGTGTCAATTTGGATTATACCGCATGTTCTATGATAAAAACGAAGAACCAAGCGGAACAGAAAAAGTGGTGGACTCTAGTTTTGTAATAAGATGTTCACGCCTGCACCAAGGCTGTTTGGAGCACGTGGGACACTCCAGAAGGCCAAATACAACAAACGCTTACGGAAACTCCCCGTGTCCTTTAGTCCCATTCTTGTTTTAGTTACATGGCATGTTATATAGGGTTGTTCTTGATAGATCGGTGTCGCTCTTCTGTTTTCTAGTTTGATTTGCTGCCTGCTTTACTACCAGCCCAGAATTTCAATTTACTGTAACAGTTGGGTGACGTAGGATTTGAGGTTTTCACGACGGTTAGTTTGAATATGGCTTTCTTCTGCGTTGTTGCCCCGCGTAGTCTGGTAGATGTTTACCGACGTGGAGTCGCCCTGATGATGGAGGCAGCAAGGACCTCTGAAACGTCGGTAAACTTCTACTAGACTACACGGCGCAACAACCCGGAAGGTTGTCGTCTTCAGTTGGGTAACTTGTTTACGTTGTACTTCTGTCAGTGTCCAGTGGCGAACGTAAAACGGTGATTAAAATGCGTTTTGAAATAACGTTACCAAAGGTAGTGAAAGTAGAGGTTTTCCTGCCCTGAAGTGTGTGTTCGTGCACAACACTTATTACGTATCTCGTGATATCGATGTGCGTGAAACTCTTGGCTGCCACTCCATTGGCGTTACTCTAGGGACGGATCTAACTCTGAAGATTGTCTACGGCTCTCCATCGTCGCCTTGGTCGTTACAGGTCTCATCGGCCTATCGGTTGGTAACGGAAGTCCGTCGTAGAAAGCATTTTGATTTTATCAGTTTTATTTGATTGTGTATGTGATCATAAAATGTTTTGACGTCAGCGCGTACCATACAATTTTTCGTGCTTCAACAAATGTAACTATTTTGTGGATTAATATTAATGTAAGGATTTAATTGTCTGAATGGTAGCTTGTTTGATTTCAACTACCTGTAGGCTGCTCCGTAACTTTAAAGAACTCCTATCCCAGTGTGATGATGAAGGAAAAATGTTGAATTTCGAGATGGCAAATCAATTCTTCGATAATGTGGTCGAGCATTTGGGAACGATATTCACGGAGAAGAGAAGATTAAGTTCAGGAAGGGTTTCCTACTACTATTCAGTTCGATTATTTCATCTTGACGCCTAGTATCTAAGGACTGTTGAAGTTAACAGTGCTAGCTGCTGTTTGAAATAGTCGTGAAACCTGGGCTGTGACCCATGCACTTTGATAACGAATGGCATGCAATGTATGTAGTTATGTTTCAACATCAGTGTTTCATTGTAATGGTTGGGGATCGTGTAGGCATATCAGAATTCCGTCACAGGCGGGATGCAGTAGTTCCTAGAAGGAGGTATGCATGTCTCAACCTGCAACCATGTGGGAGCAACTTCCTGTCTTAGTTGACCCCTCGCCAATTTTTTCTCTGTGTGCATTGAAGCGTTGAGGCCCTATTTTACTTTGGGGGGGGGGGGGGAGATTTGGCTTCCGAATGCAAATGAAATGGTTTTAGGTGTAGTTTTCTACTTTTGTGTTGAATGTGTTACGTCGTTATGCTCAGGAGAATGTTTGGGCATGAGGGACGAATTTGACAGTGAGCTTCATAATTATTTTTTACTTTTAGTCGTTTTTTAGGGTGATTACATTTTGAGGATGTCATATGCAGGGCATGAGACACGCGTAGGAGATGAGAAATTGACACATTCTGGTCATAAATCATTGAGGTATGATGCAACATTGCAGACTTTGACGCAGATTGGAGGAAAAAATTAAAGTTCACCTACTTAAGTTTTGTTTCTTGTGAGGACGGAGAATTTCTTGACTGCCTGAGCGAATATTAGGATCTTTTAAATTCCCCTACTCTTTCGAGATAATATTTTGGAACAGCTATTTATGCGTAGGTACTCCAGATAATCGCAATTTTTGGTTTCAAGTGTTTTTGGTAAACACACGGCTGCATACTTCTTTTGTTTTTACTTTCCACTTGCTGTTCTTTTCGAACGAACACACAGACCAACACCAAGTGTCAATTCTGAGGCGTGGTCTCATTCACAGATTCTTGCAAGACAGGTGTATTTTTATTTTCACCAGCATTTGTGATGCAGTAAACGTGTTAGCCCTCCAGTGCACCGCCGATCGGATCGCGTTTTGTATCGGCATGTGTGTGCTGAAACAGATGCGTTCTAAAAAACGTACCGCGTTACATGGTGACGCCACTTGTCTCGTCGTATGTGGTTCAGCGAATGTGTGCTCCTGGAATGTTCAGGTGATCGAGGAGTCTGTGTGTTTGCGATAGGCGGGACGTTCAGCACCTACGAGGAGATGAGCAGTGAATCTGAAGGGAAAGACCACTTGGAGGCCTTATCGTTTGTATCGCCGGTGGGAGGAAGCACTCAAAATGGGCCGTAATTAATATTACATAGGATTTTCGGTCGGTTGTATTCAAGCGGGTCAGTTTACAGCCTAGTGAACACAAAGACATTTCTGTTCCTGCGTCAGTCCGGAGACCGACAACGCCTATCGACAGGATTTTTTTTGCGTTTCCAACTGATAAAGTTCAGTTCATTGAGCTGTCACATCAACACAGCAGGGTTAACTTCATAACGAAAGGAGAATATTAGGTTCTCAAGGCGGCGTGCTCTAAGATGGCTGTCCTCTGAGTTGTAGCAGCAAGAACCTCCGAAACATTTGATACACGTTTACCAGACTACACGGCGCTACAACGTAGAAGACGGCCATCTTTATAACGAAATGGTTTCTGTCATCTGAAGTATTCCTTTCCACAGTGGACTGAATTTTATTTCCGTTTGGTCTTCCTACCCGATCCCGTCTCAGACACGTGTGTCCTGTTAATTGGCCGTCGTTGGAATTTTAACCGGCCAGTAGTCCCATCCTCAATATGCTTTTGTAATTTTAGCAACTTTAATTTTCTTCCATATTAAATATTCATTCTGTGGCTAAAATACAAAGATGGCTGTGTTCTAAATCGACGGAAATTGCTGCGAGTGAATTTACCATTTAATAATGCACGAAGAAGAGCAACGCATATTGTATTTTCCCAGAATATGAACAAGTATGTTTAAAGTCAAATTGTTTCTTGAATATTCTACTCATGTATGAGAACTAAAATGTGTAAGGTTCGCATATTTTATTTCTTGGCATTAACGATGTAAGTCTCTGAGTAAATTACAAGTAGTTTATACTGTATGTGACAAAAATGGCCAAGGTGAATTACTTATAGCTGGACAAAGAACAACAAACTCTTGCTGTATTTCCCAGAATGTGAATACGAAGCATATCGTCGCGTGCATGTACGTGGATAAGTATGCCATGATAAGCCGTGTTCTTGCACGGTGTGTCAGTCCTGCAGGCTCAGAAACGACGCTGCTTGGTCGCTGATTGATTTAGCCTATTCTGGCTCTTGTTGCATACACAATTGCGAACTCATATGGGCATTTTGAGTCATCTGTTTATACATAAATAGTTTATACATTGGGAATTAAAACGGAATATGGACCCAGCGTGCAATATATTATTACCCGTGAACAAACACGCTACATCAATACTCCCTATCGAGTTGGTGGGTGGGGGAGCTAGCGAGTTCTGTAGATTGCCCATCTGCCACTTGTTACTGGCAGGTTAGTTGCTCTCATAAATGACATTAATATATCATAATTTAATTTAGCTGTATAAACAAATTTCTATACCTAACGCATCTGTACCATAATATACAACTAATTTGAGTGTGCATTTTTTGTGTGCCTACGAGCGCAGATGGCTACTCTAAATAAGTTCCGGTCAGATGAAGCCAATAAATTTACTCCCGCCCAGAGTTTTTTGGCTTGAATCCTCTAGTTTTAAAGGGCGTGCATTGTGGGTTCATTACGACTTCGCTGGGATAATTTTCAGTACAGTATTTTTACATGGCAGCCGAATGCGAGGCTGCATGAATTTTGGAGCACGATGTGCAGAGCTACTGAACTGTTGCAGAATCTCTGTGGTTCACAGACGTAGGTAAACAATTCAGGCAGTCGGTTTCACGTTTCGACAACGTAATAGCGTCGTGCTTTTCAGTGCATTTGCTTCAAACGAACTTCTTCCAGTTTCGTGTTCCCGTGTGGTTAAAAGATTTTATGTCGGCCCTGAAGCTATTCTCACTCCGCTCCTTTTCAGATTCAGGTTAATCATTTCTGATTCTTTGTCCCAGATACGCTGATCGATATTCTCCTCCACATTCTTAATATATGTTACAGGCGATGGCCATCCAAAGCCCTCATGAAGTGCATTGGCCTCCCCAATTTGAGCGTTTCTGCCCAGTCGTAAACGTCCATGTTATTCATACAGTTTCCACTGTTCGCAAGTGCTTTTCGAGCTGTTTTCTGTGTTACAGAAGTCTCTAGTTTTCACACTGTCCCTACAAAAATCGTATTACAGAACAAACATGTCGAACGTCTCGCTGTAGTATCGCCGCTCCAAATGTTCCGCTAACCCGGTACATGGCGGTGAGGAAAGGTTCACATTGTTTGTATCCTTATTTCATGGCTGTCGATATCACTTCTGGGGTGCATAAAGTGTTTTGGTTTCTGACTTTTCCTCACAGATCGAAAAGAAATGAAAACTAAACGAGGTCAGGAGATATCAACGTTTTCTCATCCGGAAATTCTTTCTACCAGTATGGTGGTAAGGAATACTCTGTGGCTATTCAGTAACAGTACTTAATATTAATTCACAAACAGACGGACAACATTAGTTTCATTGTGTCAAGATTGTAGTCTGTTGGTCTTTGTTCATTGTCTGGTCGTGATCTGCTTGTCTGGCTTTTGTCGTGCGTTCTTTACACGCTTTGCATAAAATTAATGCACATACGGTTGATAATGAGAACCAGGAGTAATGAGAATGCCAAGGCTCAAAACAAGGACTCGTGTGGAAACTGTGTACTCCTGTAGGGATTCACCCTTTCCAGTCTTGTTTAAATATGCATAAACTAAATGTTAAGAAGAAAGGAATATAGATTTTCTCCAGTCGCAGACGCAGACTTGCATAATTGGCGAGACGTCTTCCGTTCTTTCTTACATTCCGTGGTGTTGCATGTACGTCTTGTATTCCATGAGTAGATTTCAAGTGCATTCTGCAAGTCTTGCTGTGATGCCAATGACATTCGGAAGTGGAAGTTTTGATTCACTTTGAAGCAGTGTTTCACAGTTGTTTGCAACTGTCTGCCGCAAGGGAATATTTATCAGTGTACTTTCTGTCTACAGCGGACATGATCTCTCATTCTACATGAAAGTCTAAGTATAGTTTTAAATGTACTTTACTGTCATTGCAACACATTTATACAAAATGTTGGTACTTTGCGTGATGTTCCCTACATGTATTTCGTAATTTTTTATTTTCGTATTGTGTCTAGTAAGTTACTGCAGAATATACAGAACTCCATTAAAATGTAGGCCTGCCAGACGTTCCTGTGTGCGCGCGAGTGCGTGCTTATATGGCAGCGATTGTCGGTCGAGGACTTTTACTTACCTTGGCAAAAGCGCAAATGTATTATGCCCACTTCTAGTATTTGCTGCACATACTGAAAAAAATATAAGAAGTTGTTTCTTTTCTGTGTTGTTGCGCCGAGTAGTCTGGTAGAAGTTTGCCAGCGATTCAGGTGTCCTTGCTGCCCCTATTATCAGGGAGGACGATGAGTGACAGAACAGTATGGAAAGTACTGTGGTTGTTAACAATTGAAATTTTATAAAATCATTAGTGAATTGAAGTAGATATTATTTGGAAAGTAGCAAACGTCTGTAGAAGTTGTATGAGGAAATAGGGCTGTTTTTATCCGTCTTCAATTGAATATCAGCTATGCTATTTAAGTTAAAGTAATGCACTGTCGCTTGCTGTCCACGCTTTTATAAATGTATCCTTCTGACGCCCTCGACAAAGATATGAATAGCCAGTGCGGCCCGCAGTGGTTAAAAGTTTGCCGACCCCTACTCTAAACGCTTCGCCAGACACAGAAAGTTGAGCATAAATGTTATTCGTTTTGAGGGGAGAGCAAAATGCTGACATTGTAAAGGGATTTTCAGTAAAGAGTGGGATTCCATTTTACCTGAGCGGTACATGCTGAATGAATTTAAAAGAGATTAACAAAGTAATATACCCCTGTGGTGAAATCGAGGAACTTTATTAGATTTATTTCAATGAAAATCGTGGCAGAAGATAATTGCTGAACTATTCGAGCAGTAGCTGTTAGTTATTCTAGGCTGTAATTTTGACATTTCTGCATCTGATTCGACCTTGTGAAGTTCTCAGTATCGACTGTGGTTTGAACCCAAGAAGTTAGCTTGCTGATGAACTATTTTTTTCCCTCAACAAAAAGTCAACTTC
>NW_019059694.1:220534-250936 GCF_000696155.1 Zootermopsis nevadensis | reverse complement strand
ACACAGGACAACGCGGACAAACATCCATGGCTTGAGTGGGATTCGAACCCACGGTCCCAGTGACCAAGCGGCACAAGGCCCACGCTTCAGACCGCGCGGCCACTGCGGACCCCCACTTTTTATATAGAACCCGAAATTCCTTTACGTGCTCACTTGACCGCGCCGTTGAAATCTGTGCTGAGGCAGATAAATCCAGTCCACTTTCATCGTATTTCCATTTTAATATTATAGTCCCTGTAATTTTAAATTTTTCCAAATTTTTCCTGCAGTGTGGCGCCGGAATTGTGTATGCATTTCTCTTCCCAGTATTTCGTGTTTTAATCCTTGCTTTGACCATACCAATAATTCTGAAGAGTGCGCGTGGTAGCGGACTGCACCAGTGAAATTGAGTGCCACTGACTGCGTGGCCAACTTTTATCTTCCCACAATAATACTGGCACAGTAACAAGTGTCTTCCTCCAAGGAGTGGCAGGCTGGGGCCCCCGGTCGTCATGTTGCTGTCGGGAATCGCCCTCTGGCGGTAGCGTATTGTTCGTGCTGTCAGCGCTCTCGAGTGCCGGACTCGCGTCGTTTGATTTATCGCCCTCGAAACTCTCATAACACCCAACCAGCAGCAGTCCGCAGGGACCTCGCCCAACCCTGTAATAGGTAGTGTAGTCACATGTAATTGTTGTGTGCGTGGTGATGACATATGGGGCTGCAGTTTAATTTTAAACCTGGGATGGCCTGGGTTGCTATGCGTAATACCTCTGTGGGATGGTATTTTACGCTGTCCTCATGTGTGATGGCTCTGCTGACAGTCGGATCGGGCGGAGAATAAATCGCAGACCTCGTTGTCCGTGATCCCACCCTGTTTCAGTGCTTCGTTTCTGCATATTCTTGCGAGGTGGTGCTTTGTGATTTTGACTGTAAAATGACCACAGTGTGGAGATAAACTGTCTTCCATAACAAGTCTTACGCATGCATTGCTTCTGGGAGAGCATTTTCCGATGAAACATCCGCGGTTAGAAACAGCAGCAGCGAGAATGCACCAGAATTGTTCAACACGTGCTTTTTTAATGAATTGTTTCAAACTGTTTTGTTTACGTACGTTTGACATTTTAATCGAAGACAAGGAGGGCCGAAGCGTCATATTTCGAATATGCGGGCTGCAAAACTCAATTATAAGGTGTTTAATTATTTCATAAGAGAACTGTGCCCTTACAGCCAAGTCGCAAGAACAGATTGCTTGCATATTCGAGTTTGGGAAGTCAGGTTCGAGTGGAAGATCTCGAACTTCGTAAACCTTCTTGGTGTCGCAGACCGCCACTGTTCGTTCCGCAGTCATGTTTCATAGTAGCCTGTGAGCGCACAGAAGAATACTTTGGTACCAAAAGAAGTGCTCTCAGCTCCTTCCACGTAATGGCGCACTCTATCTGCACGCATAATCAAGTCGCGTGTCTGTCTGTATGTGTATAAATGTTACTGCTCGTACACAGTAATGCTTATTTATGCGTTTAATACCGGAGAAACATTTAAAGGATTATGCATATTTTATGAATGAGCAGTACATGGGATGAGTGACAGGCAGAGTATCAAGATTAAAATTTGCTGTTTTTAAAACAACGCAGTGAGCTGGATACAAAGAAATATTAAAAATGATGAGACAGTAATAACGTAAAATGGAGCAGTTACACGGCGTGATGAGGTGACAAAACAGGACTGAACAAGATTTTTCTGCTCGTAGGCTGCCGCGTCGTGTTCGAAAATAATTGTGGCGATGCGATTTAAGTCTGTTCGTGTTCGGGAACGGCCTGTTTGTTGGTGCGTTGAACTGACTGGCCACTGGGGGGACATGGCAGGTATCGAAATATAATTGGCTGTTTTTATGCAGACTGCATTATTGATAAGAATATCTTTGTTGATCTGTCGTTATCTTTACGCTTTACAGTCTCATTATTCCATTAAAACGGATTATGGTCCATTTTGTTCAGCTTTGCTTCAGTCACGTAACTTTATTCTAAGATACACATTTTGTGCTTTACTTTTTGTTTCTAGACAAAACACTGTGTTGTAAGATTTAAGGTTTTCACAACGGTGAGTATGAAGATTTCTGTCTTCTGGGTTGTTGCGCTGTGTAGTCTGGTCGATGTTAACCAACGTTTCAGAGGTCATACTGCCGCCATCATCAGGGCGATGAGTATGAAGATTTCTGTCTTCTGGGTTCTTGCGCTGTGTAGTCTTGTTGATGTTAGCCAACGTTTCAGAGGTCATACTGCCTCCGTTATCAGGGCCTGAACCTGAGAACAGAAATCTTCAAAACACTGTGTTGCTAACTGTAGAAGACTGTCTTATATATCCCATGATGACGGTGACCAATGTTAATAATATTAATGACTTTTATTATTATTGTTGTTGTTATTGTTATGATACACGGCAGCGGGAGGAACGACTACGGAGTGGGAAGAATATAACAGTGAACATAACAGTAAAGAGAGATAACTATAAACATAACAATAGTCGTAACCGGAAAGTAGAGGCGGCAGGGCAATGGAGTGACGTGGGATGAGATTGTCTCTGTGTGTCTCATGTGCTGTCTGTCCTCTTCCATTCCTTAGCAGTGAGAACGGCTCATGGTTACAATAGGACCGGCAGAAAGGGGACAGGGTAAATGGAGGGAGAACTGCGATACCTCGAGTCATCTGATGACGCCTGGAAGGCAGACAGCCAGCTCCATTCTGAACATAAGCGAGTGAGCGAGCGAGCCTGTAGGAGTGTGTGTCCGCGAAATCGATTATGGCAGCTGAACCAGAGTTCCTGGTATTCAAGTAATCCACGCTCTTCATCACATGCATGGGCCCAGTTGCTAATGGAAGCCTGTGACGCTGCCCACGCCGGATTGTGCCGATTAACCAAAAACCTTCGTAGCGGCTGATGAACTTAGGATATGGCGGCTGTTTATTTGTCAACGTGAGTGATAATGATGATCCCTCGCCCATCTGTTCTCGTAAATCGGCAGAAGGACTTCATAGCTGCAGCTGCAGACACCGTGCCTCATTTTCAGGTGTTTGACGGTTGGGAACACTACAGGAAATAAGAATCGGTAGGAACGAATTAAATATGTGTGCTGTTGCTGTCTTCCCAATATTTTAAGGTCATCGCCCTGATGATGGAAGCAGCAAGTACCCCTGAAACGTCGATAAACTTCTTTCAGGCTACACGGCACAGCACCCCAGAAGACAGTCATCTTCATATTCCCCTCGTGAGAGTCTCACTAGAGGAGTTACTTGTTAGACGATCATGCTACTGACCGAGGTCAGAACGTGGGCTGAAAGAACTTCGAGGGTCTGTTGCCACAGACGGAAGGCCGCATACACAACGGTATAACAATGAGTTGTTAAGGGAAACGACACTTTGCAGATAATATGGAATGATGTTTTTATTTATGTTGGTCTGTAGATTCTTATTTGTCAGCTTCAGGTTGTAGATTCTGTCGAATTGAAGAAAAATGTACGTATTGTAAAACCTGCGGAAATTGGTAGTCTTGTAGAGTGTCTAGCTTCAACCTTTCCGCCCACAATCCAGCATTTATTGTTATCGGTAAGTGTAATTTTAATGTAAGCTAGTCGTGTGCATTTAAAACTATTTTTGCCTCCGTTGTTCCATGTGTCCACTGGTACGTTTTAGAAGCCGCCATATCCATTCTCGAGCAATACATACACCTATTTCGGCATAACCATGACGAGAATCAAATAAGACTGTAAAATTGTTGTCTTGCGTCCTGTCTGTCGTCTGGATTATAAAAACTACAGTGTTTCGGAAGCTGAATTCTGCTTCCGTCTTCAGGTAAACAGGGGAAGAGTACAGAAACCCATCTGTTGGACCCCCTCTCGAACCATTGTCCTTTGGGGGAATCTCCTGCTCAACTGGCTCCAGACCTTCACGCAATTAAGGAATCCCCATAATGACATCATAACCCATCCAGACACATGAACCACAGAAAGGTCATGGGACTGAAATTTTGTCTGACGCCATTGGCGTCAAAGGGCACGGTTTGATGGAACGAACAGTATTATTTGCACGACGTAAGAAGTGAACATATGCCTGTTATCACCTCATTACGCAACTAACAGAAACAGGGTTATAACGTTCTTTGTTTAAACTTGGGATTTGTAGTCGTCTATAGAACGAATAGGTTTGTGGATGTTTGTAAACCGATCACCAATCAAGCTTTAGGGGTAGGGGGTAGGACTATTGATAGGGCTATGTATTATATTATAGGCTGTTTGGAAACAAAATTAAAATGCGGCACATTCATCTGTCATAGCGAGTGGGATTTATGGCAAGACCACGCGAGTAATTACAGCAGCAGGGACCCCGAGACTTTGCCACGTAACAATAATTATAACTCGGACAGATATTTGTTACGCGTTGAATTACGACACTGCACTGAAAATGTCCACCTCCCTCCAACACCATAAAAATAATAGAACAAAAGCCGCGATATTCAAACTTGTTGGATGTGCATCGGTTTAATTCAATTATGCAGACAAGTTGTGACCTACGCTGTCGAAATCACCTTATTTGTATTTTAAATAACGAGACATTGAGCTTGTTTCTTCGAGACTAGTCGAAACATAGCCCTGTCTAGTTCTACCTTGTTGTCAGCTGTAACACTTACGTTTTGAAGCTTAATGATTTCGCTGCTGTCTTAAAAGTTAGCCTTCGTGTCTGACTTACAGACACGTAAATTGAGGAGTTTGAGGCACAATGGAGAAACTTATGTAATAAGGAGCGCCATAATCTGCACTATCCAAAAATATTATGGTTATCAAGAAGAATGAGACGGGTTTAGCTAATAGAACACGTGGTGGAAACTACTAAAGCACTAAAGGAAAAAATGTAATGGGACAGCCCAAAGGAGAGAAACTATTTTTGAGTCAAAGAAGTAGATGAGTAATGCTGTTTAATACATTGTGTTTTAAATAATGTATTATGATGTGGAATGACTTCGTTTACGGTTCTGTAAAAACGGGAATTAACCTTTTCTTGCCAGGAAAGAACATTTCTTTGCTAGTTGAGAGACTACTGTCTTATCAAGATGGAGTTAGAGGCTGGCATGTTAGTCTGTTAAGTCCCTTGGATGGATAGCAATCCTCTCGAGGTCCATACCTACGCCAGACAACTGAATCCAGTACGCCATGAATGATTTCAAACTTGCCGATCTGTGCTTTGGGCGGTCCAAGACAATACGTGCGGCATGCAGACGAAATTTGGTTAAATGCAACTTCGGTATTTTCCGTTTATATTTCGGAACTACAGTGATGTCCGGTCTCGTTATAGTAGCCATAATCCTCTATGCAGTGGTTATATAAAACGTGATCTTGTAAAGAATGTCTTCAGATTTTAACGAGGGAGTTTTTTTTCGTTCCCCATAAATGCCAGAATGTAATTTATCGGACTCCGTCTTTCTGTGCGTCTGGCTGATAAATGGTTAATTGGATTTTCTTCATATTTGGAATAAAAGTGTTAGATCGTAGAAAGTGGCATATGAATATGAATCCGACAGTTTACAAATTAATGGTATTTGCATGAGGTACAAAACTCTTTCATTTTTGGAGATTATTTTTCCAAATAGTAGTCCGTTCATAATGACCGAAAATGAATATGGCGTACAGAATTACAGCAGAATTTAGTATGCTTATGCGTTCTTTTATATACGGTTTGTTTTTGCATCCGTCGCCGTTTGTAATACTCTCAGTTCGTTTAGATTCTCCTTGATCCGTGACTACTGGTTTTATTCTTTTATGTTTCTCTCTCTTTCAGTGGAAGGGAGAGGGGAAGAGAACTTGATGACAGGCAGTGGGGCGACGAACTGGAAAATGGAACAATTTCGGTGGCCGGAATTTATATAGTTGATGTGTAGAATTGGACTAAATTTACACGTAGCAGGGACAGCGCGCAGTTTTACACGGACAAGTTTCAAAACTTTTTTCTGTGTATGGTTTTACTCCTGCTGTCCATTGTGAAAGATTCTTCCAACACATTATAAATGCATGACAGTCTTCACTCACGGACTGCCAACCTGGCGAAGAGCAATCCGTGTTTTTAGCTGGCCGCTGTAATGAATAACGTATCGTGTTGTGACAATACCTCTCAATTATATTAGACCCCGAGTTCCTACCAGAAAAAGTACATGTAGGAATTTTTACCAACGAGAAGGAAATTTACAGTTGTCACATCACTTCGCTACAATGACAAGTTGGCGTGCTTACAGACAATTCAGTTCGCTTTCTGGGAAAAAGGTTTTACCTTCCAATAATTTTAATATTAACTTTTTTATGATATGCTGCCAGTCTGAATATTTCTATTTTTTTCCCACGACACTACAAAGTTTTATTGTAAAGATAATTGATAAGTTTGAACACGAGCTTATTAAATTACACTGAAATCAGTTGATTCTGAAGTACGTAAATTTCAGTTTGCAAAAACATTCGGTATTTTGTAGGATAGTGGTAAGTATATGTACCACGTAGTTAACTATAATTAATTTATCACATTTTTCAGATAATGCAGCTTCGGCAAAGTTCAGTCATCAGTATAAACACCGAAATGTTTCCTTCTAAACACCTGTCTCTGTAAGAGATGCGTTGTGTTTTCTTGGAGGTAGGCACCTGATTATTAAATAGGCATAGTATTTATACCAGACTTGTCCTTTAATCCTTTGAAAACTAAACTCGCCTAACTAATTGTAAACAAGATTTGAAATGTGCACAGACATTGCAGAGGTGTTCGACACTCCACGTCGCGTAAGGCATTGTTGTACTAATGTAACCCCATTTCATGTTTGCAACATTGTCGTCCAGCAATACTCTTAGATCATTGTTGCTCAATAATGTCGTGTCGATGTTACGCTTGTGCGCCCCGATGCCATTGTGAATTGATGTTCCAACAATTACCTCGGTTTCCAGTGTTGCACAACAATGACCTTGGTCCCGCGGGTTGTCTACCTCGTAGGAAGACCGCCACAGACAACACAAGCTTGTGTGTCCATTAAAGCGTTTATCGCCAGCGCTAGAGCTTGAATAATACCCCAAAATTCGGTTCCTACCTCGAGAAAAGTGTGTCGCTATTAGTCTACAAATATAAGTTGTTTAATGCTGTCTCTTATTCTGAGAATCGTTTGGAATCCATAAATATACAATGCGTGGGCAAAATGTAGAATTCGTGGATGTTTACATAGGCGTTACATATGTCTATAGTAAACTCCAAGATTTAAAGAGTTAAAGGTTTGATCTAACGTTGGAATCTTCGCTCCTGGATGGATTTTCTGTATATGTGTATGAAATTCCATTCAAAATGGTCGTGCATATCTTGTGAGTGTTACTTGCACATTCACGACTTAGCTTATATTGTCATGTAGATGGCATATGGATAAGTTTCATACAGTGTAATTGTGAAATTATAACCTGCAATGCTGTAACGAGATCACGATGTTGGCGGTAAATTTTCATAATGTAATTTTTTAGTACCAGATGAGTGTTTATATTCAAAAGAGTTTAAACGAATTTAGTTATTCTTTGTTAGTTTAATAACGCACTTGCTGCTCCGTTTGTAGCCTATAGGGACTAATATTGAATAAAACATTCTAAATTATGTGGAAGGAAGCTATCGTGGCCTAGTTTAAGTCACTGTCGTGGCATGTGACCTGAGGACCGAGTAAAATCACAGAAAACCTGAGGTTAGATTTGAACCCGGAACTTCACGAATACGAAGCATGAATGCTAACTACTCAACCGCAACCTGTAGGTTTTGTGGCAGGTACCTAATTTACTTACCAATAAAAAGTCTCCATTTGTGTTGGTTGCTTTAATGGGCTGTTGCACATTTAAACCATTTTTCTTTACTTGGGTGTTGTAGTTTTGAGAACGACACAACTAAATCCACGGAGCTTGGTCCACTTCGAGAAGCTTAGATTCGCTCAGTTGCTGACAATTTTTTTTCCTTTTATGAATACCGAAGGTCGATCACAAGAGTCCCACACTGGATTTCCTTCTGAGTTACGTGAATTCAGTCAACGCCATCCTGTTTCATTGAGATGGGCTTTACTATTATTGACCCCGTCACTCAGGCTTCAAGTTTTTCATTGTGGCACTCCCCTTGTTGATGTGTGATGTTCCTAGTTAAAAACTTTCCTTCAGCTAGATATGCTTCAGCTACTAATGTTGTCTACAGGGACTTCGATATATTTGAAACAAAAATTGTTTCCCTCAATCACATTTTACAATAATTGCGTAACTATCCATATATCAGATATTAATTGCATTCAATATAAATTCGTGTATATTTTTCCCGTTTCACTCTTTCTCTACTCACCATTGGCTGTGTGTTATCATTCTAATTATATAAATTCTGTGAATTAGTATCTTGTTTCGCACGTTTTCTTCCCCTGTTAATCTAATTGACTTCATTTAATTGAAGTATTACTATTATAATAAAGATATTGACGTATTCAGCAGCAACTTGCCGTTTGTATTAACATCAATTTAGAGCGTGTTTCTGTCATTTACTCCACTGTTGCTGTCGTTTGATGACAAGATTACTTATTCAGACATTGTTTTGAGGTAATATGGCAAGGCCGTGGTCTAGGCAACACGGAGTTTTCCTCCGTGGCATCCCAATAATTACTCCATTCACACACAGAAGAAGGCAATGGCAAACCACTTCTGGATCATCTGCCAAGAACGTATATGAACAGGTCCCAGTCCGAGAAAAGGATGGAAGGATCCTGTTCATATGGACCTGTCGTCAGACAGGACACTAAATAAAAAATAAATACTCGTGTAATTTTTTTGTTATCTCGTTGCCTTTATTTATTATTGTCTTTTTTTCGTGTGCTGTATCTGTAATTGGCCTTCTGGCTGTTGATGCTGCACACTAATAATAATTTAAATAAGAAGAAGAAATTGAATTATTACACTGTGCCTTTGTTTCTCAAAAAACCCCTTCCTATCTGGTTTCACATTTTCGGTTTTGTGCGTCCCCCCCGGTGTGTTACTTCTGTCGGTCGGGATGTAACAGACACTAATATAATTTGTGAGACGGCTTCTTAATTCTAGGCTATTTCTGGGATGAAAATAGTTTGTAACAAGCGATTTCGAAGAGAAAATTCAGTTTTGTGTATTTAAATGCAAAAGAAATTATGACTCGGTGAACTGTTGAATTGTAAAGCGGTTCCACATATTAATATGGTCAACACCTGTGCCGGCGTAAGTCTCAGTCTGTGCCAACTTAACACCTGTGCCAGCGGTTTTCCATTCCTTAGCCTCTGCGCACAGCAGCGCGAACCAAAGACGCTAACAGGGACATGGCTGCACCCGTTTAGAACTCGCTTGTTTAATCTTTACACCTGGTGCAGAAATAGTAGCCTAAATATTGAGTTATGTAAATGTTAAGTTTGAAATATTTATCGGTTTCCCAGCAGAAAGTTGCTCGAGGTTTACATTCTTTGTAGTAAGTTCTCTTAGAGATTTGTAGGCATGAACACTGAAGATTGTTTTACGCGTGTTTGTCGAAGACTCGACTGCACTAGAAAGCGAAATTGTACGGAGCTGTTTTAGAAGTATGAGTGTACCGGACTGTACATGCATTGAAACTATGAGGGCGGCATCTCTTGCTTGCAAACTTCCAAAGGTTTCTTCTTCACTTTCAAGTAAACTTTATAACAAAATAATTTATCGTGGGTGTAAACGTATCTTTTAGGCCTATGTAAATGCTAGAATTTATGTGTGGGTTATTGTTATCGTTATTGCTGGGAAGGGGGCGGCTGCTAACGGTCCTCGGGTGGTGTATGAGTGAATGTGGAACAGCGGTGGAATGATGCTGACGGGAAAACGGAAGAACTCTGGTTCCAGTACCGCTCTGTCCACCACAAGTCTCACATGAACTTCTATGGTTGAGAATTCAGGCCTCCGCCGTGAGATGACGGCTTCTATACGCCTGAGCTATGGCACGGTGCATATTCCTGGAATAGTTAGGGTATGAACAAGAGGTCAGAATGAATTATTTTCTGCCCCGGTTTTTGGAAGGGCTCGTGTCATTGTGTAATGTATTAATAGGAATACCTCCGATCTCTTTAATGTTACTGTGTGTGTTATATTACAGTGAGTGAGTAGTATATTTCTGTGACTAATACAGCTAATTTCCTAGACCTAATAATACCTAACAAATCACAGACCCATTGGGCTGGGTCGTTGAACAAAACGAATAATTTCCATACCTGTGATTTTTGGTTATGTCGCATTTTGTAGGTGCTTCAGTAAAATCTCCGGTATTAACCGCTTAATGTTGCGTGAATTGTTTTCACTTTATGAAAACGAAGCCTGATGCTGTGGCCAGCTTCCGAACTTATGCGTTTCCTTCCGAGTATTGTCCCATTAAAAATGTGTACGTCTTTTTCCTCGGCTGGCCTGCTGACTATTTTCTAACACTTTTTCTGTGCATTCGAATGGTCTTATTCACTGTTTCTACATACGCGAATGAACAGACGCCTTGTGTTCGTCTCGACCACTTGACAGAGAAACCACTAACGAACAAACTCCGTGCATCAGAGCCTTCCTGGGCAACGTGATAATAGTTTCTGGGTTATTGCACCGTGTAAACGTTTGCCGTCGTTACTCGTGATATCAGGCACCTATGAAACGTCGGTAAGCCGCTGCCGGAATACATAGTGCAACAGCCCAGAAGAGAGTCTTTATACTCGCCGTTGTTGGAACCTCAGATCTCATATTAGTAGTTTAAGTACTCAAATGTTTCTTCTTAAGTGGAACCCAAAAGTTAATTATCGTTTTCACTAGAGTTTGCTATTGGATCCTGTTCTGAGCTAATTGTATTTCTTCCACACGCTGGTTCTTAATGCCCTTTTTAGTTGTCTGTTATATGTTGCCGTAAAAGCCCGAATGTTGGTGAAACCCTAAAAAAAACTATTCGCGCCTTATTTCGAGGTTTTGCCATTCAATGTTGGTAAAACCCGATATTCCACGAGAAGACGGTAAAAATAGAAGGAAGGGTATAAATGTAGTGACTCACTCTTATAATCCATGTTGTTGTTTTTTCGAATTTCCGGATTCATAAATTACAACTTTAGAAACATACATTCCTTATCTAAGTTGTATTTTAAAAACGTTTGACCGAAAGTACAAATAATAGATAAAAACATTGCAAGAAATATAAAAATTGTGAAATAATAAATATGAGATATCTAACCTAACCTTTTACTACCTGCTTATGGTTAATCCTAACATTTACCAAGACCCATTGGTAAGACCCCGAAATAAGACGCGAAGAGTTCTTTTTTCGGGCTTTTAGCAACAGTTTGGTAAAACCTAGGTTTGTCTGGGAAATCGTAGGTTTCACCAACAATCAATTAACTCAATTAATTTATTTACGTTTTTGCCAACAGCAAGAAGCCAATAACAGGCATACACTGATAATACATACAATAATAATGATATAATAATGAAAAATAGTACACAAACAGATTAACTAAACTTATACATGTACAGTATTAAATATAACTGCCAAGTACAGGCAAACCCAAAATAGAAACAATATTAACACAAAGCAAAATAAATGAAGAAATATAAATAAAAACAAATAATCCACCTAGGGAACACTAATATAATTGTAAAACTTTAAAAAATATAAAAAGACAGATAACGAAGCTAAATCATTTCCCTTGTTGAGAACGTTCGCTCAAGGGAGACAATGTTTATGCCAAATACGTCCAAAAATTTACATACGTCATTTGCAGCGATGACGCACCTGGCTGAAGGACTATGTCATAGTGCACTGCTCACACTAAAAGTAGAAAATTCTCTTATTTGCCTCGCCGGCACACGTAAACCAACAGCGTCCATAATGGAATGGCAATTTATTTGCCCTTAAAGACATTAACAAGAAATAACGCATCGAGATGTCGTCGTCTGGAATAAAGTGTTCTAAAATTTAAAGTAGGTAGGATCAATTCATATTTGCGTGGGATATTAAAGTGAAGAAATCGGTAATTGCACAAACTGGCAAATTTTCTTTGAATATTTTCTAATTTATTAGAATCTGTCTGTGTAAGATTATTCCAAACGACCGAGGCATACTCAAGCTTTGACCTAATTAAAGCATTATATAAAACAACAAGACTGTCTAAAGAGGAAAAATTATAAGTAATAAAACGAATAAGTCCTAAGGAAACTTATACTAAGGTGTGTGTAAGTAAACGTTTGTCTGGTGTGTTTCGTATTCAGATAGTTCCGAAACAAGGCGCTGCTTTACCTACCGCCATCACCTATCAACTTTGCTTTAGAATACGCCATCGGGAATGTCCGGGAAACAATGGGGAGTCGAAATTGAATGGGACGCATCAGCTTTTGGTCAACGCTGATGTTGATATATCCCGACAAAGGCCAGTGGTCGTTCGCTCAATGAGAGGCTGCTTGCTGTCTCTGATTTGTAAACATAGTGGTGAGGTCTCATAGCAACACGCTGCTTTGAATAGTTCTGTTGTTCCTTGCGTTACCATTCGCCTTGGTTGAGATGTGCTTTGACGGGCGAAAACATTAAAATCACATAAATAGATGCTATTCACGACGCTTATCTGGAGCTAAAAACTAAGGAAATTAGGAAACAGGCATATATTTGCAAGGGTTGTTGCCACGCTACAGGACGAAATCGTAGTCTAAGGCGGCTAATAAGTACTTAAAATGTGGCAAAGTTAAAATATTTGGGAACAACGGTAACGAACTAGAATTGCATTAACAAATAAATGGCTTTGGATTAAATCCTCATGCAGTTCAGAATCATTTTGTCTTCTCGTCTGTCTGAAGATGTAAATATTAAAATATATTGAATTTCGGCTGGTTTCATGTAGCCCAAGATAAGGACCGTTGGTGAGGTCTTGTGAATGCTGTGGTGATTATTTGGGTGTCATAAGAGGAAAAGGCTTATGTTGACTACCTTAGTGACTTGATTTCTCAAGAAGTACTTACTTATTCATGGAATTAGTTAGGTTATGGAATAAATAACGAACTCCGTGGAGCAGGGTCCTTCTTGAGAATATACTAGTACTCTTGTTTAGTCAAGAAATACGCCTCTAAAGTTAATCTTGAACACACAACAGTGTGAGGGTGTGGACTGGAATCGACTTTTCCGAAATGCCTGGCTATTGCGTTGTGTAGCTTTTGCTCTTTATTTTGGACTTATCCGCCGACTGATTTTAGAAAGGTTTAACCTTAAAAAAAACAGCATTTTGAAAGATAAATCTTCCATCGTTTTCAGGTAAAAAGGGAGGGAGACCTGTTCTGTTGGATCCGGTAGACCGAGCTGTTCAGATCTGTAGACCGCCATGCAGTTAAGATTTATAAGGCTAATGGAGGTAAAACTCCACACATTCAAATGCCGGGCAGAAAATATGGCGCAAATGATCACTTTCACGCTCCTGCCGTACTTATCCCCGAAAAAAGAACTCCCGTTGTCCTCTTGATGGGCTGCTTTGGCCACAGAGTTGGTCTGGACGTTGCTGCGAAAATAATGTTTTCTGCCTCTGCCGGGAAACGAAGCCCCGTCTTCTGTTCCTTAGTCACGTTACTGACTGAGCTCTCCTGTTAAAATGTACCTAGCATGAAATATTCTCGTGAAGTTTCCCAAGTTTTGTCTGAAACGCGTTTCGATTTGATGAATATTGAAATAGACATACAAAAGAGTACATTACAAATAATTCACTTCTTACCTTATGTAACCATGATTCAATTAATTTTTTACGAGAGCAGTTCAGCGAATAACTTTTTAATGAAAATCCCCACTACAGTTCATTAACATTTCATTATATCATCGTTATTTCTTTTGTTCTCTCGTTTTCATTTCCTGCCCCAGTTCTACGTTATGTGATGTCTACAAAGTCATGTTTCACCATTTTCCTCAGTACGAAGCATCATATCATGCCAATAACTGGAACTCGATGCATGTTACCTCATTAAATTCGATTTTTTTTTCTCTGCGACATTTTTAGACCCTCATGAGTTTGGCGGATAGAAATGCTTAAAAGAGGCGTTTTAAATATTTCAGGCAGGAAGACCGAATTTCATTTTTATTGCACACATCAATATCCACGCCCGTTACGCCGCAAAAACTACTTTGCATATTATTAATTCACTAACGGCGAGGAATGGTTCTGCATTTCTGACACTACGTGTAAAATGTTCAATGTGTACGGTACATCTGATCTAGTTCTGTCTATTTACTTTAACACTCTAAGCATTTTGACGTAAATACGTCTATGAGGAAGGGTCATTCGGCAAAATAGTGTTACGAAAAAGTGTAACTTCAATTGTTATGTTACCTAGGAAACCTCGTCTGTTTACTCGGCATTTTTGTTACCTAGGAAACGTCATCTGTTTACTCGGCATTGTTGTTACCTATAAAACATTTCATTACATTACATTCAGCTACCACAGACCCATTTTAAGCGTAACTAATTCAAGTTAAATAAGCAAAGTCTTAATCAAACTTATCTCAATTGTAACGAATGTATTAAGGAAATATTTAGAATAAAGCCAATATATAAACTTCCTTTCCGTATAGACGTATTTACGTCAAATTCTCCGGAACCGTGGTTCCACTATCACTTTTTGTTAAGTTCTTGCTGGCGAGGACGATATTACGGTAGTTTTCAGGTACGGGAATTGTCATTATGTAGGCCTCTCATGTTTTAAGCGGGCTCATTTTTGAACGGTGTTTTCCAACATATAACAGGACGTGTTGTGTGGTGCGTCACAGTTTATCTGTACGCTTAGTAAATACGGTGAATATACAGTTTAATTTATTCTCATTCGTTTAACTGCTTTCTTTGCACATTGGCTTACAGTGTAAATCATTTGTATAAAGTAGGCCATTTATACCGCCTGTTAGCTTGCATTTTTCTGGTATGAGCATTTATAAACAAACTCTGTTCAGATATGCCATGAATTCGTTATATTGCAATTGTGAGACGAGGCTGTAAATGGAAGTTCATGATGTTGGTATCGAAATGTTAAGTTTGATCATTTCCATTAGTGCAGAGCAGTAGTTCTGCTTAACACATCCTCATTCGCAAGACTATTAGATAAGCAGTGTAACATAACATTGTTCCACGCACGCAGTCATGGTGCCTCCATGTGTGTGAATAAGTAAGTGTTTTCGTATTACGTTTCCACCAGACATTTAAACAAAATATTTTGTTCAGCTTCTAACATTTTCATTAAGCAAACACAACTTGTGGATTGGGAATTAAAATTACAGAAATTGGTAATCTATCTCTTTAAGATTTGAAATATTTTTGAACGTCTATAAATTCTACCTACGAAGTAATGGGATATAACCTCGTCGTCATGCTTGCAATTTATAACATACTAGAACATTCTTTATGCAGTATTTTACGTTTCTTGCGTGCCTACCAACTCGCTCTGTGTACGCCTAAAATGCTGTACATGATCGGTGGCAACTTAGTTTCAGATGCTTCTGCTCATATACTGTCACTTGCTGTACGCTGGCTAGTTTTATACGCGTTACATGTGAATGTTGTGTTGCGATATATTGTGCGATTATCGTATTTTCACGAGGCAGATTATTGGTAATCAGTGCTAGATATACAGTTAGTAGCTTAAAGTACAGAAAGTGGACGTCGCAGGAGGCAGATTCTGCAGACGCAGGCCAAAATGTTTGCGTATAAATTATTCGATTACTTAAAGCGTGAAGGAGACGCCATTTCTGCGTGTATCAGTGCCACCCACCTTCATTCCTGTAGGTCAGTACAACTTCTGTGTGGTCAGTGGGGATCGCTGTTAAACGGAAGTTTAAATGTAAATATTTGCCGGTGACGTGATAGAAACGTTGCTTATGCTTCCAACATCTTTTATTATGCGTATTTAAATGACCTTAGTACCACCGCAGGGGCATATACAGCCAACGTGTATTGTAGTTTAAGTATAAGGCAATTCAAAATTGCAACAGCTTCGTGTTTGAAAGTTTTGTGAATATTTCGCTATCCAGTTTGGTACTCCAAAGATTGTGTGGGGCACAAAGTGTAGATCCTATGAAACGAACGCTAAATGGCGAGGTTAGCGTTCTTCTGTTTTGAGAACTTGAGATTGCGTCCATATCCAGTCAGTAGTCCCGCTGAACATGAGCACCTTTATCGTCTTAGCGTTGCTTAACTGGAGTTGGTGGAATCGTTAAAAAAGCAAGCGGATAATATAAGATTTATAAAGAATAGAGTGGATAGCTATGACTGCGCCTAACCCACCCTTTGAAATCAGACTGAGCCAGTCCGTTTCTCTGTCACGAACTCGCATGCGTTTAAATATTTCAACCATTTTTTCTCGTAACTTTTCGTCTGGTCATGCATGCATTCATGTATGGGTGGCATGGAGAAGTATACTTGTATTGTAGGGCTGTGGTGGTTGTTATGTTTGTTGCCTTCCCAGGGCGAGCACGTCTCGAACCGCGTGTTTTATTCATCGCCCTAGCATCAGGATCGAAAACCCTCCTCTGATATTGCCCGTTCACATGGATACGACCATCGTGTTCTCCAGGAATATAATATATAAATTATATGTTACTCGAGGGTCGTAATTTAATATTTTAGTGCCCATCAAAAATATAGCTTTGACTGCATTGAAATCTATAGATTATTACTGACTTCTTTGTTTTGAAATAAAACACATATTTTGTCACATAAATTATACTACTGGACACATCGAGTTCCAGTAGAATCAAGTGTCAGTCAGTTTCCGTTTCTTAAATAGAGACGTCCGTTCTTGGGGAAGTACTATCTCTCTCCAAAAAGTGGAAATTTTTACTCGCAACGCACGAAATGTTTTGAACAGCTCTGGCTTTTTTTTCTTCCAGTTGTAACTATCTTTAAATAATATATGTTTGAGGCTTATTCATTTTGCATGCTGTTCATTTTATGTATACAATGACGTAATACGTCCTGCTTTGAAGTTTAGGTTTTGTAGTAACTTTTATAGAACTAAGTTTTACTGTAGAAAATTATTTTGTCCAGTCTTCTACGTAGTTAGAAATGGGCCCAGAATTCTTCGAAACGAAATTCATTGACGCGTAAATAGGGAAATTCTCTGCTGTCAATTGTGGCTGAAATGTACATGTTTTTCCCTGTTCCATTTTCAAATTAAGACAACCGAACAATTGTTTATCAGATGAAGACTTTAATGGGAGCAAAATATTTTGCTGTTCATAGTTTTTAAATTTTAAGTTTCTGAAATATCTGATTTGGGGGCTCTATTTAAGCTGTTTTTTCACCTATTCGGACACAGCCCTAGGTAACTCTGATCTTCTTACACCTCTGTAGCCTATGTATTATTAACGAATAGCATAGGCTTTCATAACAATGCGTTTGAATATATACATACAAAATTTTCAGTAGTAAATGGATTACTTAATAAAATCAACTTCATAATAAACACGAACTAAATAATACTAATAATATAATTTGCAATAAAACACGAAATAATTATCTCGTGTATTTTATTGCGAACTTTTTAAAGTGATTTATTTGTTTCCGATTAGATATGTATGTATGTACGCATTCATACAAGATTTTATATGTTTACTTGCTGTTTAAATGTGGTTATAATTGGCCATTTCTGTGTTTGTTTCAGGTAAGTGAAGAAGTCATCCATCATCTTGCTGTAGTTTGAAAATTGTTGTCTAAGCTGAGCACCGTTTCAGAAAGTAGGTAATTAATTTATTGTAAGATCCAGTGATATTACATGTTAAACATAATAGTCCTTGAAAGTTCTGTGATATATCGTTTACAATTACTTTTCATCTGGCCACAGCTGGTCTGACGAACAGGAAAGATTATTACTCTCCCCAGAGCAAGGATACCTGGGGATTGTGTTGGTGGCTTTGTGAGGTAATATTGGGCATTGCAGTAGTCGCTGTTTTAAACAATTTTTAGCCAAAATGCAGAGCCGTCATTCCTTTGGGTGAAGTGTTGCCGTTTCGGGTTTTATTTTGTGTTCACGGACGTTTTCTGCCAGATGAACGCGAAGGTTTATCCGTTTGCATTTTGACTCGACCTTGAGGCATGAGATTTGGGGTTTTCATGGCGGTAAAAATTCAGATCATGGTCTTTTGGGTTGTAACGCTATGTAGTCTTGGTAGGTGGTTCCTTCTTCTCTTCACTCCACTAAATATATTATGGGGAAATGTAGAGAAATTTACATAAGCGTCATCTTAGAATGTCATACATAGAATTGCGGAATATGTTAATCCTTCCTTTTATTTCACTAATATGGAAGGCCTTTGGATGAGAGGGTTATTGAGTTAAAATATTTTTGCTTGGTTAAAAATCAAAGAACCCCCTCCGTATAATTTGAGGTACGTCATGAGGCTATCCCAGATTCCGTCTAGATAACGGAGAATTTTGTTGTTTGCTTAAGAAAATCAACGATATTGGATTTGAAGTTTTCACGGCGGTGAACCTGAAGATGGCTGTCTTCTGGGTTGTAGCGCCGCGTAGTCTGGTAGACGGTTACAGCTGTTTCAGAGGTCCTTGCTGCCTCCATCATCAGGGCGTTGAGTGTAGGCAGCAAGGACCCCAGAAGACACCCATCTTCAAAAATCAACGAGTTTCCTTTCCTATTCACAGGCGAAATATCTTGTTGAAGGTTTGGGGCTTATTTTCCCCCCCCCCCCCCCCCAGAATTCTTTAACTTTTTTAACAGCATGGGACGTCATAGGTGCATTACATTATTATTATTCTGTGACATTGTAATAGGTAGCAGCCGTATTGCACAGCACCACTTTTCGGCAACGTTATGTGGCAATAGGCTTAAATGAACTTACAGTTTCTGACTAAGGGGATTTATAGATGAAGACCGATTTACTGTTCTACCCGTCTGCCCGATCTCAGTCTGTTACGTTTATTTGTGTGTCGGGAGGGGGGTATTAAGGACAGTATGCCCTTTAAAGTGGTGCCACTACAACAGTTATGGAAGGACATGGTAAACTGCATCTGCGATTACCGAAATACGTTGAAGCGAACACTTGAATGCTGAATTACATTCCAAGTGTCTAACGGAGGGCAGATGGAATAATACACCCGTAAAGAAATAAATCCCCACCCTCCTTCATTGATATTCGTAAATCACAGTTTGTTGTGATGTCATACCGCATTCAATAAATATTTGGATTTGAAATTCCGTCGTTATTTAGTGAAAACTGCATACAAATGGGAGTAGCCTTGCAAATAAATCGTGTATATCGGCCTATCTCGTGTTATGCGTTGTACGTTTCGCGTTATCAGTAGCCCATCGCGAAAGAATGCCACTTGTAAGTTCGCGTACTGTTTTTGACGTTACTCTGCCGCGCCCTTTCACTTCCCTGGTAATAAGTATTTAGCTCAGAAGTGCTAATGATGATAATTCATTTCATTTCTCGGAGTGTTTGCCAACAGCAAACATCCTGTAACAGGCATGCACTAATATAAATGGCAAGATTTCAGATTCTCACGGCTGCTGGTGTGAAGATGATTGTCTTCTGGGTTGTTGCCGTGTATTCTGTGTAGAAGTAAGAAATAGAGCATCGGGATGTCGGCTGGAATAAAGTATTCTGAAATCCAGGCAATTTAAAATCAAATTATGATTTTGTGAAATATCAGACGAAAGAAGCAGTTACACAAATCACAAATTGGCAAATTTTCCTAAAAAATGTTTGAGTCAGCCGATGTAAGATTGTTCAAGAATGATAATTCCGTAATAATAATAGTACAGTGATATCGATAATATGGAGAAGATAAAGTTCTCCGTGTCCAAGCACCACACTGTTAAGGCACATAAGGTAGTAGGCTTACAGTTAGAGCATCACGTTCCAGCCACTTAACCCCCGGAGAATAATCCCGCCGTATGCAGTGGGTGGAACAGGTACCCGGAGTTGGTCGAGACGTAACGGCGAAGAGAAGCCTGTACCCTTTTCGGAAATCGAAGCCCGGTTGTATGTCGCGTTTTAAAACACGTATCAGATTGAGTTTCTAGGTATTGAAATGCCTGAGCAACGTCCAGTGTAATTTATCAGGTAAACCAGGTCTGACAACTTGAAACTTCATGAATAAAGAAACAGTACTCCTATGTGAAGAATGAAGAACGTGAGATAACTCGGTATGGAGACCTGTGTTGCGTTTGACAAGCAGGCGAGATTATGAAGTCCAGTGCGCTTTAATTTTAATTTTATGATTTTCAGTGTTTTCGTTTTTAATGACGTTTGACTTCTAATTCCCGATAATTACCTGAAATAATAAAACGCTCTACAGCGGTGTGTGTGTGCAGAATCAGCTTCCAGTTTTAACTAATATGTTGTAAATAAGTCTGGTTATGACTGCGAACCTGGAACATTTTACTAACGAGGCTTGTTAGTTAAGTAAATACAGTTAATTTGTAGTGTGTAAGATGGATTCATATTCGTACGCTTTGTCTGGAGGCTTTTAACAAAATTGCGTCATGAAACTGATGTATATTCTTGGACCGGGAATTGAGATTAGATTTTTTTCTCAGTGGCCCATCTGATAAGGTCTGTGGTCTTACCTAATGGCGAAAGCAGAGCCAGCCTCCGATACGTGTGTTTTTTGATCAACATAAGATAATGCCCAAGAATGCGCACCATTGCCGTCCCCTTAAAGTGTTTCGTAAAAACATAATCGAAGACGATTCGGGATGACAGATGGGTTAAGGCATCTTCAGGGACGGCGTCGCGTGCTGAGGAAGTGGGCAGCAGTCCTCGTCCTCTTCCAAACCTCCGCCCGCGTGCCCAAGGCGAGTGCGTCGAGGTTTGGCTTGTGTCTCCTTTCTGACGAGATGTAGCTCTGCCTGTCGCTTCTCTCCCACTAGGCACCGGATGTTTGCTCGGAGTGATGGCGGCCGGGTGGAGCACCAAAGAGCCGCTTTGTTTGCCTCGTGTTTAAACTGCTTTGATTAACAAGATCTATTAGGCTTTTTCTTACACAGCTGAGTAGTATTTTATTCTAGGGCATTTGTAGATCGTGAACTCAGTGTTTAATATTCATTTGCCAGTTTCGAATGCGGAAACTGCCGCTTGCAACATCTCTCTCTCTCTCTCTCTTCGTTGTACTGTATCGATGAATTGATTTCGGACTTTCAGCATATATGAGCCTGTATGGATGATCAGATAAGGGAAGGTGTGATAAGCAAGGCATGTAGTACGCATGGAGAGTTGAGAAAGGCGTACAAAATGTGAAGTGGGAAATCTTCAAGGAGCAAAGCAACTGAAAGACTCACGTTACTTAAAAGGCGTTTCTTGGCTAGCTGAGCGACTGTTAGCTTAGATCACAGCTCCATGTACTTGCTGGATATAAATTTGACAAGCGATGGTTTGCGTATTTGTATTTACAATTTGACGTTACCGTGTTTGTCTTTAAATTCTGTGACGTCAAGTTTTCGTAAATGAGGGAATACATTTCGGGCTTATGAACATTACGATTGCAGCACGATGAATAAATTCTATCGTGATTGGTTGTTTAATGTTATTTGGTCAGGATCCATTCCGTATACTTAATTTCTTTTGTTTTAAAGCTTTGGTACTCAAAGAACTAATTAGCAGTTTCGCCTGCCAGAACAATTCAAATGACCCTCCGCTGTGAAAGCTGTAACTTGCGGAACTTGAGAAACTGTGGTTTATGTTGAGTTTAAAGGTTTATACGATCTGTAAATATTTAAGCCGAGTGCTGATACTTCAATTTTATGGCGTATTTTTATAAGAGACTCGATTTCTGTGCCAAAGTAACGCGTGTGAGCTTAAGGCCGCGTCTATACTCTTGACGTCGTAAGGAACAGAGAAGAAATGTTATTTTTGAACACGGCTTGAACATCGTAATGCGATGAGATTAAAATTATGAAACAAAGTAATGGGGAAGGTCTGTTCGAGGATTCGGTTTTGGTTTGTGAATATTTCACATATACGACGTGTAGTGTAAAATAACCGAATATAAGTGAAATGTTACTCGCGCTATACAAGATTAGGCTGTAGTTCAAAGTTTTGACGAATGAGTTCTAATGTGACGCAGGTTATTTCGTATATGCAAGTTTAAAACTGTAAATATTTAGGAATGCGGCGATGAATCGCCCTGATGACGGAGGCAGTATGACCTCTGAAACGTTGGTTAACATCGACCAGACTACACAGCGCAACAACCCAGAAGACAGAAATCTTCATACTCATCGCCCTGATGACGGAGGCAGTATGACCTCTGAAACGTTGGTGGACATCTACCATACTACGCGGCGCAACAACCCAGAAGACAGAAATCTTCAACTTTATATCTGTACTCACGGCCGATGTAACTTTGAAGCGTGTGTGAAATGTACCTCTCCGCTGTTTTATTCCTGCCATAGGGACAAGGGGACAGGGGAGAAAGGAAGGACCGGCTGCCAGGCTACTCTTGATAATTCTGTAATAAATTGTATTATGTACCAAATCCCCGTGACCGAACAGCGTAGGGAGGGCGGCGGCGAGCGAGAGAGCTGAGGAGGACACTGAGAGGTAGTTACTATCGGAGTAGCAGGGTCGATATTACAATGTTAATTATGCACAGTATCGATCACATAGGCACTGCAGCAGCAGGTAGCTTGTAATAGAGTTTAGTACAGCTCCATTTAATTATCAGTAGCCTAATAAATAATAATGGTTCCCTGCATTTAAATGTAGCGTGTGTGGACTACGTTTCACGACGACTATAACAAAAAAGAAACTAATGATGTTGAGCGAGGTACTGTCAACATGGGGGCATTGCCGAACGGAACACGAAACGTAACGCCATTCGGCCGTCTCACGGGACATTCAAGACTGCGGTGGTCTGTAACTTTTTGAGTTCGACATAAAATTGCCTCACCTCCGTCTGTTGAAAATTTTAAAAATTTGTGTAACTGTGTACCTCCACTCTTCCTTCCTTCTTCATGGCTTGGCGCTTAATTATGTACCAGTCGCAACTTTTACCTTTACCTAAACATCGCATTGTATCATTCACTCATTAGGTGTGTGATTCGAAAGTTATTATGTTTGTTATGGAAAAATCGCATTCAGCCGAACAGCTTGGGTAAGCAACCAGTTCCCCCCTCCCCATAGGAAATACTAAATTAGTGTCATTTTGCACCTTATTGAACTTGTTTCTGGCATAACAATTGACGCCAGGAATTTGTTACTCCAATCACTATGCCTTATAGCCCTCGTATTTTCTCGTGGATTCATATTCGTTCTTGTGAATGTGATAGTCACTCAGCTGGCCAAGATATAGCTGACTGAGTCACCCACATTTTCGATTGGTAGTGGAGCCAGTTGAGTTGAATGTGGTCAATTTTGTTTGGCTAAGAAGAATCTTTGAATTTAAGAAAGGCAGAGGCAAGTGAACACAGTGTAATTCCACTCCTTTGTTCTTTTCGAATCTTTCCAAATTGTCTGCCGGGAGAATTTGTAACGCAAACCTGAGAATCTAAAATTTTGAAAAATCTGTGTCCGTGGTAGGTAGGTATAATTTCATATCGGTACGCTGTTTATAAATACTCTGTAGAGAACTTCTCGGGGTAGAATGCAAAATACTTAGATGGAATTAATATAGCTGGTTGATGAAAAAATAATGCTTGTAACATGTTTGTTATGTAACTCCGCTATGTGCTGTAACTTCGAGCTACGGAGTGTTCATCTCTAGCAAGCAGTAGGGCGTTCAATAACGGCTTTGTTTAAACTTGTACCCTCTCCCCCTGCCCTTGTGGCTCAAGTGTCTGGGGTGAAGCAGTTTGCTCCAGTTGCGCATTGAAATTGTGCATAACTATCAATAAAATGTTCTCATCGCCCTGATGACGGAGCCAGTATGACCTCTGAAACGTTGGTTAACATCGACCAGACTACACAGCGCAACAACCCAGAAGACAGAAATCGTCATACTAAGAATCGCCCTGATGACGGAGGCAGTATGCCCTCTGAAACGTTGGTAAACATCGACCAGACTACACAACGCAACAACCCAGAAGACAGAAATCTTCATACTCATCGCCCTGATGACGGAGGCGGTATGACCTCTGAAACGTTGGGTAACATCGACCAGACTACACAGCGCAACAACCCAGAAGACAGAAATCGTCATACTAAGAATCGCCCTGATGACGGAGGCAGTATGACCTCTGTAACGTTGGTTAACATCGACCAGACTACACAGCGTAACAACCCAGAAGACAGAAATCTTCAGGAAACGAGAGAACTGAGATTTCAGGTTCTCTTGGCGGCATGTATGAAGAGGACGTCGTTCTAGGATTTGCGCTATGTCGTCTCGCAATAGTTGACTGACGTTTCTAGTGCCTCCAGTACCAAGATGCCATGATGATGGCACCAGTAAGCACCTCTGAAACTTTGGTCAAGTTTTGCGAGACCATGTGATACAATGTCCCAGAAGGCTGACTCTTCTGACAAACATATTCTGGCATTATGCACCATTATTCACGGTTGGATTTTGTGACCGTTGAAAAAATCTGATAATATGAATTTTGGCAGTACGCAGACATCACCTGGTTGTAGTAAGATTGAAGTAGCACTAATTGCAAACGAAAATGTAATACAGTATCAAACAGAGAACGCGACTGTTACCCAAACGTGTCGTAACATGGTGGACATTGCTTACTTTCCAGCTTAAGACAACCAAAATCGATGTTTATTGATCCATCTGTGTAATAATGGGACTACGTCATTTGGATACCACCCCGTTTTTGCCATATGGTCGCCCTGCCCTGCCATTGCAGTGCGGGATGTTCTTATCTGCATGGTGGTTAGAGACATACTTATGACGTGGCAGCTATGTGGGTGATAACTGAGTGCTGAAGAGGAGTGGCGATACTACGTCATTAGCGGTTAAATTTTCATTTTCTGGGCCGCGTTTGCTTGGCACTCACTCTGTGCCTCGAGCTTTATCTCCACAGGCCTCCCTCCGTACGACGTAATGGCTGTGCCCTTGGGCGCTAGGTTGGCTTACTTTTTATATTAGTTCAGTAACATCTGTTGGTTACGAAGCTGAAGTTTACAGCTTGCCACCGTGTAATAGCTGCGTTAGGTGCTGTGTTTGTTAACGGGAGGACCCGTGCAGTTCACGTGTCTTGGGGGTCGAAATGCCGACTCACTACTTCAATGCCCGTGATTTGACGAAGAAGAAATAGATCTTGAGGAAACTAAGTAGTTTCACATGTTCCTGCCGCGTCACGAGAACGCGAGATAAAGTCGTAATTAAGAATAGATAATCGTTCGAGAATGTGGGAGAGTTGAATTATTTGGAACAATAGCAGCAGATGTAATTTTTAACAACAAAATAGATACGAGTATTAAATTCGAAATACTCGCTGCCATTCGGTTGACATCCAAAAAAAACCCATTTGTTAGACTGGACAGTGAGACTGTCAGACATTAAGGAAAGATTTGTGGTGTATGATGATACGGCACTGAGGAGAATATTTGGACTTGATGAAGACGAAGAGCTGGAGAAAAGTTCGTAATGAAGAGCTTAGTAATTTGTACTCATCACTAAATATTATTCTGGTACGGAACACGCATTCCGAGCTGCTTGTGAAACCTGAATAGGAGGGACCGCTTGGGAGACGCAGGTGAGGGACTGGATTATAGACCTTAGAGCAGGGGTTCTCAACCTTTTTCGCTGGGCGTACCACTAATTCTAATTTAACACATGAAATGTACCACTAACCAAATGCGTTGAGGGACAGCTGTTATTTATGTTAATATTAGATTTTGATGTTCTTACATAGTTCGCGTACCACTCAACATTGGCTCGCGTACCATGGGTTGAGAAACGCTGCCTCTGAGGAATAAGTGTTGTGAGAACTGATTTGAACTGGTTTAGATTGGGGTCCGGGGTTTGCAAACACAGCAATTAATTACAGACTTCCATAAAAGATTGGGAATGTGCTTGCCGTTTGAGCGACTATCGCTTTCTAAGTAGCATAAAAGTTATTTTCCGTGGTGTTAGTAATTTCTGAAATTCTTTATCAACATTTTTCAGATGTAAGTCGGATCAGAGCAACTGTTGTAACAAACATTTTACAGTTTGTTGCATCTCATTTAAGCCATTGTGGTGCTGTATGTTTGTTGGCGCCTGCTTAAGTTTGTTTATCAGCGGCCTTTCATGTGCTTAGGTTATATGCATATGGCGTCGAAAGAGAGTGCTGAATTGGGAAACTTTCAGAACAAAACAGTCGCGATTCATTTTAAGGCGCAGTCCCTTGCTTCAAGAGACTAGAGAAAACCGTGAAGTGATGTCAGAATTTCCTACCTCCGACCGAGAATCGAGCCCGCGACTTTCGGAATACGAAGTAGAAGTGCTAATCACTCTGTTGTGATAGAAACATTTCGTACCGCACCGCGTAATAAAAATCTAGCGGTGACAAAGCAGAATGTGTTTTCTTTGATACGTAAGGTCTTTGGTATAATTAACCACAGACCTTCGTCTTGTTGCCGAGGATTGTTTAAGGTTGGTTCAGCTGAGCTGTCTCTTCAGATGATTCAGACTACTTCAAACTTGGTATTTAAGTAACGTTGCTAATGTAACTATCTGTTTTAGTGTATTTACAAGGATCAGTATCAAGGATCAAGACACGAGGGTGAGTTCGGCTATGCCGTATGTATGACTCCCCTTCTTAACAACGAATTCCTGTCTCATATACCAAGGGCTTGGAATTCGTGCGGAGATGAAGTATCTTGCAGTTTCCGTGTCGGTATCCTGCGTGTTTTGGCAGGTTACTTTATCTTTTCTTGTTACCTCGTGTTCCTTCCCGTCTTTAATCCTTCTTGTTTTCTCTGTTGCCCCATTCGTTTTTGGTTTTCGTCCGTCCTCGTAGCGTGATCGGATATGGCATTGCGCCTTCTTAGTCTAGTCTCGTCTTTATTTGTCGAACAATGTGGTGCTTTTTCTGTGCTCCTCTGGGGTAGGTACACTCCACAAAAAAAGTCAAGCGCTTGCAGTTTTCTGAATCTGAAACCACAAGTGATGTAAGCGTACAGCTGGCGTCATAATTCCAGCGATTGGTTATCTCCTTGTACTAATATTTGTCCATTTGTGGCTTTTCTCTACGATCCATTAACTGCAATGATTTGTGCAAGATGTACGTTAAACTAAGACGCTAAAATGTGTGCGTAATCTGAAGAAAAGCTTGTATTAATATTTAGCTTTTATAGAGACCTCCGAAAACAAAATGGTAGGAACCTGGCGTTGATTATAAAACAGCGTTTACATGTTCGAATCCCGATGTTTAAATATGTTTTAATGAGTGTGTAAGTTATATTATTTAGCTGCGATGTTTCAAAGGTTCCGTGTGGAACTCGTGCCAAGAGCAACTGGAAATGGGAACCGAAATATGCAGGTCGTGACGTTAAAAAAGGAATGTATGATTGCCGTTTGCCTGCAACATGGGCATCCAATCGAAGTGTAGCTTCTACCTCGGAGGACTGGGAAAAGTCATCAACACTGTTCTTAGAATTAGGCAGACATATTGGCACCTTTGTTTAAATTACATCTGACACAAATCGTTGTTGTTAATGGAAGGTATAGAAAAGCCACATACGTGCAAATACAAAGATATATACACGACTGACCGGAATTATGACACCAGCTGTACACTTGCAGCACTTACGTTGTGGAACGTAAAATTTCAAGCGCTTGATTTTTATTGAACAGTGTGTACGTACTCGAGATGGCAAAGTGGCAGTTTTATTTTTTAATTTGTGGTTTATGTAACGACGCCGACAGTACCGAATAGGATATATCGAACGCTAGAATGATTATTGGGTTGGAAAGAATGTGGAAGGAAGCGGTTCGTGTTCTAATTTATGGTATACTGGCATTTGCCTGGAGGAAGTGAGGAAGACGCAAAAACGTCGATCACGATGCCGGTCTCGAGGTCAAAATTTGAAGCTGAACCTCCCGATTACTAAGTTGGGGTCTATGTAGCTTTCATGTTTTTGGGGATGGCGTTTGGAAACATGCATTGCGAGGTAATGTTGAGATGTTTGCGCGTGGATAAACAGTGCATTGTGTTCTTGCATTTTAATATGGCCACCGAATCCATACATATGTAAGTATGTATAGTAATGAAACTGCCGATGTAAGCTCTGATAGAATTGAGGTATTCTGTGTGGGGTTTCTTCAGTATGAGGAACGAGGCAGACCTCTGGAGACCTTGCGCAGTGGAAGTCGAACAAGAAATGGTTTCCCTTTCCTCTCCTCTTCCTCTCCCAACCTCCTCCCTCTTCTTCGCTCGTTACATATCCGACCGACGTCTCCTCCTGTATTATGTATTTTACTGTCGTTTGTAATTACTGGATATTATCGTAATTACGCCTCGGCTTGCTCGCGACCGGCTGCATGTTATTGGCTACCAGCGCACCATGTGACCCAAACTGCAGGAGCCTGAAATGAAATCCAACATGGGGCTAAGCTACTTAACATCGGCCATTGACCTTCAGCTGAATATAGGAATGTGAAATTGAACAAACAGAATTGAGCCGCTTGTGTTTAAATTTGTAGAAGCTGCGTTTAAGAAGAAGTTCACGTCGGTGGGGACCAACCCCAGAAGCTATTCACATTATATTTTTCGTTTTCTGAGTTAGTGGATTTCTGTGAGATTGCACAAAATATCGCACTGAACGAAAATAAAACATGCTTAGAAGTTAACAGAATTTATTAAAACAACGCCAGGCTTTGTGTTCAGTGCATTGTAGTTGGGTTTTGAACTTCGCATCTTGTATTACGGCAATCACTTTACCCCGCGTTGGTTTTCCATCGCGGCCTGTCTGCGTAGCCTTTAGAGTCAGTGTTTTTGTTTGTTTGTATTTCCCCCCTTTCATTTTTGTTCAGTGTCTCGTACGTGGTTTTCGTTTCAAATGCAAACCGAAGATGGAAGTGGCATGTTCTTCCAAAAATGTTGGTAGCCACCTACAAGAACGTACGGCGTCACAGCCCAGAAAGCCACAACAGACATATTCGCCGCCATGATATCCCACTTATTTGTACACACAGCACAAATTAACTCTTAATGCGGGCGCTGCGTGCGTTTGTATCTGAAAGTCGTCTACCCTACGAATTTTGATGAAAATATTGGTAACAGCGGACACGTAAGTTGTGGTCAGCATCACGCCCCGGCCGCGCTTTACCCCCCGGGGCAGGACCCCTGTACCCATTGTATAGGAGGCTGGGTGAGCCCCAGAACCAGTCTGGACACAGAGGCTAGAGGAAAAAACTCTGTCCCCGTCGGGGATCGAACCCCGGTCGTGTAGTTGAGTGTAAAATCCTGGATGAGATTCTGAATTTTGTGTTGTAGAAGAGATCTTCGGAAAATACGCTACAGTAGCTTTTGTCTCTAATGGAAATGACATCGACCCCACCAACTGTGCACTTGCTGGAATAGCGATGGAATGATATAGTATTTCGTCTGAAATGTTTTGCCACCCTGTCGCGACGGCGCGGACATGTCACGTAACGTTTGCGTTGTTTTGGGAAATCAGACTCTAATTTACTACTTTCTTTGTTTTGGGCTTATCCAGCGTCTGTTTTCTTTTTCGTGAAAGAAACCTTAAAAATCACTTCGTTTCGAAGGATAGGTCTTCCTTCGTCTTCAGGTAAAATGGTGGGTGAGAGACACGTATTCTGTTGAATCCGGTAGACTGAGCTACTGGATACGGTTTTAAAAAATACCAGGTTCTTATTTGTCGAAATCGCCCGACCTTTGAGGGGTTTTCTTTGCGCCTAGGGCAGAGTTCTTGATTCTCGGTTAATTTAACTAGTGTTCTAGCTGCAATGATGTGTTAGTTTGTGAATGATGAATTAGAAAAGATGTGAATAGAAGCGTTTCTTGGTTTTCTTCAGGTACTGCCGTATTATTTGTCTTGAGATACTGCTGTTAAAACTGCCAACATCCGCGCCGGAAACAACCCAGGACCTATAGAATGACGAAACATTGTTTCTGATAAGATATTCGTATTTTTTGTTTCTGGGTGTCGTACATGCTCTGCCCATGAACTTACGTTATATGCATAAATTAATATACGTCTTAAATATGAGTGGTTTCCTGTCTGGAGTGTCAATATATGTTATTTGCATAAATTCTGAACATCTTCATCCAGACATTCTATAAGCTGGCAAAAATGTCATGGTTTATATTTGTGAATGATCTAAATAAACCTAGCTTTTTGTTTATGACTTCAATATAATCCGACGCCTTGGTGTGTGTATGATGATGATTCATAGTCAACTCTGCACCTCACCTTAAAACAGTAAGCTAATTTTAAAACATCACCGCTGATTCACCTTCGGCG
>NW_019059694.1:178844-219789 GCF_000696155.1 Zootermopsis nevadensis | reverse complement strand
CCCCAGAGGGAGCTCTTCTCTCATCACGCAACCCACCGCCTACACAGTCGTGCAACACTGGAATCAGGAAACTTAACAATCGATAACAAGTGTGTTCTATATTTGTAGACGTGTTCATGTGTCAGTGTAATGGCTGTCTGATGACGCTGGGTTAGAACGTTCACTCACTCCATGCAACTTCAGCGGTGAGCTTAGGAACCTCCTCTCTCATTTACGAGATTTATAAGAACGGTGGGATCTTGCCCAATGAAATCGCTCTCGAATTCCTCATTGGCGCTTCTGATTGTAACTATTGTTTTCACGATTCGGTCGGACCTTCGAAAATTGTGACAGGAATAAAAATTGAAATTCAGTGGATGTGTCCTACAGGTTCGTTCAGAATATTTTGTTTACCAGATTAAAAAATTTAAAATAACATAATTACATGTCGTTTTCTATGAATGTAGAATTTGGCGTCTCGAATTACTGGGTACTGAAGAGAAACTTTGAGTAAAATGCATGCCAATGTCTGTTCGCTTTTCCGGACGTTGTTAGGGTGGTATCAAGGAGGATGAGATTGTAGTGGCATTCGGTCGGAAAGTCTGGAAGAGACGATTCGGAAAACCAGGGCGTGCGTTGGAGGACAGTATTATTGAAACTGATGCTTAATAAATAGAGTCTGGTGGCGAGATTCGACTTCCATAAAAGACGAGGAATCACTTGACTGGGTGATGGATTTGTTACCTTCTCAATAAGGACTGTTCCATAGAACTTGTTACCACTATAGTCGGAGGGATTTTTCCAAGGCACCACCATTCGAAGCAGATAAAAAATTAATGGGGAAAAATCGTCCCAGGAACGATATATAAATTGTATAGTTTTCATAGTTTACCATTTCGGTGTATTGATGCAACATATCCGAGTTATAATATAAAAAAAGGGATTTTATTTATAATAAAACACGAATATTCCTTCAACAAAAGCGTGTGTAAACTAATGTTTAATTTAAGCAATGCGGCCTCAAGAATTCATAACAAATCCTTCCTTCTAATGAGGTAGCTCATCATATGACATATTCAATTGCACTGGACTGTGTGAGACTGAAATTGTTTTCACTACTTTGCTAAATGTGGCCAGAGCATGTCGTCCTTATACACAGTTCTACTGGTCGGAGTAGTAATTGATATTCTCGCGAGTCTGAAACAATATCAACCCGTCCTTCATCCTGACACGTGACGCCATCTTAAGAACATTTCTACCTTCTTTCGACTGACTGCAGGCTACGTGTGTGGCGGGCGATACAGCGCAAAGGGGTGGGAGCAGAACAGCTGTTTAAATATGGTTTTCATTTCGCTGGAGAGAAGAGCGCGCCCTTTCTCGTGGGGGAGGATCAGAGGACATGCTGAAAGGGTGAAAAGTCGGTAGATCACATTTTTGGAAGGACCGCGTAGCTTACAAAGCTTATTTAGCGTTGGGCGAGATACAGGTATGATTCTTAAGTGATCTGGAATGATTGGGAAAGGAAGCCATCGAAGGCTGTCTCTTCGGAAGGTCTTTAAAAAACCACGAAGTGTCTGGAATTAGTACGATGCATGAGAGAGTGTCCGATGGTTCGCTTTGTTGTTCCGTGACTGCAGAGACCTCACTAATGTCTAATGTGAGCATTGCAGTTCACGGTCGTTAGTTTGTCCTCTCGGATTTGTAGAACGGATTCTGGACGCACTTCTGAAATGTCACAAGACTTACTTTTGTTAGGTGTTTCTTCACGCTCTGGCGTGAGCAAAGAACATATTAAGGGCCCTTCGTATCTGCATGTCTTGTTTTTCAAGGTTGGGTCTGGAGGTCATTGTTATCTTTATTGTTATTCATATTATTCTTACTCCTATAGTTATTCCCACTCATGTTGCTGTTTATTGCTATTGTTATTCTTATTATTTTATACTTACTACTATTGTTATTCTTATCCTGTTCTTTTTGTAATTTCCATTGTTATGGTTGCTTTATCGTTATTTAGCAGCGACCTCGGTTCATATTAGTGCAGCAGTGGTCTAAGATTCAGTTGTAACCTTTTGTTACTATTGTGGCATTTCTTATTCTCTCGGTTGCCGTGCTGATTTGGCGTCAAGAACATCTCTGTAACGTACTCCAAAAATATACCTTTCCAGGCTTGTTAAGTAAGAAGTCAGAGCCCAGTTGCTATGTTTAATTCTTGAAGAAATAATTGTTATTTGCCCTCCTAGTTGCGTGTTTGTGGAGTAAGTTCTTGTTTCCGTCGTTCTGAAAGGATTATGTGGTTAGGGATCTCGTGGCCTGATTTGTGGCTGCACCGGTCACTTCGGTTGTGAACTTTCATTCAGCGAATGGGCCATGAAAGGGGGGGAGGGTTTTTTACAAGGTGTGCGTGCAAAAACACGGCACAACACGTGTTTTTTTTTTGGTTGCTTTGTTACCAGAATAAAATGTGTGGCGGTGTTAACTTTTATCACTTTTTGAAGTGATGTTCGTTCCCCTGATGCTGTAGAACACTGTGTTATTTTTCCCCCGCGGTTGTGTGGAGTAGGGGTTGTGAAGGGAGGCAAGCGCTGGGAACACAACATCCGGACGCTCTAGGGTCAGTCACTGACGCAGGCACAAAACGATGTCCAGTTGGTTAACCTGCAATTGAATAATTGAGCCGTACTGAATGTACTGTATGTGTACCTATGTCTTCATAATGATTGGTGAGAACAAGGGTCCCCCGTGTATGTGGTGAATTATGCATAGCGCAACCATACACCGCTCAATGATTCAGCATTAGACTTGACTAGCTGCTGCCCGGGTGGACGGACGGACACATGGATGGATGGACGATAGGTGGCAGGGGAGGCTACAGACGGAGCTGCATGCACCGAAGTGACCCCGGGCTGCCCGGTGTAGCATGTGATGTGATTTGTGTCGGTTTCTCATCTGAAGAGGCCTGAAATCAGAAAGATGTCACTAATACTCACTCCAGAACACGTTTCTTGTGGCAAGAACTATTCACGAATTGGAGTATATTCTTTTTTATTGGACATACGTAAGTGTTTATCAAAATGGTCTGCAAGTAATTTGTGAAAACGTATATGTGGAAATAACTGTATAAAGTATGCAGTGCCGTGAAGTTTGGTAGAATACTGCGTGCTCAAAGCCGTGAGAACTTCAAATTTTACCAATTACCAGTTTCATAAAGCTGTTCAAACGTGTTTTGAAACCAAAATTCGCGTAATAATGCAATTTTGTATGTTTAAGAATTAAAATTTCGGAGAACGGTTTCAAACAGAATCCCGGTTCGTGAAGGATAAACTCCGGAAATGTTTGTTCTACCATTTTCCTGTGATCCTTTGCCGGTATGAACTTGGGCGCGTTGGAGGTGGCATGTATGTCGTTGTTACGATCATTTGGAATTATGAGCACTCTGATTGACCATAATATTTTAGTGTGGAGGGCATGCATGCACAGTTAATGTTTGGAGGTTGAAAATAATTTCATCAGGCCAGTCTTGCATTAACGCTTAAAGACGTTTCAAGTGCTGTGATGCTGAACCAGTTATTTGCATTAAGTTGTTTGAAATTTGCAAGGTTGTGCGGATAGGTTTCGCTATAAATTATATTATACGAAGTCTGGAGCTAGTGATTATAAATTGTGTGTATGGATGTGTATGTAACATGGTTTTCTGGCAGTTGAGTGCCATGTCGCTGGTACATAGTTAACACGTCACTGTGTCGTCACATCTCTGTAGCTGGAATGGTGTATAGTTGATGTGTGCTGGTCCCGATTTCTTTGCTGCCCCGACATTCGCTGCCAGTCAGTACACTAGAACCTCTCCCAGTACATGTCATGTCACGATGAATGTAATTACCGGGGCCTTGTTGAATTGATTATAGTTTTAACATGCTGTCTGATGTCTATGTTGTGGCCAATTTGCTTCTCTGAATGTTTTAACATCGCATGGATATTCCGTGGCACTACGCCGAGGCTCTTTGATCGGTCCCTCGTACAACTGGTATATAGATATATATATATATATATATGTATATATACATACATGTACTCTTCGTCATAGAATTCGTTCGTTGCAGCGAGTCTTCGTTATTTACACAATCAACAAGCGATGTCCGTCGTTGCCCCGCCATTGCCTGCAAGAGTAGGTCCGATGACACACGTTCCCCCAATCGTTCGCAACTCACGTCTATTACTAAAAAAAATGGTGAAAAATTCAGACCATTTACCCATGCTCTTTGTGTCTTTGTGTTGTATGGCTTCCATGCAATTACGCCGGTAGTTTCTATTTTAACAGCAAGTACCGACGTACCTTTCAGAGCCCCTAACAAGGACATCATACAGGAGATATGATTCAATGTACATCCTTCGGCCCGTGACTAATTATTTACTTTTACCAATTTGTTACGGATTTGGTAGTGTGTCATTACATATGAAAGAAGCAAGCGTGCTTGTTTGGCTTTGTGAGGAGTACCCGAGTACATGAATTATTACAATTCTCAACAGAAGTACTGCTGTTGGTATATTCTTACTTTTAACTATAAATGAAGCATTGTTTTTGTTCAGACAATTTTCGTTTGAGTAACATCAGACTATGAAATACGTTAATTTTAATAGACAAAAAATTCCTTATGGAGTTTCGTAACACGCTAAAGAAAAAGTGTTTGTTTAAATTTGTAATTACGGGCAATGAAAGCAAGCATACAAACAGAACTAGAACTGGTTTGATCCACTTATTTATAAATTATCGGTCGTTTATTTCGAAATATCCCCACTAATAGATCAAAGTCGTTCTTCTTATTTAAGGTACAGAAATAAACTGTCGGTACGAAGAAGGTGGTTAAGCAAACGGAGCATTCGGCAATTCAAATTCGCGTGAACATTAAATTTTAGATGTGAGCGAGGAGGTGGCAGATGTGGGGGGCATGCTTACTATTGCAACATTCGGTTTGGGAGACGTAAACTGCGTGGATTGTTTATTTTTTAATGACGCCGTGTGAGAAGATTGATTAATGAATAATATTTGGAAAGGATATGGAAGGGATGCTAATTTAAGGTACTGTACCAGCAATCGCGTGGACGTACTGAGTAAAACCACGGAACATTTCGGCCAGTATAACCGATGTCCTATATATATATATGTATATATACATACATGTACTCTTCGTCATAGAATTCGTTCGTTGCAGCGAGTCTTCGTTATTTACACAATCAACAAGCGATGTCCGTCGTTGCCCCGCCATTGCCTGCAAGAGTAGGTCCGATGACACACGTTCCCCCAATCGTTCGCAACTCACGTCTATTACTAAAAAAAATGGTGAAAAATTCAGACCATTTACCCATGCTCTTTGTGTTGTATGGCTTCCATGCAATTACGCCGGTAGTTTCTATTTTAACAGCAAGTACCGACGTACCTTTCAGAGCCCCTAACAAGGACATCATACAGGAGATATGATTCAATGTACATCCTTCGGCCCGTGACTAATTATTTACTTTTACCAATTTGTTACGGATTTGGTAGTGTGTCATTACATATGAAAGAAGCAAGCGTGCTTGTTTGGCTTTGTGAGGAGTACCCGAGTACATGAATTATTACAATTCTCAACAGAAGTACTGCTGTTGGTATATTCTTACTTTTAACTATAAATGAAGCATTGTTTTTGTTCAGACAATTTTCGTTTGAGTAACATCAGACTATGAAATACGTTAATTTTAATAGACAAAAAATTCCTTATGGAGTTTCGTAACACGCTAAAGAAAAAGTGTTTGTTTAAATTTGTAATTACGGGCAATGAAAGCAAGCATACAAACAGAACTAGAACTGGTTTGATCCACTTATTTATAAATTATCGGTCGTTTATTTCGAAATATCCCCACTAATAGATCAAAGTCGTTCTTCTTATTTAAGGTACAGAAATAAACTGTCGGTACGAAGAAGGTGGTTAAGCAAACGGAGCATTCGGCAATTCAAATTCGCGTGAACATTAAATTTTAGATGTGAGCGAGGAGGTGGCAGATGTGGGGGGCATGCTTACTATTGCAACATTCGGTTTGGGAGACGTAAACTGCGTGGATTGTTTATTTTTTAATGACGCCGTGTGAGAAGATTGATTAATGAATAATATTTGGAAAGGATATGGAAGGGATGCTAATTTAAGGTACTGTACCAGCAATCGCGTGGACGTACTGAGTAAAACCACGGAACATTTCGGCCAGTATAACCGATGTCCTGTCCGATATCTGAACCTGGGACCTCCCGAATACGAGGCAGGTGTGCTAGTAAAGTTTTATTTTCATGAGGCAAAGTACTCTTTTGTTAAGCTAATAATCGCCCAGCTAGTCAGTAAATTTCCCGACTTTAAGGAACCTTAAGATCCCTTCACTACTTTTGCCCGGACCCAGTTCACACCCTCGTCTTATTTCGTTCAGACACTGATATTATACTCCCATCTAATCAGTTGTCGTCTAACTGACCTCTTTACTTTAGATTTTCCAGTTTAAATGTTGTGTGTGAATTCCTGTGGTGACACTGGGAAGTGAAAGGAATATCTCAGGAGAGCCGTTAACCCAACCATGGTTCGAAATGGGTGCCTTGTGAATAAATGTGTTCAACGCTTCTGTAAGGAGGTGGTTTACAGTACAAGTCGGTTTGGTTTCGGAATGTGGGCGAAATGAGCGTGTGATGTGAAGGATACACTGTTCTAGAGCAGCATATAGTCACGGCTTTACGAATTAGGTAAATGTCGGGGGTGAGTCTGTAATTGATTCTACATATTACGGTAATAAAAATATTGATATCCACCGAATTACTGAAATACTTAACAGTCTTGATGGAGTGGTTAAAGCTTAAGTGTACGTCCTGTATATCAGGAAACGGAAAACATTTCGCGGTGGTCCTGTTTATGCCCTAGTTCCAATCGAGGTGACTAATGCCAGTATATACAAATTCAACAATAGGTCATATTATTTTGTTATTGAACACGTGTGAAATTAACTGGAGGCACATACTAGTATAGTCAGGCATGTCTAAAACTTTTGTATAGAAACGTGCACTCACACTGTTTCAGGATTGTGTAAAGAATTACTTTAAGCATTCTTATTGAAAGCTGCAGCATATAAAAATGAAAATCATTACATGGCTTTGCTTAATTGCGATAGCTGCGAATCGTTAACACGTAAACATCTGTTTTGCTGAGTTGTATAAAAATACTTGTACTTAGTAGGTCATGGATGAGCGAACTCTTTTGTTTCTGTACTTTGTTTCCACAAAGAAATTCAAATTAAGTAATGTTGCAAGTAACAAAAAAGTTATAGTCATTGCTAATCTTTGCTTGATGAAAGAAACTAATTACGATTTAATATATAGCAATCTGAAATATGAGCTTATCGAGTTTCCAATAACTGTGCCACATTGTATAGTAGGTCATGGATAAATGATCAGTCAACACTTTTCTATTATATAGATAGATTCTCCTCCCCATACATTGTATTTTTGGTTAACCCTGCGCTGCTAGATTAACAGTTAACGTCAGTATTTGCTGCGGATACAAACTCACAAATACTTTTGAAATCTATGTGTACTCGAAATTGGAGAACACAATTTTACTGTTATGTTTTACAGAACTGTTAACTGTCGCGTGATGTTCACCTGACTTAGGATATTTGTGGATTGATAATATTTATGTTCAAAAATGTCCATGTTGTTTGTCCGGTGGAACATGGCTGTAGGGATGGCTGTGGGCTAGACTGGATTGTAGCGATTCAGTTTACAGAGAATGTGTTTAAGTTTGTTATTTATCATCACTTTACACACTGTTGTATTCACTTGTGTCTGCTTTTGATCTTTGCAAGGTTACAGCGCAGTCATGCCCAAGTTCTGCTTGTTGCAAACAGTAATTTAGTTCCACGAATATATTCGTTGATGAATATTTCTACTTCCTTCGCTCGTATGCTATTGACCGAAAGTTACAGTTCGCTGATCCTGACTCATTCGTATTCTGGGGATCCGAGTTCGAGTCTTCTCCCGGAGGTCAGATATTCTGTTGGTTTGCATGGAGTTTTTGTCTCCAGACAAGTGTCGGAGAATTGTCTTAAAATAGACCACGATCGCTTCTTCCACATAAACGTCCTTTCAGATGCATCCTACTATTTGACGCTACATAACCAGCACAGTTGATATAGTATTGATAAATAACGGTAATCAGCCGTTATTATTACAGCATCCTGGAGACGGTGTGATCATCTTGAAAATGCCAAGGCCGTCTGTTGTGTCTCGGGCTGTCCAAGTTCAGGAACTCACGACCGCAAGTTCAATATTTCAGTTCGGCTCAGACCTATGTACGTTCCACGTTTGGGACTCGAATACGCGATCATCCTACTGGATTTAGTTATGGCATGAGATGGGAAAATGATCTAGTATTGTAAAGAAGATTTCTGTCTTCTGGATTGTTGCGCTGTATAGTCTGGTAGATGTTTACCAACGTTTCAGAGGTCATACTGCCTCCGATGAATAGCCCTGATGACGGAGGCAGTATGACCTCTGAAACGTTGGTTAACGTCGACCAGACTACACAACGCAACAACCCAGAAGACAGAAATCTTCATACTCACCGCTGTGAAAACCTCAAATCATACATAGTATTGTAAAGTTGATAAAAAATCACAAGGTGGCACTGGTCTTGTGTTCATCTCGTGAGACTAACAAGAAAGACGGGAAGCCCTCTGGATCTAAAAGAAATGTGGTGTAAAGATGTTGGTAAAGATCTGCTCTGCACGGACCGAGATTTTATAAATTCACTCGGCCTGGGGAGGATTTAGTTGAAGTCCGAAGTTACCTTGAACTCAGCGCCCTTTTCTCGAATATTCTCAATCTTTTCCCCTTGGGGTGACAGACAAACGTTCATGCCAATCTGTAGAAACAATTAAATCTATAGTTAGTGTATTTAATCTGCACGATCTCTACGTATGGGCCTTTCATTTCCGTGCCATTTTTAATAAGCACGTGGCGATATTGTAAACTTGGGAGACGGGAGCTGCCAGCGCTAGGTGGCACGTGTTTTTGAAATTATGTACTGCAGTCTCGTTTCATCGAGTGTAATACTATCATAACATCATAACCGTTTATTGGTTTGTAAAATTTGAAAGAAATTTTTAAATTCTAAGGATGAACTAATTAAGAAATTGTCTGCTTTGAAATTAGGAATTTCTGGTATAGTAGAACAGTTTAATATTGCGGAGAGCCGTGGTATTTGATGGCTCATATTACAGGGAGAAAAGAAGCTGGAAGAGACTAAGCACAGAATATAAACAGATTATATATAACATTCCGTAATCCGTGTAGGCCCGCTGTGGGCTCCGTATGGATACACACAATGCTCTGGCACGTCACACAGAGCTGCTCTGCAAATATACTGCAGATTATATGCGCGGCTTCCCAATTTTCTGTAAGTACAAACTTAAACTAAAGAGACGTATTGTGCTGGTAGTGCTGTTCCTTTTTTACTCCCCCTTTAATACCGTTCTACCCAAAGTAGGGATGAATGCTGTACATGTTTAATACCGCCAGCATTTATGCGTGATCATACATAGACTCATTAAGCTTCTTGGTCAATATCCCCCCTTCCTCTGGGTGTGTGTATAGTATGTCGAAAAAGTTGCATGTTAACAGAATTACTATAAACAGTTTCAGAGTAACTGTATTCGGGGCAAAGTAGACTACTTTATCCGCTGCAACTTCATGAATGCCTGCGCATGAAAAAATGCTTACGAGACTGAGACACGTACGCGTTAAAACTGCGTGAAGGAAAGTGCGTTTTGGAATCATGACGTCGCTCGTCTAGTCAAGGTCCCAATGTGTTACGGAAGCCGGGTGTTCATTGTCGTATTCACAAAAGGCCGTTCCTGGTCCATAACATTGGCCAGTTGAATCCACGCCGCTTCTTTAAGATCCTTTTGAATATTATTCTGAAACGTTGGTTAACATCGACCAGACTACACAGCGCAACAACCCAGAAGACAGAAATCTTCATACTCACCGCTGTGAAAACCTCAAATGGTATCTTCCTTTCGTGTTTTCCGATTGAAATTTTTCTGCATCTCCCGTTCTTCGTGAGTCATACGTCCTTCACGCTCATCGCGTCTCTTCCTTGGTTGGTCATTATAGAAATAGTTGGTGCTGTATAGAAATCATAAAGTTCCTCATAACTCAGTTGTCATCTTGCTGTCTGTTGAGGTCCACATATTTTCCTCATCACTTCAATCTGACACCCACAATTTGCGAGCGACAAACTCATTCCGCATTGTTTTTACTCTTAATCGAAGAAGAATCTGTTGGCGTACTTCGATTTTGCAATATAAGTTACTGCGTCTTACGAAATAAGCAGTGGTGTGGAAATGGGGGGGGGGGTCCAAAAACCTACCGCAAGTAGATCGCTTCTGTGAATGATCTTGAGGAAGGAGCCGATTCTGTTGGCTGGTGAAGCATATTTTGCTGCAGACATTTCAGTACTTCTTATTATTCTTATTCGATTGGAGAAAGTTTTGTAAGGTTTAAAATTCTCTGATTAAAAATGACAGTTTGAAATATGTAATCCTAAATATCTACAAACTTTATCCTGTCCATGTAAGTGACTGGGTGATGTTCTATAGACTACAGAAACCAATTAGCATTAAGTGAAAGGGTGAGATGGTGTTCTGTTCGGGGGACTGCAACTTCACGTGGAACATTCCGGATCCGAAACCGGGAATGTTGCGCACAATCCACTGGATAAGGGCGCGCGGTAACTAACCCCTCCATCGCACCCCCAACTCGGTAACATCCGACGAAGGCGTAATGAGTCTGCAGTGGACGAAGCCTCTTATTAATATGTGAAACCCTGCGTTAATTTTTCATCATTTGCCTATCGCTGAAGTACTTGTGCCTGTTAAAAAATGTGTTGGTCGACTTTGCCTGTCACTTAATAATGTTCGTTCCTGTCTCTCCCGCTCTTGAAATTAATGCATTCGCCATTCTTTGCCGCACTAAAGAGCAGACATATCACGTTTTAATGGTCGTCAGACAGTCACCGAACTCACTTCATTTATCTTTTTTCTACGGTACGACGGTTTGCACTCTCTTCTTAATGTAGTCTGTGGTTTCCTGTGATAGTGGTGGTATAATAAAATAAGTTCGGATTGGATTATCCAATTGTCGGTCAGTTTCGTTCGGAGTCCCTTTTAATGTTTAAAACGAAGTCATTCAAGTAATAAAGCGTTAGTCTAATTCAGAAAACGTAACTCGGGTTCGTTTAGACCGACTTCAAGTGAGCTGAAACATGGCGCTCAGCTGAAATCTTCATGACGACAGAAGCACGCCTCCTTCCTCTTGCCCGTCGGACTGATTTTCGTTGGTTGCTATAATGCAGAGTCTTTGTAATGTTCCTTCTTTTATCTTGTGTTTGTTCAAGGATAAATTTGCTTTTGGGCAGGGGCCCTTATAATATCTGCTGATGTTTGTGCCTCCAATCGCCCTGATGATGTAGGCAGCAAGGGCCTTTGAAACGTCGGTAAACTTGTACCAGACTACACTTCGCAAACACCCAGAAGACAGCCGTCTTAAGCTACCTTAAGTACATGAAGCTGCATTTTCAGGATCGTTAATGTTCACGGCGTTTCTCCGCGTTTCCTCAGCTTGGGTTTTGAGTCTAAATTCTTGAGCCTCAGTCTGCAAGGTATATAGCATGTTTCATTGCTTAGGAATTCCTTATTCTTCGCTTATCCTCTTTCAGTTCAAAACAGTATCGCGTTTGTTTAAAAATCAAGTTACAGTATAGCCCAGCCTCCAAACAGTTCGTATGATAAGACACACGCAGAACGGAGCAACCACACGAACTACGCCCAGCGCGGGTTGGTCTGTCAACATAGGTGTTCTCTAATATTGACCTCGTTTGGAAAGCAGCCAGCATGTGTTATTAACCTATAATAATCTCATTCTGTAATGAAACGCTAATGGCAGACGTCTCTTTGGAGAGCCGCATACTTTGCAGGAGCTGCTATGCCATCTGTCGGAGAAGAGATAAAATGTTCATAAAAGCTATGCCATTAATCGATCATTCTCTATAATAAACTCGATCCTGGCCTCCGCGTTGGCTTTCAATCTAGTGAAAACGTAAGAACAATCTAAATAAGAACGTTTGCGTAGTGTTTCGTAGCAACCCAGTTAAAAAATAGTCCTGCCATCAGCTTTGTGTTGACCAGCAACCGAGTGAAAAATACCTCTAGCTCTGCGTTACTAAGCGGCTGGATGACAAAATGTCCTTTATTTTGCTTATCAGCCGGACGAGATAGACTACCAACTTTTGCATTACCCACCAACCGAGTGAGAAAGTACAACTAGTTTTGTGTTGCTTAGCAACCAAGTGAGGAAAGACCGCCTACTTTGCATGTTGTGGCAACCGAATGAGAAAACACCGTTAGCATTCCGTTGCCTAGCAACCGTGTGAGGAAAGGCTGAAAGCTTTGTGTTGCCTACGACTGGATGACAATAGACTACTTGCTTGATGTTGCCTAGCATCCACATCAGAAAGTGACACTACTTTTACGTCGTTTAGCAACCGATTAAGAAAAGACCACTTACTCCCAGAAGTTAAATCGCTCAAGTTATCTCTCAATATTTACGCGATGTGATTTGTGTTTCTTCTTTCAGCCTTTGATCCCATTCGTAAAAGTTCTTCGAGCTCATACAATTAATATCCGTTCTCATGTGTCATTTTTATTTAAATTTCACTTTTCACGCCAACTGACCACATAAGAAGATGCATTCTGTACATGGAGCACCAATGATAAAACACATCTCAAAGTATTTTCACTGTTCGGAAGACGACGAAGACCAGAAAGATTTAAATTAAGAAGCGTTCGTATTGTGCGTGTCCATGTTTTCAATGCTACCGTCGTTTTTAGGTAGGCCTAAACAAAGTTGCCGTCTGTATGAAGGCAAATGTCGAAGTTACGTCTTGAACCACAGACATTCCAGCTGGTAGCTCCTACACGAGACGTGTCCCAATGTGTACTCTTTTTTCTGTATCTGCGTGCCGGGAATCCCACAGACCCCAGTGGTGACCAGATTGAAAATCTCGTGCCTTGCGACCGGCCACGGTTGACATTAGAACCTATCAAGCACATGCCATTTTAATGCGTACTAACAGAACCTTTGTCCGCAGGTATATCCCCCCCTTGTCCCTCCGTTCGTTGCGTGTGCAGCCCGAAGTTATCAAACTATATTAAGTCACATGTAATATTCGTGTATTCAAAACTGCCATTTCCATTGCCCGTCAATAATTGATTTAGGCGTTCTCTCTTTAAACAAAAGTATCTACATACATAATCAAGTCACGAAAAGCCCTCGCCGCCACCGAAGGGAAAGGGGTTGTATACATCAAGAGAGTGCAGTTTTTGAGAAGTGAATTTGACATTTTCTTTGCACGTATATTTCACAGAGGACTACTTGTGTTGTACATGCATAATGAGAGAATATTTTCCCACAGGCTTTAATTATTTAAACCTACATATAGACTTAGTTGTGCTGGTATAGGCATAAGCCTAGTTCCATTGTAAAAATCTTAAGGTACAGTGCCCTCTTCTGTCGACCCAAAATTTCAAGCTGATCGATGTTCTGTCTGTTTATTAGTGTAAGAAATATATATATATATATATTGTTTCTGATATAACAGCGTATTTCACGAAGGCCAGATTTTTTTAAGTACGAAGACCAAGTGACCCAGTGGCATGCCCATCGTAGGGGCATAATAAAGGCGACAGACGGAAAAAATCACGTGACTTTCAAATACTCTTCCAAAGAAATAACTCTGATCACTGTCCGAAACGCCAATAGTATATCGGTAAGAAATAAAATTAATTTAAATTAAAGAAAACGGGTAATTAACTGTCGTACTGAGGTGAATTCAAGAACACGCATTTCGTCTCTGATTAGGTATCAGCTAGGGTGCAATTCAGTCAGCTTCACCGAATGAAACCTTCGTGCTGGTTGTAAATATTTTTCATGGCGTTGCTAAGTTCTAATTGGATTTGGTCACAAGTCGAAAGTGCCAGCCTTTTGTCGTATGAAATAGAAACAAATCGAAATTGTGAACGTCGGTTGACGTCGCTGCGAGTTTGGCGGTGGAGCGTCACGTGTAGTAAAGCAACAGTTGTGAGTGTGGCTCATCTGTCTGCTGCCTCATTCCTGCGAGATTTAAAATGGAAAGATGTAGGCCTACTCTGATGCCTGATGTTCGTTTCCCATACCTCACCAGCCTTATTGTTTATTAAGGATACGCATCGATTATTGCCAAATAAATTGCAGTGCGCGGTCAGTTAGCGCTTATCCTAGTCTTTCGTTAAAGTCATCAGTTCCGAAAAGTGCCACATATAAAAATTGTAAATCTTGATTAGACGTTGGCTTATATTTTATAGAAGTTACATCTTTTAACATTTAAAAAGTTTTAGCCCGTATCAACACAATTTTAAACTATCAAAAATCCGGAAACGCACTGGAATTAAAATTTATAATGCTTTGGTTTCATCTAACTTTTACAGCGTAATGAAAATTATTGAAGGCGGTGGGAGTCAACAAATGGCCGAACTCCTTACTGCCAGGTGACGATATTTTACGTCTTGTGTCCTACCATTTTTTACGATGAGCTGGCGTCCAATTCAGTTTCATGTAAAGTGACGTTTGTGCTGGAGTGCTGCCAACCGACATTCAGTTGTCATTATCAGATTTTATCGATGTCCGTGCTAAAGAAACATCACAATGGCCTCTAACTTCGATTCTTTTTGGCACGAAAAGAAAATGAATCTTGCAGATTGGCCATAGATCCGATAGGAGAGTATTGTAGATCAAACGGGATTTGAGGAGGTCGGATCGGATTTGGAGGTGTAGACGTCAATGGGAAGACATTTTTTAAATAAACTTTACCCTAAACTTGGTATGTGGATGTGTAAACTGGATTCTAGTGTCTGAGGATAGGATCCAGTGGTCGTAGGTTGTGATGAAGACTGTTGTTACTTTGTGAAAGGCGATTTCTTAATCGACTGAACGATACCAGTTACTGGTGAGGATTCTGCTGCTTTGAATTGTAAAAAGTCCCTATATCATCATCATCTGAGAAGCACGAAGCTCATCTAATGAAGCTTTACCTCTAGAGAAAGCACGACGCGTCTCCGGTACAAAGATTAATTGGTTAAAACTATGGAAACAAACGCTCTCTTCTGAGAATCGTACGAAATCCATAAACACACAATAGGCAAAATGCAGGGCGTTTGAATGTTAAAGCAATTGGCACGTGTAGGCACTGTTGGCCTCTGTGAACGTCTTGATCACGATTTGTATTCAGTAGGTCCTTTATTCGATACCGGCCCGGAGGCCGCTGTAGCGAATGAAGTTTTTCGTTCCCCCCCTCGCCCACCCCCCCCCCCCCCCCCCAATACCGGGAATGGATTTGCTTTGAAATAGGCCACGTTCATTTCCATATTATTTCCAATTCGTTCGGACGTCTGTCATTCAATGCAATATACTCTGTGGTGTTGAAATGCTTCGTTAAACAGCTCAGTAATTAATTCATGCAAGCCTTTCTGCCTCATCTTTTTGGGAATTCACGTAGAAAGAGAACGGATCTACTATTGATGCTGATGTAAATTTAATGGTTTAACAACGCTGCTTACAGAGAACGTGTTTTGACTGATGCTGTATGATAATTCGATAAAGCTTGCTAGTGCTTACAACAAACACGACCAACCAATTAAAAACTATTAACACGAGAAGCGATTTCGGTCCACGATTACATTATCAGCCTGTGATGTCATGGTAGTTCTAAACTATTTTATTCTCTCGTAAATGTCATACCATGTCACTCCAGAGCAGCAGTGCGTCTCTTGGAGCAATATAGCAGTCTCTGTTTCTCGGTTCTTCCAACTGGATCTTCGCTGTTGAGTGGTTATGTATTCGTTAGGCTCTGGGTTTGATTCCCGTCCCAAAACCGGATATCCTAAGGGCTTCGCGTTTAGTGAGCGTATAGGTTTTATCTTAAAATACAAAAAATAATAATCTCAGTATATGACAATACAAAATATACACTATAGGCCTATTGGGTAAAGGATAATGTCCAGCATAGAATTTGTATGGGTTTGCCCATGTTATGTCTTCTGCTATTCCCCCCTTGGCTATTTGGAAATCATTGAATTAGTGCATCTGTTGATTTATAATTCAGTAACAAACGAGGAGAGAAAAAAGAAATTAACAATCTAGGCAGCTTATAAAACCCAGTTTTGGACGAAAATGAAGTTATAAGTTTTCAAATAGGCGGTAAGATTGGAAAATATGAAATTTGTTCCACATACAGCCGAGCTTTGTGATCGCTCTCGTCTTAACCCTTTAAAGCCGAAACTCGTCTGAATAAAGTTCAAACAGCTTAGTCTCATCTAAGAGAAAAGTCTCCGTCAGGGCAGTGATCGCTGTTTACGCTGAGAATCATACAAAATCCATAAATGCAGAGTTACTGCGTGGTACGTATAATGCAACTGGAAAGCAGATTTATTTTGTAACCTGAAGGAATATATCTGCTTAATCAAACTGAATATTGCAGAGGTATTACGCCGTTAGCCGAAGAGAACCTGAAGAAAGCTGTGGTAGCCGTCACCAAATTGCGTGCCTGAAGGCTGCGGAAGGACTTTGCCCCCCGCCGTGTTCGAAGTCGCCGTTAGAGAGTTGCTAGCTTTGCTACAGTGCGAGGTTTTTAGCCGATAAGTGGTAGTTATTAATTTACGATCACTGCATAGAAAGAAAAACAAGCATACACTAAATATAGAGATGAATAAATAAGTAAGCACGCGCTAAAGGGAGTAAATAAATAAATGAGTTTTAATAAAGAATGGAAAACAGAAAGAAATAGACAAATGCAATTAAGAAAGGGATGAAGAAACGTGAGGTAATTGAAGAAGGGAGGATGGAAACACTAAATAAGGAGAGGTCAAAAGAGAATCATACATAATCTAAATAAATAATTAAAGAAGCAGACAGACTCTAAACATTGGCCTAAAATGAAAGATTCAAACGTCTAATGAAGAATGAAACAGACGACCATTAAATAAAGTAAAAAAAAAGAAACTAAAAAACAAGCAAACACAAAGGAATAAATAAAGAGACTAGAGAAAGGCAGGCAGGCAAGCTCTTTCTCAGGCACGAATTGTGGTTCTGCGCCATTCGTTTTTACTGTTGAAGTTCTGTCGAATCCAAGTCTTGTTCGTACAGGGTATCTGATGCAGTGGGATTTCTTCGTGAATTTTCACCTTTTTGGTAGCATCCTGTCCGTGCTAAAGAATTGTGAACTTGAGCAATCTGACAAGTTTTACGTTTATTGAAACTTATAGTGGATTTATTATGGCTATGAATTCCTGTTGACTTGCACGATGCTTAGTCACATGGCTGAGCCCCTGCAGAAGTGAGGATTGAGTGTTCATGATTAGTTTCTTTAACGATGATAAAAAAAATAAACCATGCTTGCTATATAGGGGATTCAAACACAAGACAGTGAGTTCCGTTCCGTTCCGTTGTATGTACCAATCCTTTGCTTTCGTGTTCTGTGGTTTCTGAGCCCCGAGATTTACAAGAAAACTCTAAAATTTCGTACAGCCGCCATGATTGCAGGAAATTTAAAAGTGCAAACTTGGACTGGTCTTTAGAGTCGGTTGGAGGGTTATTAACACTTTAAAACCAATGGTAACTATGTGTACCATCTGCTTTAGCAGTCAGGAAAGCTGCTTGTAATATTAATTTGTTTTGTATGGTTCACACTGTCAACAGTTATTATTTCCTTAAACATCTGACATATTGGCTGAATTATATATTATTATTTAGACGAGTTTTTTCAAATTCTTAAAGGGAATAGACATGTATTTATGATGCCATATGCACATCTTTCCTTATAAAACAGCATTGTAAAGGTGAAAATTCCCAGAGTTTCCATGCGTTCTTTGCACCGTCATATTCTGAATATAAAGACGTGTGTTCATTCTTAAAACAAGATACTTAACTTTATTGTACAAATATCTTTCATCAGAACTTATTTCTCGATAGACGCATGACATATTGCATCAGTTGTGAAAGTGTGCTTATGTGATGGTCGATGTTCACTAAAAACGGACTCCACTGCTCTTTGAAAGGACCTGTAATGTCGAAATTTATCAAAATACGTCCATCGGTTCTCGACTTGAAACATGCGGACAGACACGACTTCCCGTATATGTGTTCATTTTATGCGCGTCGTGAAAAAAAAAATGAATTATTAGAGTAGAGGTGTGTTCATTTTATGCGCGTCGTGAAAACAAAAGAATTATTAGAGTAGAGAAAGATGTTTCTTTTCACGAAGACAATAACATTTTTAAAATTTTGCTGCTGACTTCCCCGAGCATCGATTCAGAAGAAATTATTAGATGTTCTGTTTCGTGTTTCCAAATACGAAATTAATGTATTTGTATCCTTTGTTTATAGAGGGAGTTGATTCTCCGAAATAACCTAAGAATCCAACGCTTATGATACATATTAATTTATTGTCAATGATTAATCGCGTCCAGCAAATGATGAATCGAATAATACGAAAATTGGGGTCAGCGCAGTCTATTAATTTATTTTAACTCGGTAGAATACTACAAGTTTATTTTCTGTAATTCACTGACTTAAGAAAGACCTGTGTATACTGCCCCACCTCTGACCTTTCATTTCCTATCCTCTTCGTGAACGCTTTATAATATTATCGTATAATAATATATGAAATTTATTCGAACGGAAATCCTGTGCTTCTCCCCCAAACTAAACCGGAACTCGCTTATTGTGTTTCGACTTGAGCAATTTACTCACAATGGAACATGATATTACGAGGAAATAATAACGAGAGATTACTTGTCTATAACGTTCTGGTTGTTGAATAAATTGAAGTGGAATGTTGAATAAAAGAATTCTCTGCATTCAATCTGCTGTTGCAGGATAAATGAACTCTTCATAAACCTTTCTTTATGTTATATCTTTGTCTTGCATACGGAATGCGTAATAATTGTGCTGAATATTGACTTCAAGTGTAAGGTACTGTGTGATTCTGTATGGCCTGGACGGGGTGGGGTCTCTCAAACGTTTGCTGAATGCTGAGAGATATTTTACCGTAAATATGCTGGTATGAGGTTCTGTGTAATGTAAACTAACAGACCTATCCATTCTACGAGGGAATTCTAATCCTAGATTTAAGGAGCAAAATCTTGAAGTTCCTAGGACTGTACTTAAATTTTGGAAGACAACACATTTCGTGAGCTTGTGTTCATCTGGCTTGTATCGGTAGGCCTGTATAGAAATCTATCTTTCTCTGTTAATGTAACAAAAGTGGGGAGGATTTCTTGGAGGTGTCATCTTTTCCCTTGTCCGGGGTGGGGTGAAAATATAGAATTACCTTGCAAGCGGCTGGAGGCTAATAACCGGCCCAGATTGCTGGGTCTGGTTTCTCATTTGCATGGAATGTGCTCGGTATCTGCAGAGTCGCCCTTAAGACCGTACCCGAGACTGCAGGTGGTGTTTGCATTGACGTGCTGCACCGGGTGGACTTCTGTTAGTTCCATTAGCGTTCGGTAAAACAGGACTTACTTCCTCGGTTGTGTGTGACGTGTTTTCATAAACTTCGTGGTTTTCTTTCCCACCTTCAGGTGTATTTCTTTTGAGTTTCATCACCATTCAGAAAGACAGAACTTTCCCCCGTTTCTGTGCCTTGCCTTCAGGTGCTTATCGAAACAGCGACAGTTGCTTAATCAGGACTAACCATTGCATTGCTGTCATTGTTTCACACGATATATTTTATTGTTTCTTATTCCTGTGACGTAAGATTTTGGGATAGCCTACCGCCACCGTTTCTCCTGAAACTGGACATCCCCTTCCATCGAACAAATTCATCCGAGTTTCTGTACTAGCATTCGTATTCTTTAATTCGAAATTCCAATCACATCTCAGTGATGGATATTGAAATTACATTACTTTAGGCATGCTTAAGTGGTCATAAGAATAGGAAAGTCGCTGACAAGTGACGCCGTTATGGTAAATGTTCCGTTAGTGGGTTTTGTATGCATTTACAGTCGATTATAGATTCAGCTGTTATAAGTCAATCGTTATGAGTTTAGACATGGCCTTCAGCTTCGCGCACACAGCTGCAGCGCACGCAAAGCATTTTCAACTTTTGCGCTCTCAAGGTCACGCGTTTTCATGCAGCGATACAACTTTTTCTTTCTTTCTCGATATCGGGCCTAAGATTTGCTTTGGGACTGGGCACATGGTGTGGTACCTCACGTTCACGATTCTCTGCTCACTTTCGGGAGATTCGCGAATCGAGTCTGGTTCCCGAAAAAGTATTGTACACTTCGTCCCAACTTTGTGTATGAGTGCTGTTGTGGGTTGTGTTTCTGTGTGTGTGCTGATTGCTTTCTGTTGTTGTTGCAGGCCAAACTGCTTGAATCTTCGCATGCTTGGCTCGGTGCCTCCACGTCGTCTCTTGCCGGTAAGTAACCAAACCTTATCCTTGACTGTCAGCAAATTCCATGTGGCTTGCATTCCTAGACTACTTCGTACTTTGTTATTAATAACACACTGTGCTGGAGAACTTGTAATTCAATACTGTTATAAAAAATCTTTTGGAGGTAGCGTATTGATTGAAATCCCATTGCATCCAAAATTAACACAGTGGTTCGAAACATTACCTCTACATAACGCATTGTTACTAACTATATAATTATTTTCAAATCAGAATACAATGATCATACAACTAGAAATTAGACACTTTTGTGTACTTCTTAGTGTGTGTATGTGTGTGTGTGATTACATACGGTTATTAAAATATCTCCAATCTGATGGTTTATTGTCTCCAGCGAATGCTCCCTCCATTGCGTCACGAGACAGTAGACAAGTGGTTTTGGAAGTCAGAATGTTGCTAGACATTTTAAATTGCTTTTTTATTTATTATTTGCATAGCTGAGTCTTATTATGTGCATTAGTTCGGAACATGAGCTGAATGCACTGTTACAGCTGTTACGAAAATCCAGTCGTTTTGTTAAATCATTAGTAACTTTAATTATACATTTGTCAGTAGTCTGCGTGACGTTCTTTACTAGAACTCGCTTGCCAGTAGTATAATTATCACCGACCCTCCAAGTATAAGAATCATTTAGCTTTCATCTACAGTACCTGTTTCATTTCTCATTTTCAGGTTGCAGTTATACCACTTCAGAAATATGCATTTTGTTTCTGTCAGTGAATTTATTTGTTCAGAAGTTGTGTAAAACTATGAAACTAAAGTTCATGCTGCAGCACACATTTTAACTTAATTAAATTAAATTAAATGTATGTAGAGGAGCATAAATTAGACGTATTTCACTTCGGAGGACACATACTGCATCAAGAATCTTGTGTCGTTCCTTTGCTTGGATTAAATGTGGTACTTGTTCACAGATGCTATCGGAAGATGCAAGTGGATTCACGTCGGTGTTTTGAATAAAATGAATAATACTAGGCCACAGTAAAACAAAGGATGTAAATTAGTTCCAGTTGTCATTGTTCAAAGCATATTTACATTACAGGGAAAAAGGGATTGTTCTGTGCGTATGATTTATTGTGTATATTTAGAATGCTGACAGAATGGTTCTGCCTCCAGATAAGAAGGATATTTAGGCACTTTATATTTCCATTGCCGTCAATATTTTCGTTAGAAGTGGTTATATACTGTAGACGAGAGGAGGGGCACTGGAACGAAAATAACCTATGTTTCTAAGCAGATGGAATCGTCAAAAAGAGAACCAAGGAGTTAGTTGAAGTTCATTTTTGATGTTACTGCGACCAGTCGTTTCTGCATAAATGTATGCCAGTGACGAAGCTAGTGAAATTGCATTGTGCTTATAAAGAGATAACTTCTTGAACAACCTTGTTTTGTTTTCAGAATCGTAATAGGGAGCCTGTGTATAGCTAATAAAGTGAAATGTTCGCTTCTAAAGCCCACTCTTATTATAACTGAATGAGAACCTAAAAAAATACACGCACGTGGTCACTCCTTCCAATAGCATGGCCACGGAACGCTGCGGTTTAGTGTTTATCACTTCTTTCGTAACTCCTGGGTTCGAATCTAGGTCCGGTGACCGGCGTTCCTGATTGATGGGCTCTTTTTTTTTCTTAATCCTTCCAGGAAAATGCTGAGATATACCAGCATATACATTCTACCATTCGACGTCTTATAAACCTGTGCAGCTGTAACAGCGTAGTTAAATAATTGACAGTCGAACGTATAGTTGCGTGAGGTAGACGAACATTCTAGACTATGAATGAAGAGAGACACTACATTTGACGGGGTAAACAGATAACGTTTTGGCTGTGGAGGGTCCCAGGCGGTGCCCGCTCGTCCGTCTGGCATAAAGGTAGGCTGGAGAGAAGTGAGACTTTCGGAAGTGGAGCAGGATTTTACTTCAGTCCATCGGAATTTTTAATTTTGACATTCGCCTTGGGAAGGGCAGCATTCGGTGGAATTTTTGCATTTCCATTGGGCGAATTTTGATATTAATATTGAGAGAGCTGCATGAGAGTCATGCAGTGAAACGTGGAATTTTGGTATCGGCTTAGAATTTGCTCTAGGACCTAGGAAAACCACTGTAAACCATGATCGAATTGACTGGTCCCAGGACCTCCCGGATGTGCACAGACTTGTAGCCAGCAGTGTAACTTAAATACACGAACCCTAAGGGTAGTTTGTCTCTGTTGTTTTATTTCGAAAGCATTTACAGAAAAATGTATCGCTGTTTGCCCTGAAAATCGTACGAACCCCATGGATACACTCTGTGCGCATAATGCCGAGTTTTTGATTGCTAAATCAGGTGGGACATAACAGCAGACCAAACTTATGTTTGCTAATACGTACGAGTATTTAACTTTCTCTGGAAATAGGTTACTGGGCTGTTCTGGCTTGATTGAAACGGGTGCACTGTTTGTATTGTATATGCCGAAACATTTTATTATGGCATATTTCACACCGTAGAGACTGAAACAAATTGTTTAGCGTGTGTACAATTCTCAAGTCTTAAAAGATATATTAATTTTACGTAATACACACACGCAGCACATACACACAAATGTCTCTGGCTTCATTAGATGCTTCTGCAAAGAAGTTGCCATAATTCGGCATTGTCCGTCCGTCTGCATGTAACAACTCGAGAACCGCTGAATGGATGTTCATGTCATTTAATGTTGGGGCGTATTAATAAAATTTATCTACACATTACAGTTTCTGTTAAAATGAGACGACATTAACAGAAACTTTACATGAAAACATCTGAATGTGGTTCTGCGTTCAACTCGGGTGTAACTAGATAAATATTTATCGGAACGAAAAACGTTTCGAACAAAAGTTGTAGAGACAAATGAAACACGTTTTATGTCCAGTATACTTATGCCGTGAATATGTCTTTGATATAATTATACAAAATGGATATTTATGCTGTCATTGGATTGATTTTTACTGTTTTACGCTGTTTATAAGACATCAAAAGTTGGCATGCAAGAATTTAAAAATGTAGAATATTCACACAATTCATACATCCCGTGCTTTGTTTTAAAATGCGTTGGTGATAAAATTTCTGATTATGTGGTCACTTTTACTAATTTAATAAACGCGTATTTATTCTGGCAACAAAATTAACTCGCCGACTATTTATTATGCAGTAGCCAGAGGTCAGTTACATGGGGACACAGCGCTGGATGTCGAGTTTACCCCATGTAAGAAGCAACCATTCTAGTTTAGCCACGTGACTCAGGATGGGGTCTGTTGGCGGGCTAGGGTAATGAAATTCATGTTTAGTAAAAGATGGAGAATTTCTTGACAAGTTAAACATCTGTTAGCTTCTGAAGGACTCTTCCCCGTGGATTTAGTCATGCGTATATTACTGATGCCTATGCTAAAAGAACACGAAACTAGTTAATAGGATTCCTGAGAACAAACCTTGTCACTTCGGATATCTGAAGGCTCGAATAAATGAATAATATAACGAAATGAGCTGGTCTTAGACAGGATAGGCGAAGGAAGAAGTCTATGGAAAAATCTTACCGGAAGAAGAGATAGGATGGTGGGACACATTCTGAGGCACCCAGGATTGGTTAATTTGGTAATGGAAGGAACAGTTGAAGGGAAGAATTGTAGGGAGAGACACGATTGGAATATGTGACGCAGATTTATGAGGATGTGGGCTGTAAGAAGTATGTGGAAATGAAGAGATTGGCGCAAGATAGGCGAAAATGGAGGACCGCATCAAACCAGTCGAAAGACTGATGACAAACAAACAATAACTTTGATTTAGTCGTATCACACTGGAGCAATTGAGAACAAGGTGTTTGTATGACTGACCAATAAATAATTTTTTAAATGCGTTTGAAATGTAACACTCGTTAGAAAAGTATCGTATGAAGATGAGGTTCATAATTACATCGAGAGACATTCCGGTAATTGCTGTATGCAAGGCATCTCTCCTTGAGCCGCTGTGAGACGAACTTAAGATACGAAAATATTTTATTTGCCCCGTTGTGTGATCGTGGTGCATGGTCTTTGCTGTGAAGGAAGTATGAATGAACGGCTTATGAAAAGTGTTTGGACGTGAAAAACATGAAGCAAATATGGATTCGTAGACGCGTCGTCATGAATATATAGTTTTGTTGAGCTAATTAAATTAAGTGGGTCATAATGGGCTAGAAATAAGAGTCACAAATGTTTTGTTGGAATCACCACTTTGGACATAGAGATTGGAATTATATGATGCTGTTAAATTTTAAAGTTTACACTCTGTGCGCAAAATGCAGAGTTTTTGATAACAGTTACAACTGGCCCACAGCAGACCAAACTTATGTTTGCTAATACGTACGAGTATTTAACTTTCTCTGGAAATAGGTTACTGGGCTGTTCTGGCTTGATTGAAACGGGTGCACTGTTTTTATTGTATATGCCGAAACATTTTATTATGGCATATTTCACACCGTAGAGACTGAAACAAATTGTTTATTTTAAACACTATTGTGGGCGTATGTAAATGTAATAGCAGTCGTTCAGCCAGTCAAGAAATGTTTTGCCCAAATGTTTGTTAGGTGTTAGTAAGAGCCTGCCATTGGTCATCCTGAGCCATTTGAAATCAGTCTCCACACCTTCTCATGCTCTCCCCCCCCCCCCCCAAAAAAAAACAACAACAACAACAACTCATTTTAGTATTCTCCAATCTACGTCTTGGTCAGACATATCTAGAATTAAGGTGTTACCAAGTTTGTTACTTATCAAGCCTGGATAAATAAATAAAATAGATGAGATTTGAAGCCCTCACAGGAGTGATGTCAATGTTGATCTGTGTGGTAACACCATCTAGTGAATGAATGCTTTGACTTTGTCAGTTATTGAAGCTTTTTTGTACATTTTGGAATATTGGCATGACATTGTGGCCATGAGGCAATTATATTCCTGAAAGTAGATGTGGAAAATTATTTGATTGCTGGCTATCCAGATTTACTGTAGGTTTGATTAGTTTTACAAATGAAGGCAATTTATTAAGATTTTCTTAAGTATTTAGATTATGCCTAGGTTACACGATGCTTCGTCACCGATACAAACGCAATACTGAGTGACGACTGGAAGTGTTTTGACTTTTTCGCATTAATTTCATGATCGGTGCAGTATTCTTTATCGTACTGATCAACAGAATTTTTATCGGAAGGTATTCAGATTTGGTAACATAAATTTAAAAGGCAGCAAGGGAATTAAAGTTCTTAACTTTTTTGTGATTTACGAAACTATGTAACAGGTATTATTTTCCAATAATTTATTGCATATCAGTATGAATGTCCTTGAATCACAAATGTAGAATCCCTCGCTTAGAAACAGTGCCCATGTTAAATTGACTACATAATGTCACGTAGGTGTCGGCCTATAGGTCACCAGTAATTTCTTAACTAAACAGAAGTTTTCATATTAAAATTTAGTAATCTTCTTCTAGAAATACTCGGGAAAAGTTGAAAATAAAAATAATTAATTCTAATTCTGAAAATTAAAATTCCTTAGTTTGTCACTGGAATCATTCCAACCTTATATTTTTACGTATAAAATGTATGCTTCATTTAATTGTAATCGGTTATTTAGTCCAGTGAGATTGTGTAAAAATTTTATTACAAATTTTTGTAATTGCCCTAGTCAGTATACTTAATTTTGTCATTCTCCAAAGAGGTGGGTTTCAGCACTGTATAGTAATTATTTTATAATAAAAGTAAAGTTTGTCCCGCTACGTGCGGTAAAGGCACTTGGGGTGAGTGGAGGTATAGCTCCTCTCTTTCTTGACCTTGGCACTAGATGGGGGTGAGTGGTCGGCATCACGCCCCGGCCGGCTTTGCCCCCGGGAAAGGACCCCGGTACCCATTGCCTCTGTCATCAGGTCATCGCCCTGATGATGGAGGCAGTATGACCTCTGAAACGTTGGTAAACATCGACCATACTACACAGTGCAACAACCCAGAAGACAGAAATATTCATAATGAATAATTCTTTGGTAATTTTCATATATTCCATATGAAATTCATGCAATGCTTGAAATTGAAGGGAGGGAGATACCATTATGTGCAGAAAAATGTATATTTCATATGATTAATGGATTTTTTTCATTAGTTTAATGTCATGCCTTGTTGTATGACCTGTTGCAACGGTCGACTGTACTGTTACCTCATATAATTAAGAAACAGTTGGATCATCAGTGAGGGTCAGGGTATAGATGAAGACAAATCTGAAGGATAGATATATTCCATGACAGGTGATGCACCATTATTTGTAAAATGCATGAGGAGAACCAGGCATGCCCTGAAGTGGGGGCCATTCAATTATGAGGAGCAGATGGTAGACTTTGATGCCCTTGATAGTGAACTGTTGCTCAGATTGGAGGAAGACTGTTGAAGAAGCAATAACATGATCTTGATGCTCACACCACCTTCGAGATACTGTTATCGATGAAAGCTGTTTTGTTTATCCACTGGAGGAGGCATTGAGGGCGGACCAGATCTTGGCTTGAAGTAATGCATGCTCTCTACCAACCTACCAGAGGCTTGAGAATGTCCTGGCTGCTGCAGCGTATTCACTTGCATGTGTGTATGTGTTCCGACAGAACAATTAACACTGGAATTTTATGCACATCTTCAAATTTGATTGTAGGGATGTCTTTGGTAAACTTCATTCTTGATATTTGAAGTAGGAGACAGAAGTGACTGAACAAAATTACAGAGCCATGTCAGTAAAAGTCAAGACGTAATTTTTGGAGTCTTAGTTAACATAGAGTAGAATATGAAAATGTTAATGGGCTAAAGCAAGCAGGTGGCTGTACTATGCTGACTGTCGTTGATGGGTTCTTATTTCAGAGCCCAATCTGGCGCCTCCTAAGAGCTCTAGTTATTCTTCTTCTCTCTCCTGCACCTCTTCTCTGGATCAAGCCCAGCAGATGCAAGCCGCTCCCTTCTTGCAGCCTCATGCATGGAAAGCCTTGCAGATGTCCAAAAGTTCTAACTCTAAGTGGACACAAGATGATCTCTTAGCGGCCATAGAACTGGTAAAGCAGGGGACGCCAATAAAGCCAGCCGCGGAGAAGTGCAACATCCCTGTGATGACGCTGTGGAGGCGCACAAGAGCATTGGGAGTCGTCAGTAGTCGCGCCTCTTGCAATTATCGCTACGGCCTGTTGCCCCAAGAAGGCACTCCCAGCGATCCCGATCCATCTCCCAACGCCTCTGTTAAAGTGGAGCGGTTTGACGGTTTCTCATAGTGACAAGTCGCGACCATTGTGAAACATTCTTTTAAGCCATTGATGATGACTTACTACTCATTTTCTAACTTTCCTTTTGGTTTGCCCTGGTTTTGTTTTTGTAGTGAAGCTGCTTTTTAAGTTTTTATTAGAAAGTAGAATTAGTGTTTGTTTTGTTTTGTATTTCTTAGATTGTTCCGCATTCCTGAAACTGAAAGTGCCCACCTGGACGCAGGCTCAGCTGAAGGAAGCTATACATGCGGTAGTAACACAGAAGATGCGATTCACCCAGGCATCAGCGCGTTATGGCATTCCTAAGGGCACTCTCTATGATAATATTCTTGGCAAATCTAAACGTATGGTGGTCTTGGAGGAAGCAGGTCTCACAGCTTATGAGGAGAGTGCAGTCCTGGAGTTCTGTTGTGAAATCTCCATACAGCCTTACAACCGCAGGACCAGAAAGTCCCTGGCATCAATTCTGGCATTTGTAGAAAAACTGAGACGTGCCCGTGATCCTGAGTTCCAATTTACGGGACTCGCTGGGTTCCGGTGGTGGTGGGCCTTCTGCAAGAAGCACAGCATTGTGTCCCTTTACTTCGACCGTAGTGATGAAATGAGCAACACATTCTAACTGTACCAATGGGCCACCTGGACTGTTGCCTGAAACAAGGAATACTCACTCTTCTGCATTAATTCAGTTTCTGGAGTTGGACTTCCAGAAGCTTCTCCCCCCTCACCATTTAAAACATGCAGGTTTTCACATTCCATTTATACCATATAAAATGGAAATAATGCTACAAGATGATTCACTAAGTTCATTTTAGTATATGTAGCTACATAATTATGTTAGACAGAAGAATAAGAATGTTTTTTAAAAATTATTTTGAAAACTCTGGCCTTCAGTTTAAATCGGGTTCTCGACTTTATCAGAAATGGGGCCACATTCACTGTTTCTGATTAACTTGTGGGCCTCCAGGTTGTAACAGGGAATGATTTATTTTAAATTCTTGACAGATTACTAAATGTCTCACTAACCGTACACTGCAAACAGATTCACATATTACTCCGTAATTTTCTAGTACAAAAACCCATCATTAGTTATGTGTTTGTCATTGTTGCATGTGCAATCTAACGTAATGTAACTTTTAATTTTTTTGTTACATTTCACACGCTTCCCTCGCAGTGTTCCTCGGTCAGATATACCCTCATTCTAGATATTATGTTCTACATTTAGCAGAACATTTGTTTATGGTGATTGCCTAATAATGGCAACATAGCAGAGCACATTTTCTGGTATCAGGTAAATATTTTGCATCATAAAAATGTGCACAGGCAGCAGAAAACATATTGGCCATCTGAGGCCCACAGATTGAGAACTCTTGGTTTAACTATTGGCAAGTAAGTTAAATTTAAACCATTGTTGTCTGCTACAGAACAGTGTCAAAAAAAGTTACAGAGTTCCTTTCCACAATCCCCAATATTGTTATTGTGACTGCAGAGACATTTTGTTGAAGTGTTCCTTGTTTTAGTGTACAGCGTTGTGTGTCGATGTGCTCATAGCTAGCCTGGGTGTTGCACCTGTGCTTGAGATCCAGTTGAACCGTCATCGCTACTTTTATATGGCATGTCTGCTTCAGAAATACTTGAAACAAAATGCATTAAAGATTGCTGCGTGTAAAGTTAGCATTAAAAACACCAACAATCTTTACTGTATCTTACTAACTGATATTTCTGTATACTCAGTAATATGTCAGCCATTTTATTGTGAAATCGCACATATGCATAAATTTAAGTTAATCTGAGATGGACTCTTCTTTGTATGTATTCCTTTTGGCGGTGAAAATTATTAGCTAGTTTTCTATTATCTTCTTGTTTCATTTCAGGTAGGACATGAATATTCTTGTGCTACAACATGAAAATGGTATACTTTGACTCAGAGTTGTTGTATCTCAGTATGGACTTTTATTGCAACTTTAATAAGGAACTTACCAATGGTTTGGAAGTACCAAAGTGAAAGTATGTCCTGCACTGCGCAACATTTCTGCCTTGACTTCTGAACACTGCCTACCCCTTCCAAACTCACTCATGTGTTGAAAACAAAGTAATCTGCAAACAGTAATAATTATCTTCTCTTCTCAGACTGGCAATATAAATATTGAAACGAAAGTGAAGTGAAAATCATATATCTCTAATATAAAGGATGATCACTGTATTAAGAGTGTAGTTCTGTCCATGAGTTTCACTGCCTGGATGTACACTCTTAATATTAATTCCTTGGCTTTTTGAAATTGGTAGATGGCAGTCATATTGAATGCATTTTCTATCATCTCTCACCTTCAGTGATAAATAAAGTAAGGTTGATAAAGATTCTTACATGAAGCTTAGTCATGGAGTAAAGTAAACCATCTAAATATGACAAGTTTGAGGGTGAACAGCTCAGGTGTATTTCAATGTGGAAGGCAACACCTTAAAACCTTCTTCAATAAATTTTGTTTTTGAAAATATTTTCAGAGTACATCCCTCAGAATTCTTTTCATTTTTGGTTAAGTCTTACTAGAAAAATTCAGTCATACAAAACAGGATTAACATAAGAGGAATTACCTTTCTCCATAATTTCTTAATTTCAGGCATCTGATTGAGGTGGAATTTGGCAAAGTTTTCATATTTTAAATAATATTGATAGATGATAGAGTTGCGTCATATTGTGAAAATATATATTTAATTAATTAATCTTGTCCGTCTAATCACAATTTAAAATTTAAAATTAAGATAGTTAATACGATAGTACTTCCAGACAGTCGGAACTCATCTACACCTCTCATCTCAGACTGATATAAAAACATCAACAAAAACATTCACCAACCTAAAAGTTTATTTGAACACGACGCACATATATAGAACAACTTCAAATATATTAAAATGGAATCTGGAAGTGAACACCACTAATAACTGATAAACAACTACAAAGAAGTTGCATATAAGAAATTATGATTAAGTTTTAAGTTTATATAATTGTAATTTTTACACACCTGAAGATGGTTCATGTAAGAACCGAAACATGTAGTGAGAAAGTGATGTTCCAAATGTAAATCGAATGTTTCGATAAGGAGCATCACATGGTATTTTAACTATCTTGATTTTAAATTTTAAATTGTGATTAGACGGACAAGATTAATTAATTAAATATTGATAGACATTGCATTTGAACTCTGGGAGGTAAAGGATGACCATCTCCCTTCAGTATGTGAATAGAGAAACAAGTAAGGTCAACACACTGATGCTACAACACCAGACGGCATCATCATTGTTGTTTTAATTATAAAGTAAAGGGAACTTTGTACTTTTAAATTAACAAAATTTGTAGCAAAGATCCCACAAAAAAATAAAAAATAGCATCTGTGTTGAACAAAATAGCTAATGCTCTCTGTTCAGTAACAGATAACCATACTGATACTTCCTACCTTTTGTATGCCCTTTCATCACGAGTGCCTACAATGTAATTTTAACTTCAAAGGTTTTATGAGAAAATATTGCAGTTCTGTGACTGATTGATGCTTCATTATTTTTCAGCTGCCAATTTTATTTGTCATTGAACCATATTTGAGAGGGGTTATGTTAAAGATTGCCTATCTTCATCTAATATTGAATATGTTAGAACAAATTATTGGAACTAGAAAACCTTTGCTTTGCCAGTTAGCCCTCCATGAATGTGGTTGTGGTATTGGTTTCTAATTTAGGGGAATGATTGAAGAAAGTTGCAAGTGGGAATCATCCTTGATCTACTGTGATTGGCATTTACCAAAACTTCATGAATGACTTGGCTTCATGTTGAAATAGATGCTTCCCACACCTCAACCCCACCCCAAAATGTAACATAAATCAAATTACCCTACATTTATTAATTCTTTTTATAATAAACAGTTTCTATCAAGTCACAAAGCTATATGTTCTAGTTGTGTATCTCAGACCTTGGTCTCTGGATCTTAGGCAGTGAAGTCCTTTCAGAAAGCTAGCTGAGTTACTACTGCTTTGGAACTAATTTTTATGTCCTCACTTGCATATGCTTGAAGATAAGGACCCTTCATTCTCAGGAAAAAAGAATGATTGCATGAATGTTTGCATTAGATTCTGCTTTAATTTCAGTTTTTCTGTAGGTGTACAACAGAATTGATGTAATATTTTTATTTTAACTGCATTATGAAGCTTTTGCCTGTTTATGTGTATAATTTCATTTATAAAGCTAATGTTACATTTAGTTTTTCATAACTAATGTGTGTTTAGTTAGCATGCACAGTGCACAGTCTCATACACAAACTACAGAAGTGCATAAGAAAAAACACGCCATGCTATTTAAGAGACTGATTGGCATGTACTGATGTGTTGAAAGAGATAGCGGACTTCTCGCAATGGAATTTCTCTCAAGTGTTGTTGATGTAATGACATCACATTAGTTGTAAGATTTGAGGTTTTTACAGCGGTGAGTATGAAGATTTCTGTCTTCTGGGTTGTTGCGCATTATAGTATTGTAACTGTTTTCCAACGTTTCAGAGGTCATACTGCGATGAATCGCCCTGATGACGGAGGCAGTATGACCTCTGAAACGTTGGAAAACATCTACAATACTATACAGCGCAACAACCCAGAAGACAGAAATCTTCATCACATTAGTTATTTAAGATATCAGATAGTTTTTTTAAGAAGAGTATTTAGTATAATAATTTTGTATGTGTCTGGAGAAAAGAAATTGGAATGCATGGAGAATCTACTGTGCCTCATAAGTAACCACAGCCCATATACTTCCACTTGCTCAATATGTAAATAATGTACAGGTTTGTTAACTTAATGGAAAATTTAATGTCTTCCATAACTGAAGTTTTACCTTTTTTGATAGATGATTTATCCATTTCAAGGGAAGTAACTTGAAAAATTGTGATGATTGGGGTTACTATACTACAATGAAATCCAGAAGCATAATTATGTCTTCACTATTTGGTGTGTAGTAGAGGGGTTCCAAATAGATGCAGAAATGCAAGTTTTATTGCAGGAATGAACAAGAATGATTGTAACACTTTATTTGATTAAGTTAATACTTTTTGGTGCACAGTTTACACATCATATTTGTCATGAAAAGGAAGTAAGATATTACAGTTGTTTTATTTGGAACATAGTTGTTCTTTGTAGATAAAAACTGCTGAGAATTTGCACAAAATAGTCTTGTTACTTGCTACATAAGTTAGGATTGTAGTTGTAATAACAGAAAAGCAACAAAACATTATTGACAGTTAAGAGAATTAAGTGTGGACAAAGATGCTTTTATTACAGAATGCAGTGTTGCATTCATTCATACAGAATGGAAATAAACAGTGAAATGGCTTGAAGGTTAAAATTTTTATCAAACTATAACATCTGGGTATATGCTTCATCTTTTTCCTTGTATCTCGGGCATTTGTAATGTTTTTGCTGGCGGGGAAAAATTTAATCATAGGCTCGTGGTGTTTTTTCAGGAAATACCCACTGTTTCAGTGATCAGTCCCAACTGTCGCATACTGCATTGTTGCTTTTATGGGTGTAGATATTAAATGCCAGCAGATATCAGAAATATTGAACTTCATTTTATATAAACTGAATAATTCTCATTTCAATCTGCGAATGGAGTGTAATAAACATTTTGGTCATTATGTCATTCTGATTAATCAGAGAAAGAGTTTTATTGAGTGTAGCATGTCAAAGATAGGAATAATAACTTGTGTCTTGTTCATGTCACAACACAAAATTTCCTTGGCAGTATTAAGGATTTTATTATATCCTTGAAATGCATTAATCATTCAGGATTCATTATCTCGTATGCCTAAGTTTCACATTACAGTCTTGGGATGTATAGAGTTTTCTTTGAGCATGATATTGAGACTTGGTAGATTGTTATTCTCATGACTTGACAACTATCACTATTTTACATTCAGTTCAGTTTTTTTTTTAAAAAAACTTTCATTCCATTCTAAAGTTAATATGCCCAGTTGATGTTTATAATGTGGTTGTAATATTAATATTTCAAATAAACCACTCCAGTGTTGAGGCATAGTGTAAGGTGTAACATTATGAAACAACCCTCAGTATTCACCCCATTCCAAATAACTATAGTGTAATGAGTGGTTGGGGAAATTGGTTACAGTATTAAATATTGGGAGGTGTAAATGTTTGTATGAATTTGATTTTGTTTCCACTAAGAAGAGTTTATGGCACTGTTAGCAATACACTGATGACTGTCACATAACATTTACTAAGGACATATGCTGTTTTATTGCAAATATTGATAATTAAATATTTTAATTTAACATTGAGCCTGTTTTCTTTTCACAATAGTGGTTGAATGAGAAATTCTTTATCAAAATTTTTGGTTTGAAAGTGTGAAAGGAAGAGCTAGGAAGGATAGTATTAACTTTTATATTAGGGAATTAGAATGGGAGAGTGTGGATTGGATTCATCTAGCTAGGGATGGATGACCTTTATTAAGTATATACACCTCCTTATTTTCAAAACATTCAAGTGGCCTGTAAATTTCTAATTTCTTTCTGTACTCCTTGCTCCATCTCCCCCCCCCCCTCCTGATTTGAATATAACTTAATTTTTCATAACTGTGTTCTCAATCCTCAGGATTCAACCATTCCATTCCATTCAATATGTTTCTCTTTTGCAACATGCAACATTGTCTCATTTATTACCTTATTTTGTTTTGCTCCTTTTTATGTGTGCATTCCAGTACTACTGTTAATACTTTTGTACTAAGATAATTTGAGTTTCATGCAGAATGTTATATTGCTAACATGAATATGTATCTGTTTTGTTAATTCCTGTTTCATAATACATATTTCAGTAAGTAAATGCATGTGATTGAAATATAATTAAGAAGTCCTTTAGTTAGATATAACTAATTCAAAATGCTTCCTGTGCCTTAAATTCATGTTTCTGACATTAGATTCAAGTTCATTTTGAACTTGAGCCTGTGAGATACATATTCATACAGACGTCAGTATTTGAATATGCCATAACTGTTGTACGATATAGAAATATTATATAAACTCTCCTTAAAATAAAATAAGGCTGTTGGAATCAGACAACATACCCACCTACTCTCAACCCACACACACAAAATAACAATGACATTTATGTGATGCCTGAGATTATTGCTTGTACAATAGGCCTTTGTGCCTTTAGTACATGGATTTGCTGTCTTGGCATAAAAATTTCAACTTGTTAGTTTCTTGCTGTTTGTGTATTTTATGTGGTTTGTTGATGCAGTGATGAACATCAGATTACATAATACAGTTCATTGCTTATGAATGTGTTGATTATATTACTGTCCACTGACTGTTGTTCTCTGTTGTTCTGATTCCCATCTTCCAGCAGACAGCTACCAGTACCAGCTTCAGTCAATGTGGCAGAAATGTTGGAACACGAACCAGAGCCTGGTGCATAATCTGCGGTTCCGTGAACGTGGGCCGCTCAAGTCTTGGCGACCTGAGACCATGGCTGAAGCAATCTTCTCTGTGCTGAAAGAAGGACTGTCCTTGTCCCAGGCTGCTCGGAAATATGACATCCCATACCCCACGTTTGTGTTGTATGCCAATCGTGTGCACAACATGTTGGGACCTTCAGCTGATGGCGGTGCAGGTAATTTTCAGTTTGTATATTATATCAGAGCCTTGGAGTGTGAAGCCATACTGAACAGTGGGTATCTACAGTAGGAAGAGTTATGGGTTTGAACCTCTCATGCTCAAGTATCTAAAATTGCATAGAAGTGTCCTGTTTCGGTCAGGTTTCCGTTTACTGATACCCCTGACCCCTGTGCCCAATTGATGTGAAGTCCTGGTAACTACCATATAACTAAAATGAACACCATAATTCTGTTGGGTACACTGTAATGTTTTAAATATAGATTGTGTCATAACTTCTTATATAGTCATCTTAAAAACTCTTCAGTATCAAATTTCATGAAAATTTTATGAACAGTTCCCATTACTTTGTGCAGCTGGACCTGCTTTGGCAATCTGTAACACTGCAGTTTGCCCACAGTGTATATTCACGTGGGGTCCGCAGTGGCCGCGCGGTCTGAGGCGTGGGCCTTCTGCCGCTTGGTCGCTAAGACTGTGGGTTCGAATCCCACTCAAGCCATGGATATTTGTCTGCGTTTTTCTGTGTTGTGCCGTCCTGTGTACAGGTAGAGGCCATGCGATGGGCCAATCCCTCATCCAAGGAGTCCTACCGAATGTCTATAGATCAAGCCAACGAAAAGTTGGGACCCGCAGTGCTCAGGCACTTGAAGAACAGGTCGTTCCCAGTATATTCGCGTATTTAGTTTGATTCTCTGGATATGGATAAAATGTGATTATTTCTTTAAACATCATTAACCAATTGATCTTTGTAGAGGAGAAGTGTTGTGTTTCCTTGCAGTAGTAACTTATTCTTTAAATATTGTTTAGGTGAGCATCAGCTTCCAAGAATTAATAGGTGCTCCACTGCAATTATATATATGCCTAGGAATTTGTACAGAAGTATTTTGCACAGCATTGATAACTGTTGTTTGCTTGAATGTATGTCTAATATAGTTCCTAGGAGACCATATGCAGTTTTTAATTCCAAGAAATCAATCTATGTCCACTGCTGTTTCTTTGATAGACATTGTTTAATGCATAAATGAGTCATCACTGCAGTAACAGAAAAGATAAGATATTTCACGTCTATTCATTTATAGAACTTGGTAGTAAGTAATTAAGTAAAAATAATTCAGTAGTCAAACATTACATACATTAAATACAATCAAACCCTGTTACAGCACCCCTTACATTGCAACCAAGAAAGATTTGGAACAAAAATTGCCTATATAATTCAAAAAGGAATCCCCTGGTAAAGCGCCATCTGCCAATATCCGTGGGAATACAGTTGTGCCACTAGGCATTTTAATAAAGTCAATATAGCACTATGCCATTTTATTTCCATCAGCTATACAGACAACTCCCTGGAATATTAAGTTATAGGAATACTGTACAACAGCTTCTGTGTTAAGAAATAAATCCTATTCAGGTAAGAAACCACCTGTAGTGTCTCAGGGTGTTTGTTGAGTTATGTGGGTTGAGCAAATCAGTTTGTAAAGTAACCTGGTACTGGAAGAGGCATTGATTTGAAAATGGAAGCATTACCAAAAATGAACTGCTTACAGTAACAGGTAAAATATTGAGAATTCTGGTAGAATAGTTACAGATCCACTAGTGTTTTTATGTTTGATGGGCTGGTGGACTCTTCCATGAGTGTTTTCTGTACGTTTTCTTTGAGTCGGTAATACTATTCGTGCTGTATGTATGGAAACACACTTGAATTTCAATGCAATAGGTGTACTGGTCACAGAGTAAGGAAGTTAAATACACACAGATACAGGTAATCACAGTTAGTTTCATTTGTGTGATGTGGGGGAAAGGGCACAAATTGCATTTGTACACTTGTTCTACAAGAAACAGGCAAGTTCTTAATGTATCTGAGCACCATCAGATCATTTATTTGAATAATTACATTGCTTATAACCTGCTGTTGAGGCATTGATCATATGTTGATCTCCAAACTTGTAGCCAGTCAGGGACAATTCTGCATGGCACTTTTCTCAATTAGGATATAGCAATGTCATCTTCACAAGAAGTAATGTTGTCAGTGTCTTCCCATCAGTACAAAGTTCACTTTGTAGTTTCAGTTTTGTTTCCACAACCAACTCTTCAGAATTCCCACTTCTAGAAAATTAATCCACCATCTGTCACAAATTACTCATTTCTGAAAATGTCATTCCTTCAAGAACCGAATTCTGCACTCTCAGCTATTATCAGCCACGATTAATGTTGATACTCTGGTGGTTATACATGCTTGTGATAGCATAAAACTTCAAAGCCTTTGTAGTAAAGTTCTATCATAGATAGATGGTACCTGTCTATATAAAAAAGATGCCATTCATACTTTTAAACCCACGAGCAAATTCACTGAAAATACAGCAGGAAAAATCTGATGGAGAGAATCACAGTGTCACCAACATATAAATCTTCAAAAACAAAATTTTCCCCTCATGAAGTATCAGTTACCTTAAAACTGAGAATAATTTGCTGCCGCGTGTGATGATTGCAGACCTGCGACCCAAGGGACGTGGTAGGCCACAGAGGATCCTGTTGGGGTCATGGCCAGAGGACCACATCCGGGGGGTGATCAGGGCTGTGGTGTTCCGTGACACGCAGCACATCAAGGAAGAGCCACACCTTGGCTATCCCCGCCTGCAGGTAATAATCAATTTCATTTCATATCTGTGAATCTGTGATTGTCTCTACAGTTGACTTGAGCCTCATTCCAAGAGTGCATGGTCCTGACATTGTTTCTAAGAAACAGTTATCTCATATATAATTACACAGATGGTCAAAAATCAAAGACCAAGGCACGTTGAAATTTCATTCTCGCATAGTCTGTTTCTCTATTTTCTAAAATGTGTTTGTGACGTGACGTTTTTCATCCTTGCTTATGTAATATATTGGCTTTGTCTTTTAACTGTCTTGCTGCTTCCTCCTATTTTTTCAGTACTCTGTCTCTCATTTTGTGAGATTTAAGGTTCTCATGGTGGCATATATAAAGATGACTTGTCTTCTGGAATGTTCCACTGTATAGTTCTCACCCTTTTTTGCTGGAATTTTACTAATTCTAATTTAACACATTAAATGTACCACTAACCAAATGCGTTCAGGGAGAACTTATTTATGTTAATATTATCTTTTGATTTTCTTGCTTAGTTTGCATACCGCCTAACATTGGCTCATGTACCGTAGGTTGCGAACGCTGGTCTAGTAGATGTTACCAGCATTTCAGAGGTGACTGTACTGTGATGGAGGCAGCAAACACCTCTGAAAATGCTAGAAAACTTCTGGCAGACTGTCTTATCATTTGATTGTGGGTTTTAGGAGAAGTGGCAAAATGAGGCTTAATCACTAATTCATTCATCGTGTCAGAAATTCTACCAATGATACATATTTATTTGCAAAGTTCTAGCATAATTAGACCAACAGTTTTACTGGGGCATTACTCTTTTTTGTATTTGGATATTAAAAAAACCTGAGTCTGACATGTATGCTATACGAGGTGCGATCGGAAAGTTTCCAGACTGCGCCTATAAAAACCCGTACACTTATCTCAGGTATTAAATTCATCCATTACCCTCGAAGTAGTTCCCCTGGGAGTGAACACAACGATCCCAGCGCCACTGCCAAGCCTGGAAGCATCCCTGGAAATCTTTCTTTATCAGCCTGTCAAGCACCATCTGCGATTCTGTACTCTTTAAGTTGAATAGTACTCAACCGATTATAAAATGAACTTGCACTTACAAGCAGTTTGATTAAATGAAAGTTTGATCATAACCCCATTCTTGCGTATGTTTCTTGCCACTACAGCCTAGCATTGATAGGCCTTATTTAAAAATGTAGTGCTCTCCAATCATCCGAAATACTGCATATTGAGGCATCGTCTCAACTGTATGAGAAGTTTTATCTGATTGTCAAGTAAATTCTTATGTTGGGAGGGGTGACCAGACAAAACCGTACACGACAAAACCACACACGAAAATTGCGCACAGAAAGAAGCTCACTGTCATAAATGCTCACACGAAAATTACTCACATGGACAAATGCTCACACGGACAAATGCTCACACTGACAAATGCCCATATTCACAATACTATAAGTAACCGGAAGCGTTAACTGGTTACCGTAGTACACCGACGTTTCGGAATCAAATTCAATAAAATCTTCTCGGGCATTCAGCCGCGTTAACGTGGCTGATTGCCCCAAAATATGTTATTGATGCACTGTTATTATTGACATGACCAAAGAATATGTTTATGAACGAAAATTAGTGACAGTGAGCTTTCTGTGCGCAATTTTCGTGTGCGGTTTTGTCTTGTACGGTTTTGTCATGGAACCGTTGGGAGGATGATGCTGGAGTTAGAGTTGAATCATTATGCAGTATGGAGTCTGAGGATCCATGAATTTTACAATTACTGTAATTAAAGTGTACATAATAAATGTATTGTAACACATACTTAAAGCAAAAGAAATTTTTGACATGATTACAACTAAAAAGAAAAATTGTTTGTTAGATATGCCATGTCTGTCCCTCCACATGCAACAACTTGAGAAGTGATAAATGGATTATCATGAAATTTGATATAGGGGAGTTTATTAAACTTTGTGAGCACATTCCAAGTTTGATTAAAACTGGACAGCAGGAACAGGCACATTATATAAACACCTACTGATGTTTCTGTTTGTGGGAGTGACTGGTTGGGGAATCTCTGTGTGGCATCACCCAGCCAGATACAATATGCATTCACTTGTTTAGTTTTATGACTGGCATTGTAAATTTAAATTTATAATTCTGCAGTAATGGTGACACTTAAAAGGATTCAATCAATAAATAATGTCACTTGCAATCTGATCTTGTAGACCACATTTTGTGCCTTATCTCAGTCATGTATGACTTGATCTCTTACTTGTATCATTCCAAAACACGGGCCCCTACTGAAGGTAATGAGCTCTTTTTCCTAGAATGAAACGAAGGTGTACATACGAAAACAAATGATGTCAGCAAAATAACGGCATTTTTATTACATTTATACAAAATTACCATCCCGATTTAAGCATTTCTGCCAGCGTTGCAGAATCTTGAAGAAGTCTGTTCCAGCTTCTCGCAACCAGCTTCACATGGCTTCCTGGGCTGCCTCGTCAATCTCGTAGTGTTGACCTCTCAGGTGATCTTTCAAGGTCCGAACAAGTGGTAGAATGAGGGGGCCAAATACGGACTATAAGGTGGATGGGAGAACAGTTCCCAACCGTTCTTTTGAATTCTCTACAAGGTCAGGCGTGCAGTGTGAGGTCTCGCAAACTCTTTCGTTCTTGTTTGATGAGCTCGACTTTCTGCTTGTTGCGCAGAGTTGCAGCAGTTCATGGTCAACCGCAACACGGCCCATCGGCGATGTCCGTTTTTCCGTGCTTAAACTGTTTCACCCACCTTCAGACACTGCTGGCATTAC
>NW_019059694.1:161357-178784 GCF_000696155.1 Zootermopsis nevadensis | reverse complement strand
CCCCTCTGTCCCAAGAAGTTTAATGACACCACATTCACGAAAGAACATGCCAAAGTCAGCCATTTTCTCGCAATGCATCCTGGGAAAATATGGGGTGCGCGCATGTGCAAATTTTGCGTTGATGATAGAGTGGAAAGATGCCGCTAATGGTTCTATAACTTTAGTGACAATATTTCCGCCCTCTTATTCCCAATTTTACTGTATTCATTACCTTCGGTACGGCCCTGATTCTTCTTTCCTATCTGTATGTTTGTGTTGATCTGCATCACTAAGAACCTATAGCCCTTTAGTGCAAATACCATTGTATTGAAAAGTACAGAATGCGTCATTGAATTTTAAGGAAACTCTTTGTTGTCAGGAACCTCTGGGAGTACAGAACTACCCCGGTGGGTCGTGCAGTAATGGGCCAGAGCCAACAGTGTCACCAGGCGCAGCAGCTGCAGCAGCAGTGGCTGTGGTAGCTCAGGGACTGAGACAGCAGATGTGCAGTATGGTGGCTGCTGCACAGCACAATGCATCTCTATCTGGTGATGCTGGTGTAGGACTAGTGAACAGCCTGGGTGGACTGGTAGGACACTGCAACAGCTTGGGGCTCCCCAGCAATGGTACCACACATGGTGGCATGCCTAGTCTTGGATTGACCAGTCCATTGGGCTCCAGCCTTCATGTTGCAAGTCCTGTGGGCTCAGAATTGAGGGCAGGCAGTCCAGCAGAATCAGTGGCTGCCAGTCCCATCCCATCGCCACTTGGAGGTGGCAGCAGTGGAGCTACACCTACCCCAACAACTCCAAGTGGTGCATTGAGCAGTGTGGAAGTGGGAATTGGTGTGAGTGGCATGACATACAAGCCTACAGCCACCTTCACCTCTCCTCGGCCTGAAAATCTCTTCCAGGAAGACATTGAAGACATTGTTAAGAGTCCACAGTTGAGTTCTCCAGACAGTCTTGTTAAAGAGCCCAAGGAAACCATCACCGTGAAAGTGGAGCCCATCACTGGCAGTCCGCATGAGTAGAGCATGCAAGTATTGATTTGTATTGTGATATATCATGTAGAGTAGTTTTAGAATTATACTGATGTTCAAAAAAAAATATCAAGAAAATGACCCATTTTGTAGCCTGATTTGGCAAGGTCCAAAAAAAGACTTGTTTATGCTAGCAGAATTATAGAGATATAAAAACATAAACTTCCAAAAATATATATATATATAGAAGAGTAAGACTTCCTAAAAAACTGAGTTCAATATATAAATTCTAGTGCCATTAATTTCAAAAAAACGTGTAACTGATTATAGTATGCAAGGTTAACGTCTTAGTATCTGTGACGTGCATTTAGAACCCTGATGCTGTGTTAAGTGTATCAGATTTATGCTGATCCTTAGCATGTTCTATCAGTTTATTCACCCCTTTTAGAACTTGACTTTGCTGTCCAGAAAGTAAGGCAGTAATACTTAATTTTGACAAGAAATGCTTTTTATCTTTGTCGGCAATAGTGAGCCTTGTTAACACAGTAAGCTTGAGGACAGGTTGATTATCCTTGATTGTGCAGAATTTCCATTGTTTTAGGACAAACCAACTGTTAGGAAAATAAATGCAATCAGTGTTTTCTTATTTTCATATCTCTGTAGTATGAGGCATTAGCTGAAAGTTAAATCTCGCCTTCGAGTTTTACAGGTATCATGTTGGATACTTTGTACATTGCTAGAGATTTATATAATTTATATGTTACATTATTTGAACAATCTTGGATTATTTTAATAGATTTTCAGACATTTGAAATTGAAACAAAACAATACAAGAGATATTGATATTTGCACACAGTACAGGGAAATGTAATAAGAAGTGTGCTTGCTGTTGGTTATTTCTCTTTTCAAGAGTGTTGAGTAGTATTCTCACTAAGTGAGGGAATGTAAGGTCTTAGTAGTAGTTGCAAAACTTAGAGAATATATACATATATATTATCAACATATTTATATTTTGTGGAATAGTGAGAATGTGTGAGAAAAGATATGTGTGGTGCGTTTTCCATGTTTGTTAGTAGTGGCAGGCCTTGCTGTTGGCCAGTCAAAAGTGTGGGTGTCCAGTAGCAAGTATTAATGTGCTGTGTCGTCTCCATTTACCATACGCATCTCACATAGTATTGTTTCTACCCTTCTGTAAATGCCAGTATAGTCTAGTCAAAACTAGCTTGAAGTGAATCACAAAATATATCAATACTTATTTTTGTGATTTGTTTGTTTAGGACTAATGTACAAAATTTATATTACTAGTAAAATTAGTAGGATTATTTGAAAATGCCTTCCTGCCTGCCATTGGGGTATGCCAAGATTGAATTGAAGACATTGTTGACACACAAACAAAAGAAGTGATAAAAAGTAAATTATAATGAAGTGGCCTTGAAATTCGTTTTGCTTATTAAATCAGTGGAAAATAAAATAGCTATTTAAAAAGTGGTACCGTGAATTTGTAGACAATCCTATTCTTGATAAATCAATTTTTTGCATAAGAAATTTGTATACTTAGTGGACGCAAGCAACTTACATAGCATTCATCAACTTGTGCCTATTGTGAATGTTTTCATGAATAGGTTGTACTGCAAAGTTCACGCAAAAATGTAAGTAGAAATGAATGTCCATTGTTGTTAGTATTCTTGGCTTAAATGTGTTCAAAAAGTAGTAAAGTGCCTTCCATTTTTCTGACCACTTGACAATGTGATCAAATCATGTCAACACATTTTCTTTTAGTGAAGTCTGAAAAACAGAAAAACCATGAAACTTCATTTTGGTAACAGGTATCACCCTAAATGGCACATTTATTTCATATCTGTAGATCGTAAAGTTACCGGATGTCTGCGTAAATTTCTGGCACTGGAAATACAATCTTGTTACACATCAAATGCTAAGTATTAGAATAGTATATCAATGCAATAATTATGATAATGTAATGTGTCATGTTACTGTTTTGTAGTAGAGATCAAGAGATGACATACTGTGGCTTAGAAATCATGTACAGTACCTTGAAACATATTTCAACTTAAATTTTTATTAATGTCTTATTTATTTCAGCTTTCGCCCTATCTGCTTCGCTTTCCATGAACAACTTGACATGTGTCTGACAATCTGGTGCAACTTTTTTTTTTTGGTCATTTGTGTATGCAAATTATTCTTTAGTATACTGCATTTTTTTACCTGCTTTTTCGCAGTTGGCATGAACTCGGTATATTAATTAAAATGTAGTCTGCTTTAAATGTTTAAACAGTTATATGAAGAGAAACTTTCAGAACATGTGAACTCTCAGTCCAGAAATTGGTACTTTATTTTGAGAGACTTTTTGTGTATTTTAATTTGTCTCCCGCTTCATTTGACTTGCATCTGAAGCAGCAGATATATGTTGCACTGTAAAGAACCTAATTTTATAGCTCAAATAAGTCATTATTACCTTGAAACTGTTGGCTTCTGTAAGAAGTGAAGGCTGTTGGTAATTTGTTTTTCACACATTGTATAACAGTTGACGGAATAATATCACTGTAGGTTCTGTTCAGATTCATAGCTTCTTTTTGTCTGAAGCTGAGGTGGGATTTCTTCTCATTATATATCATATTTTTATCTATGCTGTGAAGGTAAATATAAATTGATCCTGGAACTTATTAAGCTCTGTGCCGTGAAGATCTGTGGATTAGTGGAGATAAAGCTCTACTCCTCCTTGGTCTCAGCGCTAGATGGAGGTGAGTGGACAGTTTCATGCTTCAGCTGCTTGACGCCCAGGAAAATTGCCCCTCATTCCCATTGGATAGGCTGAATAGGTCCCAGAGCCAGTCTAGATGCAGAGGCTAGGAGAAAAGTCTCTTTTGCCTCCTAGTATGATGTGTTGTAATGTAATATAATTTATGTATTTATTTTTCATGCCTTATCACATGGAGTTGTAGCAGGCACCCTCACTATTCAGATGCAGAATTTCTGGCTTTGTCATCATCTTCAGATATATGCGTGTTTTACTTTGATGTTTGAAACACTTCTCCAACATGGGGATTAGGTTCCTCAGATTCATGCTAAAGTAAAATAAAATTCACGCGTGTCCGATTCTTATGGGGATGGCTTATCCAAACCTCTTGAACAGATGGCGTATGTGCCATACCCACTTGATACAAAAGGGATGGAATAAAACTCAGATATGTTAACCACATGTATGAACAGTGTATAAGCATTATTAAACATTATTAATCTCTGAAAACTTGTTACATGTCACAGTTAATATAGAATCAAAAGTAATGCATTTTAACAAGATAAATTTCTGGTAGGAATGGACTTCATCATTCCTACCCGACATAAGAGCCATCTCTGATCAAATAAGATAGGGTTACTGATCATGTAGGAATGAGACTTCCGACAGTGTCTCATTGTATGTTGTAAAAATTAATTATATACATATATATTACTTTTACTATAAAAGAATAATAATAACTCATTTAAGAATTCAGTCTGTTCCACAAAGAAAGCACATCCCTTCACCCTTATGAAGATCAGTTTGTTACTGCTGTTGATATAATCCCTGTTTATGTTGTAAATTATATAAAACCCATAAATACAAAGCAAAGAGTTACCGATAATTGAGGCAGATGGGTCATGTAGTTGCCATTGGGCTCCAGAGGGTTAATCAGTAAATATTTGTCAAGTGGGTGTAATTCCACTAGATTGTCACTTCTTTCATTGTAGTCATCCATCCTTTAGAATTTGAGACACAGCATGTATACATGTGCTTTTGTGCAGTGCGGTGTTTTCTTTTCTTATAACACAGACACGACAAATTATAAGTGTTTGTATGTGCCATCGTATGCATGTGACTTAACCTGGCCTGATATTTCACAAGAAATTGTTTTGATCTTATGAGTCATGATTTCTGTGGGCATCTTGAAGAGACATCATCATCTTATTGAAATGTGACACGTATTGAAGCAGTTTAGAATCCCTCCAATTTGCACATGTTGGCTTACCCTTCTGAAGTGAAGCACGTTTCTTTGTCGGTGAATAAATGCAAATTTCGTTAATTGGGCACTGCTCTGGTGACGTTTGCTTCAAAGTTCTTTGCCAAGTTGTACATGGAAAGAAGGTATATAACAATATTCTAAATTGCTAAACACCATATTTTTATGCATTCCATACGGTGCATAAGAAAGGTTTTGGAAATTGTCTCCACCTGCAAACTAAAAATGTTAGTATGGAACTTTCTTGTTTATAAATATATGTGAATCTAACAACAAAGACCCATTTGCCACTTTTCTAGATAAAACCCAAGTTTCCTTCATGAGGAACAGTGGAGAATATACTATCAAGTGGAACTTGATACTATTTTTCTAAACAAATGTACTTTGGTATATTTTTGCTCTCCTTTCATTAATTTTGTCTGACATTGTTTCGTGATGGCGCTTGGTTCATTGTTGTTACAACTTTGCAGCATTGAAAGTCTTGTATAGTGACTGAAGGATTCAGTGTTGATGTAAGGGACAACTATGAAACCGTATATAATAGTTCTTAAATACCAAAGTACAAGCATAGGAAAGTGCAGTGATAAAACAGTTCTCGTTTATATTTTGTCACCCGATACAGCATGTCCTCCCTGGTTGATGCTTTATATGGTATTTTTGAGTGCCAAAGATAATTATTTATGTGCTCTGTTTGCACCATTTCTTTCAATACATTGCTGATTGTGTGTATGTTGTGTGCGTCGTGCGCACACTTGCGAGCTCTGGAAGCAAACAATTGCTTCTTGTGTTATTGTTGGGGTATTACTGTTGTGTGATCTGAGGATAAGACAGCAGACAGTTTCTGTCGTACCACCACCACCACCACTGTGAAGCGAGATGCCGAATGTAAAGGTCGTATGTAACTCATTGACAATTGCAGATGAGATGTGCAGGCCTTTAGGCATGTCACTGTATTTATAACATATTTATATGATAAATGAGTTTCTCTTCCCTCTTTCCCAGTCCAATGCTCGATGTAACATAATGTGCTCCTTTAAGTTTGCTAATGTGAATATGTACTGGTGTATTCAATAAAATAGTTGGAAAAGTTAAATATGGTTATCCCTGTGTTTTCTTTGTGTCTGATAAACGTGAACTCTGTCAGGAAAAGGAAGACTGGTAAAAGTAAGCGATTTCGTTAGCAAAGAAAGAAATTGTTGAAGCTGTATGTCAACTTGATGACTTCTCATTGAAAAATTTCACAGTGTGAACAGAATATCTGGTGGTGTTGCTGTGCTTTGAATGAAAGATGCTGCTCTTGATCAGATATCTCATGTAAGCAAACATACTTTATATTTTACTTTGAATAAAATATAATTCTTCTTCATTGTAATGTGGTTTTATATGTTGTGACACAACGCGTCTTGATCGATGTCTCCCATCACTGATGTTGATGAGCAGTTTTGTATTTACAGTAAACTTCTGTCTGATTGTAAATTTCTTATAAATAGAATTCAGGCACATGATTCAACTAATAATTTACATGCCACTGCAAGAAGCTTAACATTCAAAAGGACTCATTTTTTGGTTCTTCTCACAGACCAGACATTTTTACTCTCCATTTATCAACTCCCATTAACATGAAAGCATTTCTGTTCAAAAAGACAGGAACAGAAAAGTGGTTATGAAGGTTTTCTGTTGTATAATTATTTTGTCATTTTTTGGATGTGTGATTGCTCTCGGGGGCATTTTGTAACCATATCCAGAATCAAGATGGTAGGTTACGTAACTGGATTTGAGTGCAATCGAGTAGAGCTTGCTCATTGCTAGCTCTGGTCAGTAAGCACGAGGTCGATCAATCAGAATTACAGGTGTGTTCTGCAGTGAGGGCTGGTGGATCAAGAAGGCTTGCCATTGGCTAGTGATCAGTTTAATGGTGAAGTAAATCAGAGACACTGGTGGCTGGAGTGACCTGATTCATCAGAGTAATACACCAGGTCTCCTGTTGATGCTCTGGTACACAGTATTTACAGTAGTGCCAATTTCACATACCATGCAATGATACACTTGAATCACATTGAACTGCAGTGATGAAGCCCCAGATTAATTAACTGTATTATCAGCACCAGTAGATTTAACTGACATTGAAGTTACACATTGAGCTTTTGAAATCTGATCACTGAATTTCTGATTGTGGTGTGACTAAATTCACTGTGACATCCCTAAAAACTAAAATGTCCCTGATGATATTCAGATGTCGATATTTAGATGATTAAATAATCTTGTAAAACCCTTCTTTCAACTTTAGAAGTTTGGTGCTCTTGTGAGTTGGTTTCAATAATTGTGTGTGTGTGTGTACTCTCGGTGACTGTCAGCATCTCAATCAGGAGTCCTTTGAGTTACACCCTGCAGCACAAACAAGTTCTGAAAGCAGTATAACCAAATTCCGAGATGTTACCCGATTCAAATTAGTCACACGGTATGAAATTAGAGCTTACGGCTTCTTTTATATCTGGTGCGTGCTTAAAGTAAAGTAGCTGCGTTCATATATTTTCGGTGGTGCAGTATTACTTAGTCACATGGAACTCGTTATTCATCCTAGTGGCCTAACAGTAAGCCTACCGAAGCTGAGAAACATCTGCAAAGTTAATAGACTAAAATTGTTTTGTGATTGCAATGTGGCAGTGACCCGCAACTTTTAAGATAATAGCAAGCACGGGTCACGTTCAACAAGGAATAGGTTTCATTTGTCAAAGGTGGATCACTTCCTATGAACAATCTTAACGGTCCACGCCGTTATATAAACATCTGACATTCTTTTCCTTGGAAAATTATGATAATTCTTTCAAGAATGTTGGTTAAGCTGCCTAAAAAACTGTCGTTTTAAATTACGCCAATCTCCGTGGTGAAGACACGTAACAACACGCATATCATCTGCATTGTGTCCCAACCCTGAATATATATAATCCAAATTTTTGCTGCTGTAAAAACCTCAAATCTTGCACGTAACTTATTTATCATGGTAACGATGCGCCAAATTCTTAAGAGCATTTCATATTTTCACTCTAAAACCGCAGTGTCTGTATGGCGAAGAAGTATCGAACAACACCACAGATAAACTTTTTGTATGTCCTCATCTGATTATGCCTTAGAGCAGAGGTTGTCAGCCTTGCTAAGACCTGAGTCTACATTCATCCTTTGTTTCAAATCGCGAGCCGCCAAGTCGTAAATGTTTGGTTAAAACGTTATTTTAAACTTATATTGAATAAGGTCTATTTAAGTTTGTAACTATTTTTTATTAATACCCGCACAAAACAGTCTTCAATTGGTTTCTATTAAATTACGGTTAACTGTTAAGATTATTCTGAAGCACGGTGTATATATCATGTTCGTGTCTTCAAGGTGGTAGCATATACTCCTCATATTTAATCTGCTCTTGACTTCTTCCTGAAAATAATTTTGATTTATCTGTGTAATTTGAGAACATGGGGACTTTGCCACACACTCGATGACAGATAATAGACTATGAAGTTGTGATATTGTAATCAACCTTTCTTGAATCCCATTAGTGTCACACGGGATCATTTCAGATTCAGGTAGTTTCTTATAATGTATACAAATAACAAGTGTTATAAAAGTACGTACAAAACGTAAAAAAAATCAGAACGTCTGAAGCGCAACGTCATCATTTTAGTACAGTTACTGCTCGTCGCTAGCATTGGCTCAGACGCAGCTGACGTCACACCATTCTCCTTGCGTATCATCATCTGCTGCCCTCGATTCATGTCAGTGGCCGTCAGTTGGTGCTCAGATGCGCTGGTGTGCACAGTGACGTGTTAGTGATGCGGTGTGACAGACTGACTGCTGTCCTGTTGCTGTTGGCGGTGCAGCGCGGTGAGTGTGCTTGTATTCATAACTAATGACGGCCGGAACGTCAAGCCGAGATGTGTTTCAACGTGCCCTGTATCGCCTAGTGCAAAGATGATAATGCCATGTGATGTCTTCAGTAAAACGTGAAATAGGTCTCGCGTTTTTTAAAGCTTAAACATTTTAAAATTATTTATTATTACCATCGATAGTCAAATATGATTTTATTGCTGATTCCGGTTTCTTGTGACACTCCTGTGTGTTTAGTTTTGTATATACTTCTAAACCATTATCTGTGCTGCCTTGTAAAGGTTAAGTACTTGTGCGTTATTATTTGTGTTACTTAATTCCCCCATCGAATTAGTGTTATTAGCATAAACAAACACCTCGTTTAGACCATGCACTTTCATCCCTTCCTGGCTGTCGTGGACTGGCCACATGATATATTGTAAGACAGCATTAAAAAACAGTGAGGGTAAAGCTTCCGCTTAGTTGAGTACACTGCGAGCTGGAAATGAGTAAAATGTACATGAACTCAAAAATGCAGACTCTTTTCAACCTAATAAATTTCTGCCATTTTCCGAAAGAATTTCCACCAGTCCATCATTCACTACCTACCCACCCACCCGTGCAACATAATCAAGAATTCCACCTCTAAATTCCCGTAATTTATCACTTGCAAACAGTGTGAGGTCAAACAAGTTCGGCCTTTCTCTTCCGCCGAAAGCCACCGGAACATTAAACTATGTGATTGACGGTACTTGAGCTTCATACAATTTTCTGGCTTTTGTTTTTCTCCATCCCACTCTTTTCAAGGTTCGTGAAGAGATTAATATTGTCGAGTGTAATTGAGAATGGGTGCCGCGGAACTTGTGTGTCAGGCCCCATTCAGGCTCCACAGTGACAATCGCTTCGCTGAGCGTATAGCTAGATACAGAAACAAGATTAGCCCTACAGGTGTATGATGATGCATGTATTTCATGTACAAACGTTCACTATTTTCACTCTACGTCTCCACATACACGCGGTTCTATTCAGTTTCCTGCACCTCACATACTTATTTAGGAGAAAGGCTCTGTTAATTGTCATACTTAGTCTTGCAATTAACCTCCATAGACCGCCGTCGTCTTTATGAGCACGTTTGTGATATTCAGAAGCATATGCCATATTAAATAAATAATTAATGTTAATTATAGTAATATTTTAATATTTAATAGGAACTTTTGTGATTAGACTGACAAATTTAAACAAATATAAATAATTAATGTTAATTATAGTAATATTTTAATATTTAATAGGAACTTTTGTGATTAGACTGACAAATTTAAACAAATATAAATAATTAATGTTAATTATAGTAATATTTTAATATTTAATAGGAACTTTTGTGATTAGACTGACAAATTTAAACAAATATAAATAATTAATGTTAATTATAGTAATATTTTAATATTTAATAGGAACTTTTGTGATTAGACTGACAAATTTAAACAAATATAAATAATTAATGGTTTAATGCTGCTTGTTTACAGTAGTTATATGTTTTTAAGATCTTTTCTACGTTATAATAATAGCCCATAGCTTCTTTTTTCACCTATCCGGTGTTTGGCTCGTTGGTTTATTCCGATTGAGAACTAATGCTGAAAGAATGAATTAATTAGATATCTGATAGGACTTTTGCCACAGAGGATCAGCCCATCCTAAGGTCTTTACACAGGATAATGCAGTATAAAAATGTGAGCGTACATCCATGATCCGAGCATAATTTGAACCCATGGAATTGTAAAACATTTATCCAGAAACTACCCCCCTTACTAATAACATTGAATCTGAAAACGTCTTCGATTTATCGATTTATTTCAGGAACGAAACTATGGCTAAAACTGTGTAAGGCAAACATGTTAATAAGAGAATAATAACTGCAGGCTCCTAAGAATATTGGTCGTTATCATTTGACGTCTTAATTAACACGAGACGATTTGTCCACCTTTAATTACTGACGAATAAACATCTTATTCGTTGCATTGCCTCATGGATTCGTCTCTCGCCGTTTCCCTGTTCAAGTTGCTCTGCAACAGGTGACAGTCCGGTCTGTGGTTTACTGCAAAGCCCCGTTCAAACTAATATCACCTTTACGGAGAGGCATGTTAAATTGTCCCAGGAAGACTGTCTTCTGGGTTGCAGCGCCTTGTATTCTGGTAGAAGTTTACCGACGTTTCAGGGATCTCTGATGATGGAGGCAGCACATTCTTAAAGAGACTAACACTTCCGCCCCAAACAGGGAAGTCAGACGTTTGATAAGCTGTGAGTTCTGTCTCTTGGATTCGGATCAGGGGATAATATTAAAGCTGATTTTAAGGAAGTATGATGCGAAGGTGTGGAGTGGATTCAACTGACTCACCGGGACCATGGGCGGGTTATCGTAGTGAACTTTCGGGTTCCATAAAAGGTGGCGAATTTCTTTAATGGGTGATCGATTATTAGCTTTTCAGAAAGGATTATTCTCCGTGTAAATGTGATTCCTGTCTCACGTTTAAACTATACAATATTTCTAAATTCCATACCTCATAGGCTATTGAAGGCTAACTGACGAAGCACTGCGATTACCTTTGAGTATGAGAACTTAGAGTCTGTGTGACGAGAACATGTCAGTTTGTCTGTAAACAAAGACGAAGTATGAAATTGCATAACGACGTTGCAGTTTGTAGCGGAACGTGCAAAACGGCTGGCTCTAGGTCAGCGCACAGCGCGAGGCCTAGTTTTCAGGCGGACTGAACCTTCACAATGGCATACAAAGGTGAAGACTAACATGAACTCTGTGGTATGCCTCTGCCAAACGTAAACAGGACAATCCAAATGTGAAGCGATTAAGTAAGCTGAACTTTCCTAATCGATCTACCTGTACCTGTATTTCCGTCCTTACGTTCATCCAGCGTTCTCCTTCTTCCCCATCCTCTTCCACAAGAATTGAGTCCTTGAAGTTCAGAAGTCAGATTTGTTCATCTGCTGGAATGTCTTCTTGTTTTTAAGTAGTTTCAGAGATCGTATGCCCTTGCATACACATCGCTAGTGTAGCTGACAATTTTATGTGTCATTAGGTGCGTTTGTACTTTGTACTCTGTGTTTTATTCCAGTGCGCCTGAAAGTTATTCCCAGTAGGAATCTATATTCTTATTAAGTGCAGTCTTTTCGCCCCTCTCACCTATTTAAATTCAAAACAAATTCTGAAACAACGTTTAGAACAGGGGTCTCAACCTTTTCCCGACCTGGTGCCACGTTCATCCCTTCAAATCAACTCGTAAGTTGCAAGATTACATAAATGACTGCAAATTATTGAACCGCTATGGCAGTATATTCGAATACCAATAAATTAGGTCTGCTATTGCAGTGATTTTTTTTAAAAGATTCATCATTACTGAGATACTTAAAGCTGTTCTTACTTTGTTAATTTTTCAATGTCGTGTTTAAATTCTGTTGTTGCGATTCGCACATCTTATTCGTTTAAAACACATTTTAATTGTTGTATGCTCTCATATACTTCTTAGTTTTAAGTGATCTCATCACTTGACTGAGAAGTAATTTTCTCACAGCAACGACTGTGGACATTGCTGTATTCTGGAATGTTGAGTCCTGTATTCTGGTATATATTGCCTTCTTGCCGCTCATAAATAATAATAATAAGTTTTTAGGCTCTCTCTGGAGTTGAGAAAGTGGTACTTCCGTTGCTGTCCATTCAGTCCTTGCAGGCGGCCTTTGGTTTCAACATTCCATAGGCCAGCAGCATTACCAATTATATAAGTCTTTCGGGACAGTCACTGACCTCTCGCTCACCGCTAACAATCCGTGTCTCCAGATTACCAAATACGGTCCTGCACCGTCATATTCTTTCCTCACATAACAATGTGCTGCTTGAAGGGGCCATAACGGGCTGGATACTGGCAGCGTATTTCATTAGAGGAATGCCAAAAGCTTCCGTACTCTGATACTATGTAACTGACTCCATGAATCAGAGTACTTGAGAACCTGATATTTGCTCATCTAATACAATTCCCCATTTTTTATGAAAACCGGTGGTTCCTCACCGTGTTCACAGAAGGGCACCCTATACAAGACCTGCACCATTTCGTAACACAGCCTAAAATATAAACCGTTTATTTCTCCCCGAACAATATATATTCTGTAGACAGTGTTGAATTCTATTGAAAAATATTATGAGAGGAGGTGGGTGACTATGCGCCATGATGATGGAGGCACCAAACATGTCTGAAACGCTGGTAAACATCTACCATACTACACGGCTGTACAACCCAACAGAAGTTTGTTTAATCTCGATTCCTCGATTAATTTACTGGTTTGGGAAATGGAGTGGACGGACAAACAGTGTCTCTCATTTATGAATTAAATTTATGCAAATAACGCACAAAGCCCATTATACACGTATGTATGCTTAGTAATGCAAATAATCACACAGGCTGGTGGATTTTATTTCATGTTTATAACATTTTGGTGCCGTAGAGAAACTGGTCAGGTTCTTGTGAAAACGATGGTGAACGTTTCGGCACAATTAGGCGGGCAATTTCTTGAGCCACTGGGTAAATATTAGCCTTTGAAATAACTCTGTCCCTTGGGGTTGTGTTGGTGACGCGAGCAGTTCCTCTGCTCTGACTACCACAGCCGGCAATAGGCGAGTGGCCCATGGCCCATGGCCTCCTCAGTCGACTCCTGACTTCAAATTGCCGTGGACCTGGTGTGAGGCATGAGGGTGTAGACTCATTCGAAGAGGCCGAGCATAGGATTCAAAATACGGCTCTTGTCAGAAAGAAGATTTACGTAGGAGGAGAGATTATCAGCTGAAGGACACTGCTCCGTGAAGGTGGTTAGCTGGAAAGAGGCTGCATGGAAGATAAAATGAAGACGAGAGGATAACATTAAAATTAATTTTAAGGAATTAGGTTGAGGTGGAATGGGATGGATTGAATTTTCTCAGGGTGATACCCAGGGGTGACATTTATGTGAGGTGGTGAGCCATCGGGTTCTTCCACCAAATAGTCCAAAAGTACACTCCATTTTCCCACACTGAGCTGCTAGTTTATACAAACTGCAAGACTGGTGATATCACCTGGAGTTGAATGCGCTGGCACCTGTACAGAAAACGAACGGAAGGTTATCCGTCACCTGGCAGCCAGTAACTGTACGCTTCTTCCATATTTGGCTCCCGTACTAGGTACAAGGGTCTCTCAGAGAAAGGGATCAGCATTGAGAATGTCTGAGAAGAGGATTCTCAGCAGAATATTCGGTCGTAAGAGAGTGGGGAGGGGGAGTAATGAGAGTCTAGAGAAAGTTGCATATTGAGGTGTTCCACAATTTGTATTGATCATTAGGTATTGTTAGGATGATGAAATCAAGGGGACAATGTAGGCGGAGCGTAAGGGAGAAAACAAATGCACAGGCCTATACACAGCCTTCGTCTGATAACCTGAAGGGACGAGATCACTTGGGAGATATAATGAATGATAATATTAAGACGAATTTTATGGAAATGGGATGTGAAGATTGGAATAATCTGGCCCAGGATAGGGAGCCGGGGTTTGTAGTCAGTACCTTAATGACATTTCGGGTTCGATAAAAGGCAAGCAAGCAATCTCTTGCCCGACTTCACGAATATTAGCTTCTCAAAAAAGACTGTAAGTCATGGAGTTAGTACACACATTGGGGTTACATTCGCCATATTGAAACAATATACAGGGGATGGGAAATGTTCAGGAATGGAAAGTGTCGATTACTTTTTTCCAGTAAATTCTTTTTTGTTGTGTATTTAATAAGCTGTAATGATCCTGTGGTTGAGAGGGATTCACAGTTTTTGGAACTGTGTGTCGATTTCCACTAGGGCCATATTTACGTTTCTGCATTTCCCTTTGTTGTGCTATGTTGTGTTGTGGTAGAGATCTTGCGGTAGGCTAATCCCCCATGAAAACATTTCTATCGCGTGTTGAAAAGGCCCGCTATCAAAATTAAATTTATTACGTAATTCTCTTACGTTATACCTACAGAGAAGGAATGTGGATGCATAAATGCCTGCAAGAAACGAGTGCGGCGTGGAAGAAAGAGCTGACTTTTAGACAAATTTCTTACCACTGGCAGCAGATAACAGTGAAATCGATGGAAGGAAGGCCCGTTATCCTGTTAACTGAATACCACAGATGGCAGTGTGAAGAAATTAATTTGTTTTAATGTGCTCATAGTTACAAGCGTCTTTCGGGCTCTGTGTTTTTTGTAACTCCTTGTAAGCGGTGACTTTAACGGGATGCCATGAGGCCATCCAGCGCTGGGGGTACTTGCTTTTATTTCGCTGTTCACTCTCTCTTCAGAAGCATAAATTCTCCTTTCTCTATCTTCATCACGCAAGCCAAATTTGCGGACCGACTCAGTTCTGAAATTGCATACCATCCACGGTCCCAGATGTCCCATTTTTAAGTTCCAAATGCTTGTCAAATACCTACTTAAAGTGTAAATGTGATTAATTAAAATTAACACGAAGTTGGCTATCGTCTGGGTTGTAACGCCGTGTAGTCTGGTAGAAGGTTACCAACGTTTCCAGAGGTCACTGCTGCCTCCATCATCAGGGCGATAGCAACACTCCAGAATACAGTCATCTTCAGACTCATCGCCGGAAAAACCTGAAATCCTACTAAAGTTAACATTTGTGTGAACTTGTAAAGAACAGAAACGGGAAGTTTATCTTAAGCTTAAACTTGGAATCGGTAGAAGTGAGGCGGTTATGATCTTCCTCAATCCCCTCGCCCCCGGATTAGCCGCGCCTTTCTTATCAATATGGTATTGATTCAGAAGTTCATATTTATGCACTTTCTCAAAGACTAACCTGCTTTTATAGAACCGAATGTCCAGTGTGTGCACCAAGAGCATGCCCCATTGAACCTTACCTTTAGCCAATCTAATCCAGCCTACGCCTTACACTGACATCTAGTTTCATATTGTCCTTCAATATTTGTCATAATTACATAAGACAGACTGGTAGGAATTTTTAAGGATCGTATTACAGATATATGGTATAATTATGACAAATCGAGGTGTGCATAACATATTTTAAATAATCAGCGTTTTCCGGTCCAACTAATTATGAGTATTAAAAGTTGAAACTAAAGACGTCAAAATGGATGTGAAAGAAAAATGTTAATTCTATAATGTCGGGGAAAAAATATCGATTAATGGACAACGTAACACGGAGGTCAATGTTTCGTTTGAGTTTTACTGACGAATGATGGTTAAACAGGAATGTTGGTAGCAGTGAGGCTAATTCATCTATAAACCAATGGGGTAAGGTATGAACAGTCACACAGAAATACAAAAACTAGGGTTGTAGCCCCAGTTCAGTAGAAGGTCAGGAGGGGATACAATTCCAGCAGATAGGGTAGTGGTAACAGGACACGTCATCATACAACGAGTGCACCCAGTGGCTGAACTGTAAGGAATAAACATGGATCGTGGAAATCCATCGGAACTAAGCACTTAGTGACGAGTATTATACGCATGCCTGCATATATGAACTATTATGAATTATAATGTACATATATCAAGAAGTTAATAGCACAGAGAATCTGAAGTAAGGTACCTTTATGAACATTGATATGTTTTAATGATTTCGGCGATTTTAACTTATAATTTTAAATGGTTATATAAAACAATGTCTAATTTAGTGGTTCTCAACTTTTGGTGGTCGCGGCATACTTTAATTAGGACAGAAAACTACATTTATGAGCGTACGAGTACACCATTTTTACGTAACGCCATTTATTGTATAAAAATAAAAAAATTGTAAAGCAGAAAGATGATGAAGTTTTAAGTAATTAGTAAAGCATAACCAACTATGGATAATAATGTGATTTTATTTTATTTTTATTTCAAAGCCTCGTGACGTACTTGGTACAAGTTTGGGGACCACCAGTTGATGACCACTGGTCACCTTAAACCAACAGATAGAATAGGGCATGTTGCAACACTGATGAAGATCCTCTTAGAATCGAAATTCGTTGGCATAGTTAACGATAATGTACAAAAGTTGTTGGACGTTGGAAGAAATAACTTCCACCGCATGGAAAGAAGTTCCAAATATTGTAGGTCTGTGTTAAATAAACAGACGCGGGCAGCTGACACAGAACTGTTCTCCATCTTGTTGGCTGGGGGGGACAACGCTTTACCACAAAATCTAGCATTTTATGAAATGTTAATAGGCCCTCGGAATTGAGTGGGTTCCGGGTTCTATAAAATGGGGCTCAGGGACTTCGTTTTGTTCTAAACGGTTGCGTATCGTTTTGTGTTCAGAGATGTAACGCGTGTATTTTTCCCAGCAGGCTGTGCGGCTGGTAGCAAGGGATGCCGATTCCCGGGTGCTCCTGCTCATTCCTCAGTGTTCTTCTCGGATGACTCGCTGGGGCCTGAGACTGTGGCCACGTACTCTTGTGAACGAGGCTTCGAGCTGCTTGGACCGGCGCGCCGAGTTTGTGGACGTGACGGTGTGTGGACGCCCGAGGGCATCCCGTTCTGTGGTGAGTGTTACTATGACATCGCTTTTTGCATCGGAAGGTT
>NW_019059694.1:119973-161310 GCF_000696155.1 Zootermopsis nevadensis | reverse complement strand
GACGCTTTGGGAGTTGGCTGTATTCCCGTCTTCAAGTAATTTGTTTAATTGTACTAACAGAGTTCTGCCACTCTTCTTGTATTAGTGGTGATCTGGCGATTTCGTGATTAGAGTACTAGCCTGAGAATTCGAAAATGTCCCAGGTTCTATGCAAACTTTTGATACTAATGGTAAATCAAAACGTTTGTTTTGCCCGAAAACTCTGTATGGACTATCGGATCTTGATGATTCTTGGCAACGGAATGCTGCCAGAGGTCATACAACGTTTGTAACTTTACGTGCTGTTAGTTTTCTGTCATCACTAATATGAACATGGCGGCAGCACGAAAGCTGTGTATCTTTTTGTTTGTTGTTTGCGTCTAGGTATGTGATGTTTTTGTTAAGACGGATCATAAACACGCCAACAAATTTTGTATGGAATTGTTTTTATGTCAAATGTGGCAAACATGGCGACGGTGCGAAACACCAAGATTGTATATGAAGGTTTAACGGAGTGTGACTTTATACTGCATTTAATTTATATTGTGCACATAAATGGATAGCATTTCGTACTTTTTCACTTTGTATTTCTTGTTACCCTCATCGTTGAAGCATCAGAAGTGAAGCGGGCATTATAAGTTTCTCTTTTCCAAGAACTTGTTGCAACGTAAGGAAGTCTTCGAACACAATCAAAAGGCTGAGCTGAAGGCCAAGGAAGACGAGCAGAACAGTAATGAAAGAACGTGCACCCACGAGTAAATGAGTAACTGACGAACAATTTCAGGTCACACCCACTGTGTCAAAGACCTACTGACCCCATGTTCAGTCGCCACATTCTTGCGTGGGGGACCCGTATTGTGTGCTTATAAAATACCAGAGCACTCAGGTTTAATGGGTGTGAAAATTGGTTTTTCGCTCGAAGGAGAGTAACACTGATTGGAGATATTTGAGAACAAATTTGATCTAACAAAAAGCAGATGGGGAAAATTCCATAATTAGGAGCTTTATAATTTGCACCCGTTACCGAATATTGGTACGACAGTTAATCAAAGGGCTGTGAGGCAGGTGGGAAATAAAAATGCATATAAATTCTGTAAAACGACAAATATCTGCTTAGGACAGGAATGAGAACGAGAATATTATTAAAATTGGTGTTGGATAAATACAGATTGAAGTTGTGGACTAAACTGGCTCCGGATATGTTTTAGTGTCTAGCCTTTGTGAACAATGGTCGATAAGCTCGGAGGGTTTTTTGACCATTTGAGTCTCAACTTACCAACTATGCACTCCAGGGTCAATTACAACTTTTTCCTCTGTCATATTGAAGCTGAATGTTACGCTCCTGTGATTCTGAGTATCTTTACCGTAGCGTCCTGTGTAGGGCAAGATGACGAGGTTTTATAATGAACTTTCTGATTTCATGGTAGCTCTGGGGCTTTCGATTAAATAAATAACTATTCTGAGACGAGATTTTCATGTCGATGTTGGGCATCTGGATTGTATCGCTGTGTGGGCTCGGTAGATATCGACGTTTCGGAGGAACATTTTACCTCCGTCTTCAACATCGACAAATATCACAATGTGATCAAGAAACGTACTCAGAACTTGGAGTTATAATGACACGGTCATGCTAAACTAGAAAATTTCGTTCCTCTAGTTTTTATTGTGAAAATACTTAGTCTGTAATTAATTCCATGCTACTGAGTCCATTCTAAGACGCTAGTATTTGCTCAGGTGGCCAATAAATAGTCGCTTTGTGTGTAGCCCGAAGTTTCAGTACCCCTAGTCCTTACCCTGATTAACATGAATCGATTCACATAGTTATATCCTATTTGTTTAAGATACATTTTAATATTATCCTCTCATCTACACGCTTTCCTTCAGGCTTTTGTATTCATTTATCAGTTATTCCATGCGTGATATTCTCCTAGTGTTTCTGTCTCCAAGTGCCTGATCCAACAGCTCCGCTAACTGAAAAGCGATACAGGCACACGTTTTAGTAGTTGGCAGGAGGACGGAGCCCCCCATGGAAACAACGGTTCTTTTCTCCCCTCGTACTATGTGGGTCAAGGTCGACTGACAGGGGTGGATGAACTTCCGTTCTGTTCGGTTTTATTCCTTTTCAAAAAAAAAAAGCCTCTACAGAGCCGTATCCAACGACGAGATTACATCTAAAGGCACGCGTGGAGGCAATATATTCTTCCGAGACATTGGAACCCACCTAGAAGACCTCGGGACGTCGCGGCCCAGAAGACCGACATCGACACCGATCATCACTGTCGTAAGAACCTCAGATCTCGTGCAGCGGTCACCCTTATTAGTCCATCGTTTAGTCGGTAGCTGGTTTACAGGTCAAAGTGCCGTCTTCTGTCTTACGCGGGTGGCGTAGTAGAGGGACGAACAGACCATAAGCAGACCAGTTTGTTAGAATACTGACCAGTGTCGACAGAATAGAATTAAACTCGCCGATTTCACAGTCCTTCCAGAAATATTTCGACTAATTGCCTCGTAATTTCGGCCTCACCATATCTGTTCCTTTCACGAAATTGTAAATTCATTTTTTTTGTCTAGTTTCCTCAGAAACGAAGTTTATCCTAAAGCTCTAGATATGATACCAAGATGTGATATTGTTACGACATTGTACATGATTCTGTGTCTTACCATAAACCTCGCAATGCAGCCTTTTACAATAACAGTTTCAATGCGAATGGCAACATTTATCGGTGCAAGTTACCTGCTGCTTGGAATGCTAGTTGCATGTGACACTAGAAGCAGGAACTACGTTATTGAGGCTCTGAATTTCCGGTCTCTACAATCTAGGTCTTAGCAATATTAGAACACCGCCATCAAGGCAATTAAGTCATGGCGAGTAGGTTAGCAAGCCGAATTGACATGCACATTAACTGCCTAGCGCAGGGGTTTTCAGCACGCTATAGCGATTCGGGTGCTGTCAAAAAATTGTAACCAGTCGATAGCAACTGTATGTACGTGTTATTTGGTTTGAAGTTAGGTGATCATGAACGAACATACAAATTCTGCTTCAGTCTTTCTTGTGTTACAAATTGTAACTATGAAATCCATCTGGTACTTTGAGGTTACTTCTGACAGCCTTCTGGCAATGTAAACTTATAGAAGATGATTAATGTGTTAAGTTAGAGGTTGGAGGTTTATCGCCATGGAACAGTCTGTTCTGAGAATCTAATGTCGCCGAGCTACTTGCGATAAACTGTTATTAGCATTTTATGCAACCCGGAAGTTGAAGATTTCTGTCTTCTGGGTTGTTGCGCCGTGTAGTATGGTAGATGTTTACCAACGTTTCGGGGGTCATTCTGCCTCGCACAACTAAGGCGCACAAGTCTAGTATTCTTTTACATACTAATCACTCTATGTGATCGGCTGTTTTTAAGCTTAAAGGATATGATGGGAGGAGTTTGACACTGAATGGGTCATGTAAACAGAAAAGTGCAAATGTTTTACAGTAGTTGTGCCGTTAACAAGAGTTTGAGTTATCTGTTGTGCCCCAGTAGTCAAGTAAATGACGGCCATGTTTGTGCAAACATGGACGCGCGAATGAATTTCCACTCCGGTTCAGGATTTTTGGTTAACAGTCATTCTTAAGAAGAACTGTAGGTATAAGTGAAAGCTTATAACGGCCTGCGTCTCCATGTAGCGTTTGTTGGCCCAGTTTTTCAGCGTTCTTTCACTGGCAGAGGTCGCCTATTATTCGTAATCGCCTCGTACATGTCAGGAATCCATTTACTGGTTATCAGTCAGACGTAAGGTGCGCGAACACACATAGTCCTAGGCAGAGCCAGTTAATGGAGCCAAGTGGCGAGTGAACTTGCCTCTCGTCTAATGCATATTATTGTTCAACATATAGGTACCTTCGGAATGTTCAATTCGCAGTATTGAACTCGAATTCCTGAAATCTTACTAGCCATGTTTGCAGTAACGTTACTTTTCGTTAGTTCAGCCTTCGTACTTGCATGCTTTCGTGCAGTAGATCGGAGGTTCTGACGGTGACGGTTATGAGATGGCTGTGTTCCTAGGATGTAGTACCGTCTGGTCTTGTAAATACTAACTGGCATTTCAGGGAGTTTGTCTCCATCAGGTTGATGATGGACAGTCACGGTCGTGATTTCACTGCAATTATCAATGTTTGCTTTGAGTTCTTTCTTCTTTGATCTTTGCTTTCGATTCTTTGTTATGTCCTGCACGTCTACATTACCCTGGACCAAATTGTACGTTTTGCCTGCGTCTTTGGCTTGTGTCTAGAAAGAAAACAAAACGCATTTACTATGTAATCCAAAGATATTAAAGACGTAGGAGCTGAAACAACAAGTACAAAATAATGCCTCTGGGAAATAATGTTTATAGTGTGAAGAGTACGTACTGCCCCTCCGACCGCTCTCACTTCCTTGCCATTTACTTCTAACGGACGTCCAGTGACAGGTTTTTGTGGACCAACAGCAACTATCACCATCTCAAAAAGGGCTCTGCTGCATGGATCCGATATCAGGTAGTATTCTGATATGAGGGGATTGTGGAAAATCACGGAGAACCTATCATGAAGGGGCTATGACTCCCAGAAAACCTGACAAAAACAGTCTAGAAATTTGCAACAGATTTGGAGCTGCCTTTGGTCACGGGCGCTTGACTTGTCTCTCGGAAGCAGCGTGGTGGAACGAACGGCCGAGCGACCCATATACCACACTTTTTCCAGCAAGTGTTTACGGGCGCAGCAAAAGTGACATCCAGCAAGAGGTTAACTCCTGAGGCCGACGACTGAACGTAGGAAGCGACGTAGTGGTTGCTGCTCCTGAATCCTACTTGGTAAGTCAAATTTAAGTCCCTGTCGACCGGGAGGCTGGCTTCCGGTTCTGTGATTTTCCTAAGCCCTTCGAAGAATGTTTCGTCACCTGCTCTCTGTTCATAATCACGCCGCATTTCTCTCGCTCGATTAATTTGCGTGGGTTACATGTACGTCTTAAGTAGATCAATGAAAGGTTTAAACAAATCGCCATGAGTAATGCGTCAAACATCACACGGTGAGGTAAAGAATGTAAACTTTCCCCGTGCCTAACACCACGTGCGATGGTGTATGAATGTGTTTGCCCAGCCACCTGAAAGGGAATCCTGGTTTATTACATTCCCCTTGTGAATTTCCAAGTATTTGCAAATAGAACACAACGACTAAATAATAAAGAAACTGATGGGAATATCAGTAAACTCCCTGAAGCTTGAAGGTACATCGTCGTACTCACGAGCCATTTCGATCTGTTTCATACCTTTACATCCCATTTCACCAAGATTTGTCTTAATATGGGCATCTGATCTACGCCTAGGCCTTAGATATAGGTTGTTTTTTCGGGCTTTCCGGCCAGAATTTTGTAGCATTCCTCAGTCGCTTGTGCATGCTGCATGTCTGTCTCATCGTGTTTGATGTGACCACTCTTAATCATATTTATGAAAAATATAAAACATGAAGCTCCTCGTTTTATAATATTCTACACCGTAGTGGTACTTTTTCTTAGGGCTAAGTATCTTCCTTAACGGTTTATTCTCCGTCAGTCTGTGACTTTTTTGTGTGTCTTACATGCGCCTGCTAAATTGTCGTGGCCTAAATATCTGTCCAAAAAATCAAAGTTACGTTTTATTTTGTTGTTGACATCTTTATGTGTAAATATGTGCATTTTGAATTTAATGTACTTTACACATGCTCAAATTCAGTATGTGAACGAGAACTTACTGGAAAACTTGTATTTTAAAGCTGGGAGTGCATTTGAAAGATATTTGGTTTATATCCAGTCCGGGACTGACAGAGACTTAAATGAGTAACCAAGTAAAAGGTAAGATTGTCCCTGTACGTAATGAAGGCTGTGCCATAATGGCGTAAGCAGAAGTGGAAGTTCATCTTTCCTAACCTCGGTATCGTTTAGAGGTGAGCTGTGTACTTCAAGCTCAGCCGAATTTATACCCGGAGAAAGATAATCCAGTATCACTGGATTAAAAGGCTGTGTGGACCAGAGACCCGGTCTGGACATAATGACGAAAATAAAATCTCTACCCCTGCCGGAAATTGAACCTAGATTCTCCAGGCATTGATAATTAATTCACTGTGTAAGAGATGGGCTTATTTCAAAGTCACCGAGAATTGAGATTTTCCCAAGAAAAATTATATGCCTCAAAAAATGTTAAAAAGCTGTCAGGTATTCACAAAGAATATACGTAACAGACATAAAATAGACAAAAAACAGGGCTCACAAAAATGTTGGGACGATATCCGGAACATCAGTGATATGATTGAGCCTCATTTGACTTCCTCATAATCACTTGTTGGTATAGTAAATAAAATGTTCAGTACGTGTAAGCGTACTACTTGCATTTCTATCGAAATTATTATTTTAATTTTACATTTTAACAGGTCTGGAAAGAAGTATGAGAAGACGGGTTAAATATTTATAAAGTTGAAATCAAAACTTGATGAAAACAAACATGTTCCCCGGTTCTGTTATGTGTAGCCAAGTCAGTCACTTCACAGACTGAGCTATTCCATGTCATAACGGAGTAGGCGTAAACCCAACTTCGATCATAACTTTACGCTCCTCGATGTCCGTTCAGTAGGAGGATAGGTTGATCCCTAAGCCGGATCGGAAGTTGTAGCGAAAACGAAAGTCCAGGTCTTTCCGGGGGTCGAAACCCGGTTACACTACTTCCTGACTTCTGTGTCGCTGCAGATTTGCAACTGTAGAAGCGGGAAATGTAGGGTGACTATGCCTGGCTCCCATTGCTTAGAGTTACAGAGCTGAGTCCAGAGCTATGTAAGATGCGTCTAGGTGTCTGCGTCCAGCAGGATCATGAACTAACAGTGAATCGTCATCCTCGGCTGGCCAACTCATTTTCCGTCCTACAGTGCGTAATGCCGTGCGGATCCAGGTTGACATACAGACCTACATTTCTGTAGTCATGGCTTCCTACTCATGCATACGAAATAATATGCTATAATGCCACTCTGAGGCACAGCAAATACTAGACCATGGTCCAGTGTTAATACGAAGTGCATGAAGAGATGACTTGTAACTGCGATTTGGGACATATTTCGATATGGTGTCTTTAACGAAATACATGAACAAGTATTTAAGATGTACGCATCTACCTACCGTTGCGGTCAAGTGGTTAGCACTCCTGGGGTAAGAATTATACATTATTTAACTATAGTGTCAACTGCTAACCTTATTTAGAGCCTAATGAGATGAGCGCGTGGTTATGTACTGTGAAGTGAGAGGAATTTTCGTGGTATTATTCAGCACTCCTTTGTAGGAACAGGATATCCACGAAACGCAAAGTGACAACACGTGAATCAAGAGAGACCGAGATTCGAACCGGGTTCCTGCCGAAAACAAGTTAGGCCTGGGATGAAATAATATCTGGTCATAAACAGTGTCAATTCGGAGCAGAGTCCAGCGTTTCAGAGATCGCCTTTGTCTGGGAAGGTTCCTGAAAAATTGGATTTCGTTACCTTACGTCACCACCGCGAAAACTTCAAGCCTTAAGGTTAGCTGTGTCCGTTAGAGCATGAACTTGCATGTAAATCTGTCGGTTCCGTCTAAACACGTGAGTTCAAGTCTGTTACAGCAGTTCTGCTAGATTTCAGTTTTAACTGCAGAACATCGAAGTCAAATTGACAAAACGGCAAACTCGAAGAATTAGAGCCCTTATTGAGAAGCTAGATAAGAAATTTCAAGTCTTCTATGGAATCCGAAGGTCTATTACCTTGTCCACAAGAACCCTTTTATGAGCCAGATAAATCCAATTCACACAGTCCCACTCTGTCTTTATGATCCATTATAATATGGTTTCATCTACACCTAGGTCTTTCAAGTTCGCTGTTACCTTCAGGTTTTCCGACCAAAATTCTATACAAATGAAAATTGGTGTAATTAGATTGGAATGAAGCCGGTTTACTTGTTGAATTTTGAAAACGCTTGAAAGGTTAATAGTTCAACCGCTTGACATCTCAGCAATGCGAGGCGTCGCTCGAAGGCACGAGAACTCGGAAAGTGTTCGTTAGCCTGATAAAGTTTTCAGCCGTCGACCAGAACTTCTTGCAGGAAACGGGGAGTATAAATAACGAATTTTGGAGGAGAGGAATATATTTATTTTGGATATGTCGCCATCTTCACCACCATGAGAACCTCGAATCACGAACAAGTGCACTGTCCGTCGTCTACGAAAGTACTGGCAACACGGAAATGCATTTGTTGCTTTGCAGCATCCCCATACACGCCATGCCACGTCTCAAGGTCGAGTGAAACAGTTGCACGGAAGTAAGTGGGTCAGGACCCTGCTGGCCAACGACCTGCTCCATCGCGAAGAACGTGGAACATACCAAGACGGAGAAGCTTACACGATCGGCTTCTTTCATACAGTGAATTAGGGTGGTGTGGATAAATTGTGACGAAGCAGATGGACGGAGCACGAAGCACGCATGACAGAGATGAGATGCATAGACAGTTCAGTTGGAAAACCTCTGTAGGAAAGGGGCTTCACAGAGACCTGGGTATAAATGAAGATTGCTGTCTTCTGGAATGTAGCGCCGTGTAGTCTGGTAGAAGTTTATCAATGTCTCAGAGATCCTTGCTGCCTCCATCATCAGGGCATTGATGGAGGCAGCAGGCCAGCCCGTAATTAAAGGAGAAATATGCGTTACTTTGCACGGTCAAGATACCGCGGCCCTTCAAAGAGCTCTGGGCCTACAGCGAGCAGACCTAAAAGCCAGTAAGGAATCTTTGCAACGCAAAACGAACCAGAAAAAAAAATCCATGCCCATTTATTAAAGTAAAGTTACCAACATAACCGTTAACATTGTAAAATTGAAGGACTTTTAATGGCTGTACAAGGTAGGGTTTAACACTAGACACCAGTTATAAAAATATCTTGTGCAATTGCTAACAAGCGGAGAACAGCATGAATTACAGAGTTTCGGCCAGAACTCTAGAAACCTACTTTTCTGTTGCATATATACCCAGTTCTCAGGTGTTGTTAAGTTAATAGCTTTAAAATGCAAAGAATTTAGCTCATAGATTGGCCTACTGTTGCGATCAGATTTTTAATTGAGCGAGAATTATTCATTGCCTGCAGTTGTGAATATTTTTCGTAGTTTTCCGTTAAGGAAAGCAATGTAAGCTAAAAGTCATAGACCGTAGGACAGATTAATGCTTAACATTAACGAAGCTTGCTTATTGAAATATGCACAGTAATATCCCGAAATGCAGAATCACTAAATGGAGTAAAATGTGAACTGTTAAGTGAGCTGAAGTCTTACTATAACATCAACCGCATGATGTTACGGAATACAGTAGTTACGTGCTGTAACTGGTCTAATGCAATAATTTCAGAACAAAAAAAGTAAGGAAAATGTATATGATATATTGATGAACAGATACTAAGCTAAATAAAAATTGATGGACGATGGGACAAAATTGGTTTGCGTTACAGGACTGAGTGTAATTTTTAAAATATACGCTGTTATTTGGAAGTCGAAGTTTCTTTCATTTTGTTTCAGCTTGTCACATTCAAGAAATACTTAAGAACTGCTCCCTTATGGAAACTTCCTAAGCCCTCGTATCGTCCTGCGTCAACTGCCTCTGTTCTGAGTGCTGACGTTCCTTGGTCCTCTTGGTGGGTGAGGATGATGCAAGCACCCGGAGTCCGCTTCACGGCTCCACAGTAACGTAACATGTGCATTAAAGTTCTGATGTCGGGCACGAAAGCTAGCCTCTAGGGAGATAGAAACCGATCCCCTGTAATCAGGACATCACGCCACTGCTGTTATCACTAGGTGGCAGTCTCCTGTTTCTTCGCTCTCCACAAATGAGTTTCTGGGTTTGATTTCAAGACTTCGTGTTAGTGGTGGCTGCAGGGTTTTATCCTTGTCACTTCTAGTTGCTTAAATCCCTTATTGGAAGTTGTCGTCCAGGTATCTGTTGGAATAAATGTTGATTTTAAACGCTGTCACATGACCGACGTGGCCGCCTATGGTAGGGACTGTAAGCCACCGCATTAAGTAGCACGCAAAATGATTTTCTGGTAATCGACTAAGAGACTCAAATCAAGTCTTGTCTTCCAACTAATTTAGGTACAATATAAAAGGAATCCTGCCAAGTTACAGGAAATATTACTGTAACATTACGTATTTTTGAATGATTTGCGTAATTTGTTTCATGGATACTTATATTTTTGTAGCACACTGATAATCAACTTTGACCCTAAGGGCCCATGCTTACTTATTTACTATCAGTCGTCTTTGTGGCCTTATGCTTAATTACTAAATACAATATTGCAATTGTATCCCTTGGAAATTTAAATATTGTAACACTGGGTACCATACCACGAGATCCATCGTTAGGATGGAACGTGATTCCCCAGGCCGGGCCCGTCAGAGTATCCCCTTCGAAATACGTTTATTTGAGCACATGACAGACCAAGCGGGACAATTTCAATAGTTATTTATTAAATCTAGTTTTAAGATAACCAGGATTTCGGGTTGCTTTGAGTTTATTTTATTTTTTCAACATTCCGAGCGGTGAAGTTGGATTTTCCCGATGACCCCGCACTCTTCAATTTTATTCACGGTCTGATTGCTTGAATGACCATAGTAAAGGAAGTCATGGCTCTGAAAAATTAATACGTACGCGGACACTGAGTGCCTGAACCATTCTCACGCTCAGCTTCATTTCACTTTCCTGATTCGCCTGTTGACTGTGGTTACAGGGCAGGGTCTGTGTGTGCCCAGGGAAGTGGAACTGTACCAGACCGCGGAAATGGACACTATATGTACCACTTCACTTGAGGTTTCGAGAAGCTACCGGCTTCCTGTTTCGAATGCGGCAAAATGTTTCACACGTGGATATTTCAAGAAACAAAATGCATAAAATCGAATAACATAGGCCACGTTCATCAATCATTTCTCACAGAAAAGGAAGTGAAAGTTAAGAAGATTTCTGTCTTCTGGGTTGTTGCGCTGTGTAGTGTGGTACTCCCTGATGACAGAGGCAGTATGACCTCTGAAACGTTGGTAAACATCGACCAGACTACACAGCGCAACAACCCAGAAGACAGAAATCTTCATACTCAATCGCCCCGATGATGGAGGCAGTATGACCTCTGAAACGTTGGTTAACATCTACCAGACTACACAGTGCAACAACCCAGAAGACAGAAATCTTCATACTCACCGCTGTGATAACCTCAAAACTTACCAAGTGAAAGTTAGTTGGACTAAACATAAGAGACAGAGGTCCTTCGGTACTGGGACCTTGATACAAACCACTCATTCGGTGAGTGGAATTCGCAATTTCTTGATGACACCGGACATGTAAGTCAGCGAAATAATGCAGTTCTCATGCTTAGTTTCGCAAGCCATGCAAGTAAGAAGATCGCTAGAACATATCACTACTACTGTTACGTAGGCCCTTACATCATGCGTCTGTTCCATTTCTCACCAAGGATAATGAGATGGGCGAGACATGTAGCTCTCATGGGAGACGAAAGAAGCGCGTATATAGTGTGCAGAATTTCATTCGGAAAACCAGGAGGGGAGAATCCACATGAGAGACTCAAGTGTAGACGGCGAGATAGGTTTAATATTGATATGGATCTAAATCAAGTAGGATCTGAGGGCGTGGACTAACTTCAACTGGCTCAGGAAGAAATCCAGATCTTGTGAACCTTCAGATTCTGCAAGAAGTAATAGAAAAGTTTTAACCAGGTGACCGACTGTCAGCTGCAGTCAGTCTTCATGTGATAGCACTCCCACACAAACACGGGCGATATGCATGTTACTAATATCAGAAGCAACACCGCAGACAGTAGTAGTCATAGTTACCGCCTATCGCCGTTAATGTCGTAAGGTACCTGTTTACTGTGTCAGTGTGTCATCAAATGAGCGTGGAAAGATGTCCGTAACATGCCGTGATCGCTGCGGTCATTTGCTGATAAGACTGATCTGCCTCTTCAAGACTACTTTACAATTGCTCTCCGTAAGAGATAACAGCACCATTAGGTAACATTCTGGGTCCATTAAGATAAAGTGGGCCATAATTTCGAAAAATTTTATGAAATAAAAGTGCTGAGGACGAGACAACAGTTTGAAGTCCAGTTGGTAACTTCTGGCCAGTCTGAGCGAAATAATTTTAGATGTGCACGGATCCAGCGTTTGTGCCTGTCCTGTAGCGTGGTGTTGTAGAGGAAGCTACTCAGAGAGAAAGTATGTCGTGGTAGTACGGTAATCAAGCAGTTGTGTTGACGTCTGGAACGTGTTTTAATGTTTCCCGCTTGTGTCTGCACGAAATTCTGTTGTTTCAGGTTTTGGAGCGATAATTTTGTCTTCCATTTGTCGAGCAACACAGTATACTGCATATTTTTATATATTTCACTGGTTTATGCCGCAGAGACTGGATTGAGAAAACTGACAAATTTTACTTCAAACTTTATGTAAGTTAGAGTAGGAGATTATATAGGACTGATATAAAACAACTCAATTCGCCCGAAAACTTTTAGTGTAGATCCAACCGCACCGAATGTACTTTAAATCCGTTCAGTTGTTTCGGAGATGGAACATGCTGATTGTGAATCTGCCTCGTATGCGGGTGGTAATAGGCCGAAATCTCGGCCTCAATGCCTGCTACCGTGACATGCTTTTAGTTTTCCCCCCAACGTACTGACAACTTCTGCTTCAAAACATGTTTATGTTCCTAGATTTAAACGCCAGAACATGCTTGCATGCTTATGCTCAGAGATTTAAACGCCAGAACATGCTTATGCTCAGAGATTTAAGTGCCAGAATCTGTGGCTGAATTCTTGTCGAGTAGTTGGCACGCCTTCTTCATATTTGGGAGGCCCTGGGTTAAAATCTTGGCCCAGGGAACGCCTATCCTGACTGAAGTTTTCATGGTTTTCCTCAGTTGCTTTAAGTAAATCACGTGATAGACGATGGTTGTCTTCTGGGTTGTTGCGCCGAATCCAACCACGTGATAGTACTTCAAATTAGGCCACGACCGCTGACATCTCTTCATTCGACGCAAAAGTCTGAGTTACTTGCAGCGTCGTTAAACAGACCACGAATACATAACACATAAGTAAGTAAATAATTAAATAGGTGAATAAATAAACTGAATAATTGAGAATATGAATAAATAATAAATTGATTAATTTTTAATAACACGCCTGTGTTTGGAGGCTTCAATGCCAAACTAAATCTTTTGCTTGGCATGGAAACATTTATGCTCTGATGCTGCAGTGCACTTTTGCTCTGAGCTTTTATCATAATATGTGTGCACTGGGAATTTTCAACGTTAAAGTAGTCTTGCGCTAGGAGATATCGACGCTAGAATTAAGACGCTTTTGTTAGGAGATTTTAATGCAGGACTACGCTTGTGTTCGGAAATGTAAACGCCAAACTAGATTATAGTCGTAATTCAAACAAAAACTCAGTAGGTGTCACTCTAATTGCATACTTCCCAGATGTTCATTACAAGCACGCACACCATGTGCGCAAGTTTTGTTGATAGTTGACTTCCTAGTTGCCTCTCGGTCTCTCCGGCCGTGTCAAGGTCACGCGAGCAGGCGGTCTACTGACTGCTGAGAAATCATCATCCCAAAAGGCGATCACGGGCTTGATAATCTCCCACTCTTCACTGTGAATTACTTCGTCAAAGCTACTTGTGCTGATGTTTGTCATTGCTGGCATGTGTTGCCTTACGCTATGCTGTGAGCTGGTGATCGAAGAAGAATCGACTGTTTACCTGCCACACTCGGTACAGAAACCTCCTCCTGCTCCGACCCTCCTTCCCACCCCTCCCCTATCTGGCTACCAAACTTTTTTATAAACTTTATGTACTGTGAATGGGAAAACAGGTTTAATGGAACACCTCATCTGACGGTCAGTTCAGAGTATCACGTTAGCCGCGGACCTCGAAGTGAATCATACGAATCAGTTGTCAAGCAATTTAAAGTAATATTTGACCTCATTGTTATTCGCGGCCAAGGTGCCGTGAAAGTAACCTACCTTCTAGAAACAAATTGTTCTTCTGCTTCGTAATTGAAGTACGCGTTTGCTTTGTACATAACGCGATCCGATTTCTGTAATCTTGTGTTATCGTTCTGAAAGGTGAGATCGAGCTCACAGTTTGAAAGTATACGGCGGGTAACAACTCGGCTCACTTCCTGAAATGTAGGGTAAGTCCCCTGAGGGTAACCGTAGATGTCTGAAGATGAAACTTCCATTCTATTGTTCATTTGTCGATTAATTAGCTTTATTTAATGTTACAATCCATGTTTAATACTAGAGGGAGCTGATGTTACACGACGTACTTGGATTATTTGAATTTACAGCCCTAGAGGAATGATGTGGAGGGGATATGTAAGAATTCCACAGATCGAGTCCTCCACAATACAAACTGCGTACAATTTGAAGATGGCTGTCTTCTGGGTCCTTGCGTCGTGTTGTCGGGTAGTAGTTTACAGAAGTTTCAGAGGTTCTTGCTGCTTCCACGAGACGTTGACATGATAGACATGCTCCTTCATTACGTGTTAAATTACGCTGAATGTACTTCGTTCCAAGAACGCTTAATAAAATCATAAACAAAGCTGATGTTTCAGAAACAACTACCGATAACATTCAGTGGAGAGAAAATTATGTCACCTTAACAAGGATACAGCCTTTGAGCCTATCCTGAACCAGTTGTGTCTACTCTTCATCCTTGTACTCTGTTTTTTAAGGTCTAAGTTAATATTATCCTCCCATCTATGCCGAGGACTTCCTAATTGACTTTTTCCAACTGTAATGTTGTATGCTTATATCGTATCCGAATGCATGCTATATACACGACCCATGTCATTGTCCGTTATTTAGACATGCTCTTGTGTACAGAGGCTAAAGAGGTGTCTGGAATCTCCCTTCACCTGTATATGAAAAGGTGCATTGTGTTTGGCGAGCTACATCCGCTGTAGACCTATATATTCGCTTAGATTCTGATCTTCCCACAGGAAAGTTGATAATCGGAACACTTGTATCGTCCGTTAACTTTCTTTTCACGACGTTTGAACTGCATAGATATAGCATTTTATTTTTAATTGGAGAAAGTTTAAAACTGCACTGTCATACTCTTCAGAAAATTACTGCAGTTCTGACAGTTTGCTTTCCATGAAAATCAGCATGAAATTATTTTTTAAATGACAGTGTTGGTTTATTGCAGAATGCCTCTGTTGTGCGGAATATCTATATTCTACAAATAATATCGAATTCTTTGTTAAACCAAGCCGTTGACGAAATCATCATTCAGAAATTGGAGGAACGTTTGTAGAAGTTCCCTTTTAACCTAAAACAGTCTGGTTACTTCAATATCAGATTGTCTTGAATGAGAAAGAAAGGTAAGTATCCATTCTGCTGCAAAGTAGGCCATTTCCTTTAAGAGATTTCATGTTCTCACGGCGTTAAGAGGTCAGGTTGTGGTCCTTCGGACTGATTCACCGCACAGTACTGTAGGTGGTTACCGACGTTTCGGAGTAACATGCTGCCCTCCATTTACTGACCGTTCATCTACTATCAACTTCTCAAGGACTCTGCTCTGTGGTGTCAACTAACACGTACGTGTTTAGTATGTTTACCTTCCTTTGCTATTATTTATAACCTGTATGCAGGCCTATGTGTTTGTCCAGTCAGTTACTGTTTGTTTATCAACGAAAGTTCCTTTCGATAATTGAGTAGTACTTTTTATATATTTCAACATAGGATTGTCGAATTTCTGTTTGGGATCAGGACACTTCGAAGTCAGGACCTCAGTCCCAACAGTACGGCCTTTCGAAACCGCAATCTCAGATCTACGATTCGTTCGATTTCATCTCGTTTATATCCCACTCGTCTCCCTGCTTAAGTCAGAATATTATATACTCAGTGACGAAATGGAACTGACATTTCAGCTTCAAGACGAAATCATGATATCGAAGGCGACAACTCGTAGATGGTGAAATTATATGTAACAGCGGAGAAACACGGTATTTGGGCGCCAAATTCGTTGGAGCCTTAGTGACTACGGTCCTGAAACAGAATTAGTCGATTACCTACTTCATATGCTGGTTTAAGTACAGCCATCGTCATCTGAAATACAAAGCAACGCACGTGATCACTGAACTGGTGATGACTCGCGGAACATACCATTAAACAATTTGTCCAAGTTAATAGAACGAAGCGGAAATGTCTCTCCAATGGACGGATAATTTCGCCACAGGCTCCTGACCTGCTTCCGATCCATGAACCGGAGAGATGACGTCCAGGTTCACATAGAAATGCAAGCAAACGTCACAATGTCTTATGGGGCGAGGCAATATTTCAAAGTAAGCGGTATGTGCGTAAAAGACCAAGTCTGCTACGTTGTTGACTTTTGGCATCTCTGTTACGACTGACACAGAAACAAAGTCCCCTGAGGGTAACCGTAGATGTCTGAAGATGAAACTTCCATTCTATTGTTCATTTGTCGATTAATTAGCTTTATTTAATGTTACAATCCATGTTTAATACTAGAGGGAGCTGATGTTACACGACGTACTTGGATTATTTGAATTTACAGCCCTAGAGGAATGATGTGGAGGGGATATGTAAGAATTCCACAGATCGAGTCCTCCACAATACAAACTGCGTACAATTTGAAGATGGCTGTCTTCTGGGTCCTTGCGTCGTGTTGTCGGGTAGTAGTTTACAGAAGTTTCAGAGGTTCTTGCTGCTTCCACGAGACGTTGACATGATAGACATGCTCCTTCATTACGTGTTAAATTACGCTGAATGTACTTCGTTCCAAGAACGCTTAATAAAATCATAAACAAAGCTGATGTTTCAGAAACAACTACCGATAACATTCAGTGGAGAGAAAATTATGTCACCTTAACAAGGATACAGCCTTTGAGCCTATCCTGAACCAGTTGTGTCTACTCTTCATCCTTGTACTCTGTTTTTTAAGGTCTAAGTTAATATTATCCTCCCATCTATGCCGAGGACTTCCTAATTGACTTTTTCCAACTGTAATGTTGTATGCTTATATCGTATCCGAATGCATGCTATATACACGACCCATGTCATTGTCCGTTATTTAGACATGCTCTTGTGTACAGAGGCTAAAGAGGTGTCTGGAATCTCCCTTCACCTGTATATGAAAAGGTGCATTGTGTTTGGCGAGCTACATCCGCTGTAGACCTATATATTCGCTTAGATTCTGATCTTCCCACAGGAAAGTTGATAATCGGAACACTTGTATCGTCCGTTAACTTTCTTTTCACGACGTTTGAACTGCATAGATATAGCATTTTATTTTTAATTGGAGAAAGTTTAAAACTGCACTGTCATACTCTTCAGAAAATTACTGCAGTTCTGACAGTTTGCTTTCCATGAAAATCAGCATGAAATTATTTTTTAAATGACAGTGTTGGTTTATTGCAGAATGCCTCTGTTGTGCGGAATATCTATATTCTACAAATAATATCGAATTCTTTGTTAAACCAAGCCGTTGACGAAATCATCATTCAGAAATTGGAGGAACGTTTGTAGAAGTTCCCTTTTAACCTAAAACAGTCTGGTTACTTCAATATCAGATTGTCTTGAATGAGAAAGAAAGGTAAGTATCCATTCTGCTGCAAAGTAGGCCATTTCCTTTAAGAGATTTCATGTTCTCACGGCGTTAAGAGGTCAGGTTGTGGTCCTTCGGACTGATTCACCGCACAGTACTGTAGGTGGTTACCGACGTTTCGGAGTAACATGCTGCCCTCCATTTACTGACCGTTCATCTACTATCAACTTCTCAAGGACTCTGCTCTGTGGTGTCAACTAACACGTACGTGTTTAGTATGTTTACCTTCCTTTGCTATTATTTATAACCTGTATGCAGGCCTATGTGTTTGTCCAGTCAGTTACTGTTTGTTTATCAACGAAAGTTCCTTTCGATAATTGAGTAGTACTTTTTATATATTTCAACATAGGATTGTCGAATTTCTGTTTGGGATCAGGACACTTCGAAGTCAGGACCTCAGTCCCAACAGTACGGCCTTTCGAAACCGCAATCTCAGATCTACGATTCGTTCGATTTCATCTCGTTTATATCCCACTCGTCTCCCTGCTTAAGTCAGAATATTATATACTCAGTGACGAAATGGAACTGACATTTCAGCTTCAAGACGAAATCATGATATCGAAGGCGACAACTCGTAGATGGTGAAATTATATGTAACAGCGGAGAAACACGGTATTTGGGCGCCAAATTCGTTGGAGCCTTAGTGACTACGGTCCTGAAACAGAATTAGTCGATTACCTACTTCATATGCTGGTTTAAGTACAGCCATCGTCATCTGAAATACAAAGCAACGCACGTGATCACTGAACTGGTGAAGTTACGCGGAACATACCATTAAACAATTTGTCCAAGTTAATAGAACGAAGCGGAAATGTCTCTCCAATGGACGGATAATTTCGCCACAGGCTCCTGACCTGCTTCCGATCCATGAACCGGAGAGATGACGTCCAGGTTCACATAGAAATGCAAGCAAACGTCACAATGTCTTATGGGGCGAGGCAATATTTCAAAGTAAGCGGTATGTGCGTAAAAGACCAAGTCTGCTACGTTGTTGACTTTTGGCATCTCTGTTACGACTGACACAGAAACAAATGAAGAGTATAAGTTAATCTCACGGTGGCCCGCGGGCCGTCCCATAATAGAATAATGTGAAATACAGAGAGCGAATTGGGCAGGCAGGCCGGCCGGTCCGCGTTCCATAATGTTTCTGTTGCTTAAATCGATTTTGATTCTTGAGTAATCATTCCACGGAAATGTTGCTTTTCGCTTTATGATTCGGGGTTTGTGGATTTTATTTTTCAGGTTTCACTGTCACAGAAGACAGCTGCTGGTAGAGCAAATATATCACAGATTATTTAAATTTTGTTGCAGTTTTGAATGTGGCAGCAGGAAAGGCTCCGATGCAGATCAGCTCGGATCTGGGCGGAATTCCGCAGAAGGCAATCGACGGCAGCACCAGCTCGTTCTTCAATGTGGACACTTGCACCCTGACCAGGGCAGAGCGCGTGCCGTGGTGGTACGTGAACTTACTGGAGCCGTACATGGTACAGCTCGTCAGGCTGGACTTCGGTGAGTCTGTGCTGTATTTACTTATACGATCAATCCGGTTTCATAATTGTCAGATCTCGTATGCCAGTTCGGGCTCTTGCGAAAACTTTAAAAAATATTTACGAATTCTTCAGATACGTGATTAATTATTTCTTGAAGGAGATGGTGTGCATTATTCTGAAGTGACGGCTTTAAATTTAAGCGCATAGCTGTTTTAGGTGTTAATTTTTAATTACCAAATTTCCCTTCCCAAACTATTACTCTCGAATATTTTTACCCGCCATTTTCTTTAAGGTAAACAGTAGCATCATTTTTCATTAAAGTGAATGCTAAGAATTTACACAGTTACATTTGTGCGTTCATTAAAGTGTTACTCAGAATCTGCTATTACAATTGAAAACAGCCGTAAGCAGTTGTTTAAAAAACATATATCACGTTTTTACCTTCTGTTTACAATTATTGCTTACGGGTTTCCCCGGTTCTGCACGCACTTCGCTTCACTGCGTTCCCCATGTAATTATGTGACACGCCTTGCTTGGCGACAGGCCCCGGGGATTATTCTGTCCAGGTTTTCTTCATTGAGAACGCCGCCCTCAACTGTCACGCACAAAGGGAAAGTCTGCCGGTTTTAGACAGACGTTGTAGCAGAAATTATCAGTTGGATCTTTCGATACGCTTTTCCATTACAAATAGAAATTAGTTAACGCTGTTCGGGGAAACTTTCTGTTGAAAGGTGAAGTCCCTTGTGATGGGAACTGAGATCATTGTTGAAACGTTTTAATGCAGCGGTGAGTCCGGATCAACAGCGGCCTAAGGTAACCCTTGGGACGTAGTTGGCTCAATAATGACCTCGGATGACGTAAGTACAACAATGGTCTGCTTCATGTGGAATGTCATGTACTCCAAAGAGTATGCTTTACCAAGCTTCTTGGATCTGCTTCTCGGTCAACCTCACTCTAACAGAGCTTTTGTGCTTTGTATGGTTCAATTACTTTTTGCCCAATTTGACGCCTTCGTAACACATCACCAAAATTGTAATCGGAAAATCTGAAGGAAGACGTGGACCTTGATGGGTGTAACATTAAAATGGATCTGAAGGGAAAGTGGTGGGAGGGTGTGGACTGGATTCAGTTGAATCAGGATGTGATTCAGTGGCCAGAAATGAGCCTTATAGTTCCATAAAAGACGAAGAATATTTTGATCAGTTGAGCGAAAGTGAGCTCATTAAATGAACTCTGCCCCAGTGTGGTGAGAACACGACACTAGTGAAATGCGATGGAAGGGCTCCAGCGCAAACTAGATCTCACGGATGTTATGAACAATTCATTACTTTCAGCGACCGAGTGACGGATGAGTTGATGGAAACCGAACAAAAGTAAACTCGTCAGCAATTTACGGTGAGTCCAGCAGACCACCTCGTGATTCGCTGTGGCTACTTTAGAAAGTCGACAGACGTCTGCAACTTGAATTCTGATTCACTGCTATTTCCAATTACCTTGTTTTCACATCCTCGATAAAATTGAAAGAATGCTATGCCTAGAATCACTTTCGGTTCTTCAGGAAATCTTGGCAGTTTACCGTATTCATTCTCTGGACTCGATTATTCTGAAAAGCGAAATTTATTCTATAAAGTTATTGCAGACATGTGTATGACTCGAAACACCAATGACACCCCCGGAACTCGGGTTATAGTATCGTACTTGGCAAAAGGGAAATTGGTCCGTCTGTTTAATTAAACGCCACACCACGAAGATGTAACAAAACTATAACTTTAGTTATTTTGGGTGGGTGTCTCGTATTAAGAGATTGGGGAGGGTGTTTGAGAACGTGGTGCATAGGAGAATATTTCAACCAAGGAGGGATGACGTGACAGGAAGATGGAGAAAACTGCATAATGATGAGCTCTATAGTTCGTATTCTTCGCCAAATATCATTAGAGCGATGAAATAAATAAGAATGAAATGGACGGGGCATGTAGCGTGCATAACAGAAATGATAAATGCGCACACAGTTGTGTATCGGCATGCAAAGTCGTTTTATAGAGGACGGGGGTATTCGTGCTCTTTATTTAGTTTCGTGTGGTCGAGCAAGTTGTCAGGGGCCCACGGTTTTACGCATTTCTGAAAAGAGTGAGAATTACTATAAAGTTATTTGAGATTTAGATTTCTTACGACGGTGAAGATAGCGACTTTGGACTTCTGGGATGTGACTTCTACCCTGAAAATGGAGGTAATACGTTTTTTCGAATCGCTGGTAACGACCTACAAGACTACACGGCGTCAAAACCACGACCACAGTCATCAATAGGAAGCTGGTAGCTTCTCGAAACCTCAAGTGAAGTGGTACATATAGTGTCCATTTCCGCGGTCTGGTACAGTTCCACTTCCCTGGGCATACACAGACCCTGCCCTGTAACCACAGTCAACAGGCGAATCAGGAAAGTGAAATGAAGCTGAGCGTGAGAATGGTTACGCACAAAATCTCTGAAGCCGCAGCTCGTCCAAATAATATTTAAGAATTCAATCTGGACCTCAAAGAAAACACTTGATTATTATGTTATAAAACCTAGTTATTAATACCATAGTAATTTTCGTATTGTTTTGTTAAATTCCACATGGTTTAAACGACAACGCAACTGTTTTAATGCTCCAGCCTTGCACTTAACAATGTTTGTTTCATTAAAATATTCTTTGCTATTGTTTGTATTTGTGTGTATTAATGTTTTCCTCAGTAGCAGAAAACGTTCGACCTTTTCGCATTGACTAATGCCCGGGTGTCATAAAAAGATGACACGCAGCCAGCATTGCGTATAGTTCTTTTTGGGACATTCTGTGTGTGGCGGGTTGCATATAAAGTTGTGAGGGTCACGTGCCCTTTGAAGGGTTAGCATGTCTGTATGCAGTGAAGAGGTTCTACATCCTTTCATGCAAGAACAGCATTTCTCTCAGCATAGTTTGTAATTGTATCTGGCCTCTGGTGGTGTGATCAAGAACAAGAAATGCCGGTGTTTTGTCGTTATAGCATTATTTATTGTTAGCATTGCATCAGTCTGAACAGATAAACATCGAAAGATCCGAAATGACTATGAAAGTGGCGAATAAAGAAAATAAGGCTAATATGTTCCAATAAAACTTCTTCTGTTATTGCAGTTTCATACGTTAGTTGCTTTATTTAAACCAAAAAATTATTTCTCTTTTTCAGTTCTTGCCCAAAAATTAAGGTTTGATGCATCATGTGGACAACTCAGTTACATACAAATTATTGCTATTATTCTATCTATTCACCACTTTATAGGGTATTTATTATTATTATTATTATTACTATTATTATTGGTTTAAAAAGTAAAGAAGTACGTGTTTTAAACCATACAAATTTGAGATGTTTCAAAATTAACGTTCAGGACATTGTCCAGTAACGGTCTCTCGAGAAAACTGACGAGTATTCATTTTCCATGAAAGTTTATTGAATGGCTGAGTGAGGGACCCTGATAAATGGAGTTCATTTTGTCTGTTCCACTATTATGAACTGGGTACTTAACCATAATTTGCCGTAAAGTCTTTTGCTCCATCCAGATATGATCGTCGTCTTTCTAACATAACTCTCATTAACTGTAAAGGCCATACAAATGCTCTGTTACCTCGTGACCTACTGAGAACACTCAAATTCCCACGGCAGATGCTAAATAGAGCCTGAGACACACAGGCCTACATCATAGCTTTTCGGCTGCATTGTCTTAGGCACATTCACAAATTCAGTTATACTCAATGTTTCATTACGACCTCTGTTTCTTGTTCCCTGCATATTCTTATCAGAAGAACAAACATTTTAATTTACTGTTCACTCGATGGTGAAGATGTCGATTGTGGTCTTCTGGGTTGTGGCGCCATGTTGTCTTGCAAATGGTTAACATCGTTTCGAAGGAACTTATGGGTACTTCACCCTAGCAATACGTCCTCCGAAATATTGGAAATCTCCTACAAGACATCATGGCGCCACAACCTAGAAGACCACAAGCGAAAGGTCGTTTTCATTATTAATAACACATTTGTTGCAAAATAATGTTATTTATTACAGCTATTAATTTGCGTCGTCGTGATTAATTCTATGATTTTTCCGGACCACTGTTCGAAATGCAAAGCGTTAAAACGGACGGTTGGCTAACGTGTGTAAATGTACGTTCGTCTTGAAACAAGTAATACAATATCATTGAATATTTAATATCAAGTGAGTAAGTAACAAAAATGGCAAATTAACACATACAATTAACATGTGAACCAATTTACGATGGAATTTTAGAAAATTGTTCTCATTTCATAAGTTTACGGCTGACGAGTAAATAAGAGGGATTGAATCTGGCTGCAGGTCTCAAAAGGTTGAGAAACTTGGATCTAAGCTATTGATAGCATTATTAGATAATCCACAAATACAATAAATATATTCATATGAAACATTTGTTTTTGTACCTGATTTTTCCTTATGCAAGTATTTTAAAGACAAATTCAATAGAATATGACAAGAACTTATATCAGAAGGTCAGCAATGGCTTTAAATGCTTCACAGGGAGGAACCTTCCAGCAACAGTGTTGGTGAGAGTAGGCAATAATCGACCTGACCTGGGCACCAACCCTATCTGTAATCGTTTTACTGGTCAGCTGGAAGAGGGGAAACCACTGTTCTTGCCTTGCAATCCACCGATGCCTGGCGCCTTCGTCAGCATTCACCTGGAAGCGGCCAACCTCAGTCAACTCTCCATCTGTGAAGCTTTTGTCTATACGGACCAGGTACTGTCAAATTAAGGAAAAACACTTCAAGTAAGACATCTTTGTCTTCACTGTGCAGTGTTTTAGCAACACTAAGGTGCGAAATCCGTGTGTGAAGTCTGTATACAGTGAAATATGAACAAACTTCAGTGGGCTTGAAAATTTGTTTGTTAAGATTAAATTTCATTATAATGACAACTAGAAATGTACTTATATTTCAGAGGTGCTTACTGCCTCTGTCATCAGGGTGCTCATTACCCTGATAATGGAGGCAACAGGCACCTCTGAATGTCAGTACATTTCTGCCAGAGTACACTGTGCAGCATCCCAGAGGATAATCATATTCTTCAAATTAATCACAGGTATAATTAGGAACTCGCATTACAGGCACTGCCAATTGAACGCTGCCCTCAGTTCCGAGATCAGCCACCAGGCAGCACAGCAACATACAATGGTAAATGCTACATTTTCTACAACCGACAACCGCTCACTTTTAAGGACTCCCTTGCCTTTTGTCGGAGTCGTGGTGGCACATTAGTGGACGAGAGCAATCCCGCACTGCAAGGCTTCATCAGCTGGGAACTGTGGCGTAGACATAGGTTGGTGCTAACATTTCAGCTCTGCAGGTTTTGTATCCATTGCATGAAATATATGAAAGTGTGGAAGAAGTATTAATTGCATGATGACTGATGTGCCCACTTCTTTTTGGTTATTATGTTTATATTACAGGATAGACTTTGCCAGCAGATTGGTGATGACTTTCTATAAAGATTCCAGGATATTGACTTTCAACTGAAGAAAAATATTATAAAGTAATTTGGAAAGTGACAAATGCCTGATGCATATTGATCACTTACAAAACCAAATTTTGTCATGATGTCAGTGAACTTGTTACATGAATTACAGGGCATAATGAAACATTACAGTGCATGTTCATTTTAAAATAGACTACTTCTGGTAAATTAGTACTCTTCTAAAGCTTCTTCCTTCTAAACTCAATCAAAATTAATGCAAAATTGCCTTAATTGAACATTATAAGTTAAGAAATGCATATTCAGGCACTTTAAAGTATTTAAATTGTTAAGATAGTGGACATAGAGGTACAGAAAAACTAACAGCATTCAGCATGACAGTACAAACTTTATTCATTCAGCTTCAGTCACATAACACATACCAGATATTTGTGATGGAATATACAAATTAACTAAAAAATATCATCAAATCTCATTATGACTAAACCAAATTATAACCTTTCAAGGATTTAGAAGAGTATGAACATTACATTTGCCTTATATTTTAGAAGTGATTCAAACAGCCAATACTGGATGGGAGCTGTGCGAGATCCACAGGACCGAAACAATTGGAAATGGTTGGGTGGGGAGGATGTGACAGTTTCTTTCTGGAACTTACCTGGTGGAAATGAAAATTGTGCCCGCTATGATGGGTCAAAGGGCTGGCTTTGGTCAGACACCAACTGCAATGCAAAACTGAACTTCATTTGTCAGCACCGTGAGTGTACTAATGACTATATTATTACATAGTGTTAAAAATTCAGGTTTGATTTTTAGTGTCTGGAAGTGGTATGGGGTTTGGTCTGTATTGTGAAATAAATAGAAACTTGGAATTTATGTCACATCTGGAAATATTGTATTTCTGATATATTTACTAATATTTATATTTATGGAGTATCTGTTATGGTTTTAACAATTTATTTTTAGTTTCTAAGATTTTAATTATTAGTGGAATCCAAGATAACATCCAGTTCTTAGATTTCACCATTTCTTATTGAAATTGTATTTTTTCCTTAGTGGCACTACAAATCATTTGTACAGCATATAGTTTAATATAATTAGAAAGACACACCAAATGTACAATAATTAAAATTGTATGTTAACTCTTTTACAACAAAGCAAAACTCCAAAGTGAGGTTGCCCAGAGAGAACAAAGGGCTCCAGGGACCAGTGGAGGTCAAATCCATCATGGTCAAAGCCCTGCAAGGGCAGAAAGTGGGTTTTCAAAGCTCTAATGGAATAGGAATAACAATAACGATAAGAACAAGAATAATAATGGAATACAAAATTAAAATATAAATAAGAATATAGTAGGTATATTGGCAATGCATATTTTCAGAATTTTGTTTTACTTTAATATACGTGGGACATTTAGTAATGTGTGAATAAGATTTTTCCACATGATCAGACACAGGAGAAACAAAATAGTATTTTTGCCCTTATGTTGTCTGATTTGCATTTATTTTTAAACTATGCAATAAGAACCTGTTAATTTATGGTCATATTTTTGTTGATGTCAGTTTCTGATACTTTCAATATTCCATCTGAAAGGTTGAGAATGTTAGTTACTACATTTAATTTTAGAACCAAAAGCATGTGGGAAACCTGAGCAGCCACCAAATTCAACAATGGTGGCCAAGAATTTTAATGTTGGTGCAGTGATTGATTACACATGTGATGAAGGCCACCTTCTTGTGGGCCCTGCATCACGCACTTGCCTGCCTACTGGCTTCTACAATGAGTTCCCACCTGTGTGCAAACGTAAGTAAAATATTTTGCTTTAAGTGAAAAGTCATTGCATTGTGCCTTGTTTTAATGCATGTCATGTTTAATCTCATGTTCTGTAATATGAAACCTGACCCGTGGACACAGCGAAGGCTTAAAAGCTATACCATGACTGCTTGTACCACTGGAAGGATAATGAACATTATTATTTTTTAATATGCTAATTTTCAGCTATATGACTCTCCTAGTACACTTTTTCTAAACATCTGACCACTTCACTACTTTCTGTTGTAGTATTTCTTCGGCATCTCCTTCATAATTCTTGGAAATTTTACTGCCTCATGCTTCACATGATAAAATGTTAAGTTTACGACCCAGTCATGGTTGTGTATGATTAATGATTTTATTCATTCTGTAATATTATTAGGGTTCATATTTACAAGCATTTATGCTCATTCAAACCACCCTTGAGGTATACGACAACACAAAAAAGATTTTTCACATTTATTATTTGACTGGTTTATTTAGAAGAGAAATATTTTGTAATGAATTGACCAACATATGTCAGTAGCACAGATTATTTTAGGATCTGTGTAATAAAATGTAATTCCTTGTAAATTAAATTTGAGAGACAAACCAACAAATAAAATGCTACGTTTGTTAATATGAATTATTTGCCAGTTTCTCAAGCAGTCTAGTTATCACTGTTCATATGACTGCTCCATCTCTGCTTGGTTTGATTCTTGTCAGACATAGGAATTCTTTTACCAGATCCAGACTGGCTCCAGAGCCCACACAATCTCCTATTGTCAGTGTGAAGCTATCACTTACCTCCTCCTAGTGCTGAGATTGAGAATACACAAAGATTTGCCTCCACTCCCTCATATATCCTTGTCATAGTGCTTAGGCATAGAGCCAAATTTACCATTATTATACAGATTCAGTGTAAGTAATTTGAATTGTAGGTATCCAGTGTGGCTTCCCTGCTGAGATACCCAATGGACAGTATCAGCTACTGAATGGTACTGTTGGCTACATGAGTCGAGTCATTTATTCTTGTGATGTAGGGTATGAACTAATTGGAAGAGCACAGCTCATGTGTGACATTGATGAGAGATGGAATGGACCACCACCTCGGTGTGAAGGTATCAGCATTATCACCACCTTAATTCTTATGAAAGGAAAAGCTAATGTAGATTTTAATAAAAAAAATGATTAAAGGATATGTAAGTGAGGTCTTTTGAAATCATATTTGGTTTACTTGTAATGTTTTTCTGTTTTGTGACAACATGAAGGACTATTTTACCTAAAATTACAATAATATTATATTTGTTCTTACATGTTATGGTTAGAAAATATTTATCAAAACAGTTGCTTATTCTACTCCTTTGCATAATAACAAGACTGATAATTGTATACTAGAAGTCCTGTGTATTCCTGAGATATATTCAGAGAGTTGTGATCAAAAATGGCACACAATTATTTTTTTTTAAGATCTCCATTGACTGTGATGGGAATTACAACCTACTGTCCATTTATTTAAACCATAGACATATTACAATAATTTAATGTCTGAATGAAGTGTGAAAATGTATGTTTTGATGGGTTTCATTACACGGTCTATAAAATGAACTGAGATAAGATTATGTTAAACTTTAAACTATACTATAACTTTTAACACTGATAATTTATATTAATTAGGAGCCGGGGTAGCTCAGTCAATATAGTGACTGACTATGGACTGGATGATCAGGCTTCAATTCCTGACAGAGGCAGAAGATTTTTCCTCTAACCTCTGCATCCCACCAGCCTCCTATCCAATGGGCACCAGGGTCCTTTCCTGGGAGTAAAGCGTAGCGGGGGCATGACACTGGCCACGCACTAATATCTAGTGGCGAGGTTAAGAATGCGTGGGAGCTATAGCTCCTCTCCAAATGCCTATATGGCATATAATGGGACAGCTTTACTTTTTTAATTTTTATTAATTATGAATATGCATATTTTACATCTGAAATTTGGAAAGTCTTTACATTGCATGGGAGTGAAAAATTAGGGTAAGAATACTTTATCAAAATGCAGATTTCAAAGCTGTCCTGCAACTTTGTCACTGATAGGACAAGAATTAACTGTGTTATGTGTTGTGGGTTTGGCAAGATTCTAATGCACACTGTGATTTTCAGCCATATGTATTTATTCTGTGACTTCAGTAGACTTTTGCTATTAGTTGTATTAAAAGAGTAGGTGAAATGTGTATAAATTGTTTGATTATACTGATATATGTTGTATTTACTTGTTATGAAGCTATGATAGTTTCTTATCCAGTCTTTCTGCCTGAACTAGGCAATAATATTGAAACTAATCTGATGGCTAAGAAGGTAAAATTGGACCACACATTAGATCTTATAGTTATTGCATAAAGGTGAAGATATACAAAATATTTAACCTTCTTGCTAACTCATAGAGGTGAAATTTGACCACACATTTGTCCTTATTGATAATAAGTACTATATCTAATCTACTATATTTGGCATGTCACTGAGAATCACTCTCTGCTATTTGCTGTGCATCAAGTGATTTAGATACATTGTTGTATCAGATTATTAGCCATATCCTGTAATGAATATTTAAAATCCAAATGATTAAACTTCATACATTTGTGCAAGTGTGTTTGCTGGGTCTTAATTTGTGATGGTAGTTATTCCACAGTTGTTAAAGTTGCTCACAAAACCATATCAGTGAGGTTGAAATTCAGCTCTGGGAAAAGTTAATCAATGTTTCTATTCTACACAGCTATTGAATGTGATGACCCTCCCTCGATACAAAATGGGAAGTTCACAGTTAGCAACAACTTGACAGTCGTGGGAACAATGGTTGAATATTTATGTAACTCTCAGAACTACAAACTGATTGGCTCCAACAAGATTATATGCCTTCCCAGCGGAGAATACGATGATAATCCACCTGTATGTAAAGGTATGAAATATCACCTTTGGGACTAGGCTTTCACTCAGATTTAAACTCGCACTTAATGCAAATGTTTAACATGAGAATTTGTTAGCATTATTTTCTGTTCTGCAAATAACCAGCAATTATCATTTCATACAATCTTAAATTTTTAACAGTGTGAATGCAGTTTTATTTTTATGACAAAGTAGTATTTTGTAATGGTTAATTCATAAATATGAAAACATAATAGGACCATGACAAAGAAAACAAAATTATTACATATAAGGAGGGAGTAATAATACAGTTTTCAGATTCTTACTATAGGAGTAATTAAGACAAAACAAACAGGTTGCATGAGGTCAGAACTGAAGAGAAGCAGCCATGTTATGTTGCCATGTAATAATTTAAAACATTTGTTTAATTTTGCAGTAGTGATAAATGAATAACTGGTTATGATATGCAAGGCAATATCAGAACACTTTCATAAATTGACTTTACATTAGTCAGAACAAGCCCTTGTGATGGAAGTATTAAGCTTTGAAGATAATTTTGAAGTGTTATTTTACAGAAGAGAGACAGACAGTAGCTGCAGTTCCAGTATCACCTAGCAAACCCACACGACCACAGACACCTCCAAGCAAGGCTCATGGCCTACCAGTTACACCTACTCGACCCAGCCTACCACCTGCTCGTCCTGGCCCGCAGAGCCCCCATCAGGAGCATCCTAGCAGGGAGAAACCTTCCAAGAGACCACCAGCATCAACAGATAGCAAAACAGCAGAGTCAGCCCATATACCCCATACTGTGGCAGGGTCACATCCACAAGACAATGAGATTCCTGACAGTGTCAATGTGAGGAGTGATCTCTCACCAGATGTAAATGTGGCACATTCAGTGGATGAAGAGCGACATGAAGCAGGGGCCAGACTTAACCTAGGTTAGTGAAAATATTTACTCATGATCCTGCTGGTGCATCTCCAAATTACTTCTTAATTTTTATTATCAGATTAGTTCAGTGATGGCTGTATATATTTATCTAAAACAATTTTAAATTTTGGTAGCTTTCATATTCCATGTCAAGTTTTATAGGCCATTCAGATTCCTGATAGTGTATAATCTGTGTGTGTGTTTAAGTATATGCGTAGACAATTGCTGGTTGATTGATGGTAATTTTTTCAAAACAATATTAGAATGTTATAAATGTTATTACATTTATTTTATCGAGATTGTTAGCAGTAAACCATTTTCATGTTTGAGAAGAACTATGTTTTATGTTGCACAGGATTAATAAAAGTTTTTACTAAAAATTATGACACTTGGGTTATGATGATAAATTGATTGTTGTTATTTATGTATAATATGAAAAGCAAGGGCCCTACAATTGACTGTTTGGTAATTTCATGATTTAATGTTCCCTAGTTAGAGAAAAAAATTCTGGCTGTTTTTAGGTAATTTTACTTCAGCTATTTCCTTTCAATCTGGTGTATATGAACCGTTTTTCACCTATTCCTTGATTGCCATAACAATGTAATTTAGTTAACAAAATTTAATGATTTACACAGTCAAAAACTTATGCTAAATAAGAGAAAATTCCATCTACATAAATTTTTTGGTTAATAGGTTTCAGCACATTGTCTGTTAGTTTGAAGGCCTAAAGCACAAGAGTGAAGTAAGACTCGAGACATACTATCACAATTTTAAAACTCGAGCATTCTATTAAAGGGAGTATACTAACAATGAATTTTGTACCAGTAGAGATTTTATACACATTTATCCTACTAAAAGTGTATGCAGTTATTTAGTTTTATTTATTACATTAATAACAGTCTTACACAATGAATTGGTCTTATGCAGGAGCCATCATAGCTTTGGGGGTGTTTGGTGGCTTTGTGTTCCTGGCAGCTGTCATCACAACTATAGTCATCTTAATAAGAAGGTAAAATACATCATTCCATTATCAAATTAACTCTTAGACCTACTAGACTTTCTTAATTAGTAATCCTACTGTATGATCCCTCAGTTTAAAATTAAGTAAGTTTGTGTGTGACGTGTTAATGCATTAATGGAAGGGAGCAGTGGATGCAAGGCAAGAACATATGAGGCATTATTAACGAGTTCTAATGATTTTATATATGATATGATGATGATGATGATACAATTAGTATTAATGATTTCTGGATTTTACCTATCACCAATTATTTTTAGCAGAACACGTCTTGTAATCTGGATATGTTTCTGTCCTCAGGTAAAAGGGTCAGGAGTAGGTACTTGCTTATATCTCAAATAACCAAAAAATCATTAATAACACATTTTTTGTGCCACATAACAAGTTTGTTTCAGCCACCGTTTTATACATCTGCTGTGGTTCTGAGTACAAAAAAGTATGCTTCCTCAAAATCCAGTTTTTAAAATATTTATTGAATTTGTGTTATTGATCAGCTCAGAACATGAAGAATGTACAATCTCTTGATCCTGCTGTACTTAGTTATCCATCTTCTGATCAATTCAACCTTCCATCTGTTATAGATCTCACAATGATATGAGGTACATAGCCAGTTTGACTTTAGAGACTTCATCAGATTATTATGTTCTCAGCCATTCTTTTACAAATCTGCCTCAATCACATTTCATACTGAAGTAACCACCAAGAACATTCTAGAACTAATAATCTACTAGCTAAGACAAGCAATTAGCTTAGTGGTTATGACTGTGACATATTTGGAAATATCTTTCTGGGATATTTGCTTTTGCATATTCCCTACATCCTTTGAGTCATACTAATTTTGAATAGTACATGACAGTTTCCTTTTTCATCATTCCAAATTCATCCTCACATCTTCCTTGACAGTACGCAACCTGTGGGGTTAGTGCATCGTCTTTAATAAAATATCAGTTAATCTACCAGTCCCTTCCAGGGTCTGTATTTCCTACTTTTTTGTTGGTGTCACAACGCTGTTCAGTATTGTGTGATTCAAATCCTCTATACTTGCAATGACAGAGTAACTGTTAACTGTAGGACCATCATAATAGTCCACAGCTAACTGGCAAAATATTTATGGCAATTAATTTCAGAACTACATTTTTTCTATCACTCCCTCCCTTTCTCAAAGTGTCATCTTCTCTGGAATCTTGGCTAAGTGTGGTGATGAGATAGACTGTTTTTATAAGCGTAGCAGAGACTGCAAGTTCATTGTGAACAGCTGAAAATGCTCCAAGAAAACTTTCTTTCTGTTCATATTACATATATAAGTGGAAATATACTTCAAACCACCTATTTCAAGTGCCTGCTATATCGTATTAAAATGGGGTAAGTACACTGGATGTCCATTTCCTGTTTTTAATGCAGTCAACAGTTTCATGCCCTTGTAAACTGAGTTTTGTCAGACGTTTTAAGGAAAATAAAAGAATTTCTTGTCAGTATCTTTCACAGAGTCATTCAAATGAAGAGTGGCATGTAAATGCACTGATATTATGACATAATGATGCATTTTTACTTCTTACTGTAATGGAAATGTTTAATGTATTTTGTGATAGGAGATGCAGGAATATGACTAGTACCACATCTGCACACTTTAGAAAACGGTGATTACCTTATTTCCCACATTTTCAAATATCCAAAACAAAAATTTACATTTTGAGTAAGTGAATAATCACAGGTTTAATGCATATATAATTACAATGTTACATAGCTAATTTGAAATATGTTGTCACTAAATGTTCTGCCAGTGTGGAATTGTTAACAAATCAGATTTTAATAATGCCATTGGTACATTTATGAGGAAATTTGTGGTTGGAGTAATTTAATTTAAAAATGGAATTGACATTCCAGAAAAAAATTAGTTATGATTTTGTTAAACAATGATGATAACCAATAATTTGATCCTTAAATGGAATTTAAATTCCAGAGAATTTGAAAAACTATTAATCCTTACTGCAGTATCTACTTGCCTCTATCCATTCATAAGTGACAGTTCTGGAATTCCTTTGTTTCCTGTAATAAATTATGTACTTGCGGTCTAGGTAAATAAACCAGAAACACATCTGTTGGTGGTTTTATTGCTGAGATGTGAGTGAAATCAAGTAGTTAAATCCTTTCATAGTCTTCTCCTATTACAGACAAATAATTAAAGTGGTCCTCTGCAAATATGACAGTTGGTAGCATGAATCTTCTTCAGTACCGTCAATCCAAATCTGCATGTTCATATAATGAGTCCTATTGTGCTTCTTTATCCTAGCTGTCTTATTCCTATTTCTGCTAACACTACTGTATCAACTAACCCAATATTTTCTGTCCCTCCCCTTGCTGTTTTAGTGGGAAGAAACACAAGCTTCCCCCTGCACGAACCATGCCATCACGCTGGTATACACTTCTGGCCCTGCCTTTCCCTGATCAGCAGGTCGGGAGGCGAGAATTCTCTCGCGGTGCTGCCTATCGAAATCGCACCACAGCTGGCTATTTCTCAAACCCACTCTAGGCCCATCAAGGTATGGTACTGATGCAGCATTGACATATGCACCAGTATTAAATTCAGTCTGCACCAAAAGCACAGTTATTCTAAATTGAATCAAACTTACTTGCACTATGGACTTCTACTCCTTTGTACCACCACAAAGAATAGTTTGATTTAAAGTAAACTAGTGTTCTGTACACAATTGACATTTTATTATCCTTAGATTTGGATTAATGAATAAAATGTCTGTGAAATTGTTGATTGTATATGTGATGGTACACTTCCTACCACCTTTTTATTATCATTCTATGACCAACATATTTCTTTCTTTAGTTTTTGGAAACATTTCACTAATTGAAGTCAATTGATCCTTTTCAGGAAATCAAATCCCCACTACCTTTATTAAATGGATTGCAGATGAAGTATTCCAACAGCAGGTTGGCAAAAATACTCTTCTTTTCTCTGTCTTTTACTTGTCTTTTAAATTATGCTTGCAAATTTAATACTTCATATTGCATGCACCTACTATCATATACATACATAGTCCTTGAAGGTATAATTTAACAATAATTTGTCTTTCTATGCATGATATGAGTCATGACTATAGCATCATAAAATTAAAAAGATAACATTGCATTTCAGATTCAAAATGCCCCTGTCTACTAACTAGACCTATCCACCTGGTGTCACATAGAAAACTTTATATGGAACTAAAGTAGTAATTTCGTCCAAACATTCATTCAGTCTCCAAACTTACCTGCAGCAATGTTTGGTGCTGATAGTAATGTACTGTTATTCTAAGTGTGCAGAAGTGCTATATATTAGTTTCTGGGTCAGCAAAGTTTATTAAATTATATTTGTGTTCGCTCAGAGAAAGGGTCAAAGCTGACCTGAGCTCATAACTCCAGCTACACAAATACAATAACATGAATCAGGATGATTAATAATTTTTAATCAACTTGTGCCCTTTCCAAGGTGGGAATGAATAAAATGCTAATTAAAAAGTACCAGGCTTGTGTGAAGTTTCTTTAATCAGGATTTCTATTTGAATCTTGTTGCATTGTTCTTGGACTTCAGTAACATCACAATCTGTTCATACTTGAAGTTTCTTATAAATTTAAACTTCAAAGCTGGATTAATTCTGATTGAAAATATCAAATTTTGTAGGAACTGCACTTTTTTCACCTAACATTACAATATTTTGTGTATACTGAGTCTTCCACTTACATTCTTTTGTTTCAAGAGTTCGTTTATTTATTAATAATTATGTTCCCATATAAAAGTTGGCAGTAATCTTAATTTATTTAGGCCATGCTCAAGTTATCAGGGTTGCAGAATTAATCAGTCTTCTTTTATTTAAACACTTCTATAATTCAATTCCATAACTGAGTATGGGACTGAATCTATGTGGTGTTTCAAAACCATTTAGTAGACAAAGTTTTGTGAACCATAGATTATTCATATTGTTACATAAAAAAGGTTTGCACCATAGAGATTGGTAATCTCTAATGTATTTTGTCAAGAAAAATATTGGGTTGATATCAGAATTTGTAAAAAACATAACATACAGTGCAATGTAAACAAGGCAGCTGTCATCATTCCACCAGTTTTGAATGTAACTGGTTTTAAAACTAGTTAGCTTCATCTGTCACACTATGTACAGAACAGGATGGAAGTTATCTTAGTGATATATTTATAAAAACTAAACCATATGTATAAATTGCCTTGTAATGTACTATATTATTATTTTAAACATAAGGTAAACAATCGTTTTTGTTTGAGTTATTTTTGTTTAAAGACAGGCCGTCACTGTTTATAGCCAAAAGTTCAGTGTTAGGGATACTGGTTGTGAATTTATTGAATCAACTATATTATTCAGAGACATCATTTCTTTCTAAGTAGGAACCACAGTGCTAAACATTACCGCCATCGTGCTTCTCCAGACTGCAATACGGTAGCGTCATTTGACTCGTCAGGTTCAGAGAGTAGAGGAGGACTCAATCGCTACTACCGTCGAGCCTGGGAGAACTTGCATCATGAGTCGGTAGCAGCTGGAAACAAGACCAAAGGCTCGAACCACTTACCTCTTAAGCGCAAGGAAACACTGGATGAACCGGTGAGTGGAGGCTACCGCAATGTTGGAGGCACAGAGCGTGATGGGAGTGAACTGGTAGTCAGTGATACCACTGCTGCCATGTATCTGCCCAAACCTTCAGCTGTAGCTGCCGCTGAGAAGAGAAGGCACCACCATCACCATCACCATCATTCCACTGGTGCTACACCAAAGGACACTGCAGGAGATTGGAGGCAGCAGGGACGGAAGAATAGGTACTGAATTTAAGCTTAGCATGATTATTAGACAAAGGTGCCTTGCTGATGTTGGCTAGAAACACTCAATAAGAGAATTAATAAAATATTCTCACAATAAAATCATAAGTCAGAATATTGCTATAGAAAATTGCATTGCTTGCTTATGGTACATCTCTCAGCCCAGAAGCTATAACATGCAATTTTCAAACTGAGATTCACAAACCTGGCAAAACAGTTCTGAGGCCAACCAGAAATCCAGAGCATAACAACAGAGTATATGAATAACTTTGGGTTTTGGAATACCCTGCATCAAATGCTGCAGGTTTTCCAGCACTGAAGAACCTACACCATTCAAAGTAGCTTATCTCTGAAAGTAAAAGTTAAATTTAAACTTCAGCTGTGAAAGCATAAGGACAAGAACATACAGTATCTGTTTTACAGATTATATATTCATATCGTCATGAAGTAAGGTGAAGATAATTTACACTTAATTATAAAACACTTGGACATTAAACATATACAATTTACTTAACTATTACTACAAAAGTAAGCATTGAAAAAATTTGGGTCCCAAACTTGTCATGTGTATATTAGTTTGGAATGTGTTTTTAAGACAGTAGGACCACATGAAAGTAATATTCTTCTTGTGATGTTTTGGAGCTTGTATTCATATTGAATCCATTTTATTCTGGTATTTTAAGTGGCACATGTCACATCCAAAATGTGTAGTCCCTGTATTATGCTGTACATTTTTACCAGCTAAATGGAAACTGGGAAGGTGGTAAATTAATTCTACCTGATTTACCTGTATGTTCAAAGTAACATTTGAATACAGTCACTGTTATTAAATTTGTTCATGCATGCAGGAATTTTAGGTACTAAAACTTAAATCTTTTTAAATATACAGTAACCATCATTATGAATAATGGTAGAGAAATTGCATTGATGGTTTTAGACTATAATTTTGTACATTTATTATAAGGATGAGGCAACATAGTTGTTATGTTTACAGTTCTGAAAATAATATTAAAAATTTGGAAAAATTCAGGATTTAAGTGAATATATGCCACGGTTATCATGTCTTCAGGTACTACTTCATAGGTGTAGAAAGGAGTGTTTAAGTATAAATGGCCTGCTTGGTCAGGATGTTAATTTAATGCTAAAGTAGGTTCTTGGCAAAATGATTGAAAACTCGAATCAACCACTGACAAGCAACATCAAATTAAAATAATTTTTTTCATACATTAAAACAGTTTCACCCTGTCTTGTGTATTGTACATTAAGATAAATTCACGCCAGAACAACTGAAGGCCTGGATGAAAAGACCAGGTTAGTCTTCTTTAGTAAATTTTTCAGAAGTATTGAGGGCTTGTCTTTCTTGCTGCATACTCAAAAACGATGTAAGTTTATTTTTCATCTGATTACATGTACTGTCAGTGAACACACATCATTCTAGCACCAATTTGTTGGATGGTTTCTTCTTTGCATAAAACCAAAGGAAAAAATCACAGTAAAAAGAAGACCAACTTAATTGTCATGCTACACCCTTCTGGATGCTAACAAATTGGTACATGTGCAGTGTGTTAATGGTATGATTTATTAAACAGAAAAGTCATCCTTAAATTTTAAATAGGTTCATTTGGAAACAATAATAAAATATATTTAGTTCAGGTCACTTCCATAAGTATTTTATTTCTTTAATGCTTTAGGAATAAAAAATCAAATCAAAAGCTACTACATGAATTCATCTGCATGTATCATCTCATGATACTGACAGATACCAACCCAAGTATTTACATTATAACTAAATTGCATGGTGAATTATTTATCAATAAACTTATAAAAAGTGCTATTTCATAAACAATTTTACTTCAAACTTTCAGGGATGGAGAAAAGGCCTGTGTTGAACTTTACATTGAGCATGGTATTTTCATCTGAATGTAAACTCACCTCAAAATTAATGAGCTATCTAATTGCACACTATAAACTATATAGCATGAATGAATCTTCTGAATTTTTTGGGATCTTCTGTTATGGTGGAAATACAAAACAATGCAGGTACCAGTTATGGCACATTGTTACTTATAAATACTAAATACAAATTTTGTTCATGGCAACTTCATCTTCACTGAATTAAACTTACCGGTGGTCGTCTTTTAGGTTGTCATGCCATGCAGTATTTTGAAGGAACATATTATCTCCATCCTCAGGGTTGATGTGAGGAGTGTTGGGAATTGGATAGTTTATATAGAGTTATGAAAAGGATCAGGCCAAGAGGATTGGTCAGTCAGGAGTCATGGGATGAGGGAGGAAGAAAAAGCAGTGTCTAGGACAAAAGGAGATGTGTTCATTGCACCAGAGAAGTTTCAGTCTGGAGAAAGACATACAGCTGATCTTTTAAGGGGCCAGAGAGGAAGATGGGATTAATAGGAAGAGGAACAACACTTCCTGTTCTTTTTCTCTCTTGGCCTAATCTTCCTCTGGTGCTTTGAAAAAGGCACTTTGCTACTGGTCCAGATGCAACTCCATTACCTTCCTAATACATGGTTCTGATTGGCCAGTCCCTTGGTCTGATCTCTTCTCCTAACCATTTATAAATTATTCATTTCCTAACACTCATCTCTTCTGCCCTGAAGATGGAGTCTGTATGATCCTCCATAAATGCTGACACACAGCCATGGTGCAACAACCCAGAAGACTACCATCCTCATTCACATCACTATAAACATCTCAGATCATACATAATCTAAACTTGATTCATAAGTTTGTTTTGGAAGTGGACAATAGAACATTTACTTTAATTACTTTGTGTTTCTCAGACAATACTCACAAGCTACGTATACTTAAGCCACCTACTGGTACACAAACATATATCCAAAACATGTATTAAAATACTATTTTGCCTTAAGAGTCAAATGAAGTATTGGAACTTGCACTTGTTATGAGCAAAATGGTAGTGACCTGCTGATGGCCAAGAAGTATAGGCAGTTTTTATCTTCAATAAATATTTAAGGAGAAAACAAGAAATCTCAATGTAGAGAGAGAGAAATAGGCATAATGTTTGAATCTTGCTCAAGGAAGGATATTTGTGTGTGATACTTTAGTTGCATTTCATCATAACTATAATATCTCATAGATGATTTATTATAAAAATAAGGGTTATAGCTGGAAATAGCTGTCTTACTGCTTACAATATATGAAAATGGAATAACAATGTGTAACATGACTAAGGAATAAAGTGAATTAGTCTGTGGGGCTAAATTCAGTCAGACTGGACATGAAACAGGTAACTGATTCTCAAAATCTAGAAAAGGACAATATGGAACAGTTTCCACAAGGGCACTTTTTAATTTTATTACACACCAAAACATCTTGATAGAAATGAATCCCTCGGCCTTACTTTTAAGGGTATGACAAATGTAATGCTTACAGATAAAGTACAGCAAAAGTATTGAATAAGGTATGAACAAGGTTAGGCTGATGAGGTTCATGACGAATGGGTGGAGTATGCAGTGATTTATCCAATGCCAGTGCATATTTTTGCTGTTTTTTCTGTAAATTTACATTGGCATTTTACTGTGAACTGGTTTCTTTCTTACATTAATTACTAATGTAAGACTTAAGGAGAAAGGTGTGATATTTATTTTCTTCCAGCATAGAATATCAAATCTACCATGAAAACATATTTATTACAAAAAACAGTGTATCACAAATAACATTTTGTTAAAATATATTACAACAATATTATGATAAAACAACGACTATTACCCTTGCTATGAAGCAGAATTTGTAGCCTAAATTAATATAAAAATAATTTTTATGCTTGCAAGTAATTTGATGTTGTATGAAGAGATGTAATTGTTGCAGAAAAAATATTTTAAAACTGTTAATATGTAATGAAATTAAAATGTATATATAACAAACACCATATTACTCATTATCAGTTCCTTACCTGACTAACACTATGAAGTATAATTCTTCTTGAAAAACTCAGTCATTTAGCTGGTCAGCTTGACTTTCTACTGTACCAAAATATTTATTACTACCTTTACAATAGCCCACCATTGGTCACTATTGTCAGTATTCTGAGTGACATGAATCCAATCTTCACTCTCATATGCAATTTATTCAAGATCAATTTAAATATTATCCTCCCACCTGTACATGTATCTCCCAAGTGTTTTCTTCCTTTCAGGTTTTTCAAATTATATGACAAGGTTAGAAGCAACTCTAAAAATAAACACAAAAGAGAAAAAAGACATTCAAGGTCAGAAAATTATCTTCAGTGAACATCTCTGTGTATTGGAGGATGGGGTATTGCGACAAATACAGTGAAACCCTATTAAAGGGTTTCTTGACAGAAAGCTATTTAAAAGTTCTCATGTATGAAAACACCATGGAATTCATTCAAAATACATTTTTCAGAAAACTGCCTTCTCTGTGCAACAAGAATCAGGACCTGAAAACTTATCAAGTTCAGAACTCGAAGTGAAGTAACCTTACACCTGGCATAATTCCAACCATTTGTAATCTCCCTGTACTACTCTGTATGTTCCTTTTCTCTCAATTGATTATAATTTCTTTTGCCAGATGTGTGTTGAGGAAGGAAAACGTGAAATGACAAAATTGTGAGAAAACATCATTACTTGACCTTGCAAATATGATGTAGCAGGCAGTACAGAAATGAAGCCTCCCTCATCTTCACCTCTTGCCATGGGACTTGGTCCCACATCTCCAAAAAATCACTAGCATTAATTAATACCTACTGATCATTCACAATTATCTTCCCATCTCATCCAAAACCATATAATCTGTATGTTTAAAACAGCATAATTAAATAGTCTCAGTTAATATATCATTTGTTAACTTTGTCTCACCTTTTCAGTAATTAATTTGAGTTTTACGCCCTAGTATTCTCTATTAATCTAAGGCAGCAATTCCCTAACATTTTTTCTGAACCACAGAAAATTATAGGTGGTTTTGGTAGACCACTTAATGATTTTTCTTGTAACAATTGTAATGTGCTGTGCTATGAATGCTGAGAAGTCAGTACTGTACCTAATTTATTTCATAAGTATCTTGACACTTCTGTACTATTGATTCATGTGTTTTTATTAATTATGTTTCCTAATATTTTTTTAATCCCACTTATTCCATGGGTGACATGAATGAAACTCAGACCACTCTCAGGAACCTCTGATCTAAGACA
>NW_019059694.1:85691-107189 GCF_000696155.1 Zootermopsis nevadensis | reverse complement strand
TTGGAAACTGTTTGATGAATTATGACATCCCTAGTATTTTAGTTTTCTGTGCAAAACATCACAAGACCACACAAATCTGATCAACCACTTCCTGTTATAAGTTATAAAAATTACATTGTTAGTTTTTTAAGTGTGATGGAATAAAATACACAAATTACATTCATGGCCTGGGTTGTCATTTACTAACGCAGGGACTTTGATTATTTTAGGGTGCAGTACCAAAAGGAAATGCAACCAAAGAGATGATTCAACAGATGGGTTTTCGAGAAGGTCAAGTGATATTTAAGTGTCCAAAATGTTGCAGTATTAAGCCTGAACGTGCTCATCATTGCTCAGTATGTCAGCGGTGAGAGCTAGAACCTCTTTATACAGATTTTACTAGGATATAAATCCACCAATTATATTACATATCAGAAAAACTGTGTTGACATTTACTCAGTAATGATAGTATGATATTTTCAAATCTTTGTTGCAGATGCATTCGCAAAATGGATCATCATTGTCCATGGGTGAACAACTGTGTTGGTGAGAACAATCAGAAGTATTTCGTACTGTTTACTGTAAGTTGACATTTCTGTTATTTAATGCCTTGTATATTGTAGAGCTTGGCATGATAGTCATGGGTCAAAGGCTTAGAAGTTTAAAATTAATGTAATTAAATTTAAATAAAGAACCAACCCTTACTCAGAATTCATGAGTATGTGTACAACTAACAGTTCATTTTTGCTGATAGATGGAATAGTGATTATTGATCTGAATGTCTTCATGTATTGTGTAGAGATAATATTAAAATGGATCTTAGAAATTGGGTTGGAGGATGTGGACTGGATTCATTTTACTCATAATATGAACCAATGGTAGCTAATGTGAACAGAGTAATGGACCTTAAAGTTCAATAAAAGATGGGACATTTCTGGACTAGATGAGCAACTATTAGTTTCTCAGGAAGAACTCTGCTCTGTGGAATTTAAATTGTGTCTGCGTGTGTGCAGTCAGTTGGTTTTTTCCCCCCTGGTTATCAAAATTATATGGCACTTGTAAGGTTTCTTCCTTATCAATTGATCTTTTTTCATTGCGTCATCTGTGCCTGTGAACTTCAATGATGCGTGGGCATTAAAAAAACATTATCTTTTGATTTATATTACATGATGTAACTTGTTTTTTGCCACTGATGATGACCTATTGAGGTCGAAACGTGTTTGGCATTAGTGCTCTTCATAGTGTAAACAGTTTTGCTTGTATGCATATTTTGTATTTATATCTGTTTTCCCTTAAACACTTCTATAGGTATTTAGAATTTATGGTTAGGGATATTGTGTGATTGTTTAGAAAGTAAAATCAAGTAATACATGTGATCATGCCTCTTGTTCTTATTTGCAGTTCTACATTGCAATGATCTCAGTTCATGCACTGTTCCTGTCATTTAACCAGTTCATCATGTGTGTACGTCATGAATGGAAGGAATGCTCGTCATATTCTCCACCAGCAACTGTGGTCTTGTTATTATTCCTAGTGTTAGAGGCTCTCCTTTTTGCTATTTTTACATCTGTGATGCTTGGAACACAGCTTCAGGCTATATGGAATGACGAAACGGTAAGGACATTTGAAAGGTGCCTGCCATCAGTTGCAGCAATAATAGGATGTTTCTGGTATTTGTAAAAGGATGAGTTAATCAATACACCATGTGGTTAGCTTCAGGAAGTTCTGTGACAGGAACTACTTCTCAAATTAGATTATACTAAGAAGCACATGGATGCAGTTGCCTTTAAAATCTGTCGTTCAGCAACTGCACAGTTCTGATACCATTTGTACAGTTGTAGAAAGCAGTGTGCAATCTCATGCAAAACAACTTTTACCCGGTGTCCTACGTGAGCGACAGAATGCGAGCGGTGCGAGTTGTGTGGGTGAAGCGGAAATATCAAACTGGCTGTTTGTGTGGAGCTGTCCTAGGTTACAGCGAAGTGGTCAGGAGAGGGAAGCGGCCAAAGTCCGAGATCAAATATTTTGATATTTTCGCGCGAATCGCAGTGCTGGCCGGGAAGGCGCATGCACAGGAGAGCTCTGACCCAGTACAGGGAAGGCTCTTGCGCTGGAAAGTTGTGTGCGCTGCACCTCACAATGGCAGAAACGTTAGCGGAAGTTATAATTAGTGAAGTGAAAAGCAGACGCATTCTTTGGGACATGAAACACAACAGTTATCATAATCGGATGCTTGTGGACAGGGAATGGAGCAAGATCGCAGAAAATGTACGAGAAACAAGTGAGTATTTTTTTCAAATTTTTTTTGACGTAAATACGTCTATAAGGAAGGGTCATTCGGCAAAAAAGTGTAACAATGGTTACCTAGGGAACGTCGTCTGTTTATTCGGCATTATTGTTACCTACGAAATGTCATCTGTTTACTCGGCATTATTGTTACCTAGGAAACGTCATCTCTTTACTTAGCATTGTTGTTACCTAGGCAACGTTCCATTACATTTCATTACATTACATTAAAATACATTACTTTACATTACATTCATCTACCACAGACCCATCTTAAGCGTAACTAATTCAAGTTAAGCATTCAAGCATTTTTGTTGTAATCGAATTGATCCCTAATAGCATTTGCAATGTAATCTAATGTGCTAGGGAGCATTCTTGCATACTCGTAAAACAGTTTTGGTCCTCTGGAATTGCTTCTGAGTTGCTCAAACAAGTGGTGAAATTCACCATACAATTCCCTCCCCAAGTAAATGGTGTTTGTTGGTGATCTTTTCCTTTCGGCTGCCTTCCTTTTCCTAACTATTAACGTTTTCAAGAACGCACTTTCTGTGAGCAAAAGGTCACGTTTACCTGACCAAGCCATCGTGGATACTAATGTTGAACGCGTCTTCCCCCCCCCACCCCCGGTCTCTCACGTAGGACACAACAAGCGATTACCTCGCTTCATATGACACCGAGGCTGCTTATACAGCTCGCTTCTTATCGCTTACGTAGGACATTGCCTTAAGCTTTGTGAGTCCCTGCTACATCTTTGAAATTATTATTTGTCCAGGGACAATGTCAGAACCTATTAAACTTATCAGTACAATAATTCTTAAAAATCAGTATTAGTATCAGGTGAGTTTTATGACTGATTTTTTAACTGATGTACCATATTATCTCACTTAGATTATTTGAAATTAAGTATGTTAACTTTTACTGTGTATATGACCATCTTGTGTGTCTCTTCTTGGATAGGGAATTGAACAGCTGAAAAAAGAAGAGGCACGTTGGGTGAAGAAGTCTCGATGGAAGAGTATTCAGGCAGTATTTGGACGCTTTTCACTTGCATGGTTTTCACCATTCACACGCCCACCACCTAAAACCAAACTTGAGAGTTACCTGTACTCAGTGTGAGGTAACTATATTTTATTCTTTCTTTTCTTTTTAGTGGGATATATCTTAAGGACTGATTTTTGGTGATTATGTATAGATTCTTGATTTTGCTCTTGTGGAGTGAGTGGGTGGTGTTGCTACTAATAACCAACCCAGCAACTTCTCTTGCCTAAAAAAATTGTCATTTTCTGTGATTATAAGTTGAATCTTGTTAATGTGAGACTAATTATGATTTTAATTGGTTTATTTGATCATTGCTGATGTTGCTAACTAAACCCAATAGTTGAATATGGTCCAAAATGTATGAAACACACATTTCTCAGCTTATTATGTGAAGCTTGGTACTTGATGGATATTCATTACATTCCAGTTGGTGCTGCAACAATGTCATAAGACTTGCTTCTTGTGTACTACTGTAATATTACAGTCTATTGTTAATCTGAGTATAATGAACTTAAACCTTGAGGTGATGTCTTCTATCTTCATTTGAGTCATTAGCAGGTTTTGATGATCACAAATAGAAATGCTTAAGCAAAGTATTACGTAAAGTCAAGTTTTCAGCTATGTTCAAGTTAGAAATAAAATATAAGTGACTTGGTACTGTAAGCAGTGTATTTGTTTAAAGTAACATGAAGTTCTTGTTACGTTAAACTTTTTTCTTCAGTTAACAATCACATAATGGAATGTAATTGTGCCTTATAAAAATTTCTGGCTTATGAAAGATATTAACATTGTTAGCTCTAATATTCTGAAGGAAAATTTACAACTGTTGGTAGATTATGTAATAATGTAAACGAGAGTGGCTGCAGCATATATAAACATTCTCTACACTCTTGTAACATTTATCATACATCTTAGAAGACTTCATAAAAATATGCATGTAAACTTACATGAATATCTTATTAAAAGCCCATAACTTTTTATTTAATTTCTTTTTGTGTACATTGTATGAAATGGCAACTATATTTTAGTGGTTTTAATGAACTGATATGAATGGAAATGAAATGTAGGCCCACTTGACTTCAGCAGAGATCTCCTCTACCAAATGTAATGCAAATTATTGAAATGAATTTGGAATTGAAATGTATGGACAGATGTGACTTGACGTGATTGTTGTTTTATATATTGCATGTGGAAAGTTATTAGTGAATAGGCATTTAGGTCCAGTAGACACAGATATTGAATACTAAACCCCCTAGTCACTTTCTTCTGCCCGACAAGGATGCAAATATGTTTCACATTGGATTTTGCACTAGTATTTCTGGTCTACATTCATTCAGCTGTTTGGCAGCCAACTCTTTGAATCCAGTGTTGTTATGAATGATTCTTTACGTAGATCCATTATATATTCATGTCTAATCAGAATATAGTCCCCAGCATGGCAAATATTAACATCATTGACAGCAATGTACTATGTGCCAGTTCTGGCATCAGGAATGGACTTCCAGTCTTTTCAGATATGTCAGCCCTTCAGATTTTCAGATTGCTAGCAGTGAATTTTAACACTGGAAATTTCTTCAGCAGCAAGCAAAACTATAAACCTGCTGTTCATTTGCCTGCCCCATTGTTGTCTTGAATAAGAATACAAATAATTGACTTCTGATATTCCTAATTCTGTCACTAGATATCATGCACGCAGAACAGAATGTATTAGGATCTCATTATTTCATTCAAACCACAATTCAGTCCTGGATTTTATTGTATGCTCCTTGTAGTCCATATGACACAATCTTTAATGAAATGCATTGAGTGAAGTGTCACTGGAGAAGATACAACTGTTCACTTTTAGGGTATGTATGTATTTTTTTACTGTTTGGATCAGAGGATGTTACTAGTTATGTACATTTGAACCATTTATGCATTTTGTGTTTCTTGTCATTATATTCAGTCATTTGTGACAGATGACTTGTTAGCTGCCATAGATAGCTCTCTTTAAGACACGGTAAGGTAGTCAGTTATAGCAACTGATGCTATAAGGTCAGTGCAGTATGACTGGAAATTTTGAGCAGTGAGTGTAATTCGGACTTCAGCTAAACACATTTGTGCATATTTTGCAGTTGTTCTGCTATCACTGTAAGAGTAGCATTAGGTTTTTTTACACATCTTATGAACAATAGGTCCTACTTTTATTGATCACAAAGCCATCAAGTCTCATATTTAAAAAACATCTGCATTTTGAGCTGTAAAATAAGCTTCTAATTTCTAAGTACTATGTTTAGAGTATTTTAAATTTATTGAATGGGTGTTTCATTTATAACTCAATATAAGTTATAAAGTTAAGTTTGTGCCTACTTCCTAACTAAATGGACAAGCATTATTGATTGCTGATTACATTTTATTGTGCTTTAGAAACCTACAATCATGTGAGCTAGCATTATTTTTCATATGTTAATATGAAGAATAAAGCTGAACATGCCATTATTTCATAGCAGTGGTGACTGTTACAAAATTGTGAATTTTATGCAAAATGTTTTATATATTTCTAAATTGGCTTTTATTAAATATCTGATGGCCTACAGGCAAAATATTGAGCTGGTGCAGTACTAGAGATATGCCATATGCAGTGCAAATTTTTTGGTGTTTTATCTGTTACCATTTACAAAGTGAGACTCTTGTCAATGTGCAGAATACCAGGCCTCCACTATGGTTCTGTGACTCTGAGTCTACATTAAGCTAAATGTCTCTGCAGGATATCACAGTATTACTGGGAGCAAACATAATCTTGCCGTATGGTCACTTCCAGCTGTTGTCAGGGAGACGGAGGCTAAGAACGTAAAAAAGACTGAAATAAGACACATTAAAAGAAAACCAGGCTTTCAAGCTGTTATATGTTGTTGTTCATCAGTGAGAATTGGAGTTCTTAAGGTAATGAAGTTGGCAATTTTAGTATTCTGGGTTGAGGTGCCTTCACAACTCAGAAAACTGCAATTTACATTGTTTGTCATTGATATTATAACTTACATTACAGCCTTCTGGAGGTCTGTCATGAAAGAAACATCTACTTTAATCCACATGTCATGTTTAATTCTGTGTGGAATTAACACCCTAGCAGCTTTTAAAATAAAAGCCTGAAACAAGGAAATGTTGCATTACAGCTTTCCATGCATTGCTGTGGCATACCACTAAACTTTTAGTCCTAGAGTTGAAGTCTGCCCAGCAGCCTTGTAATATGTGGTTTAAAATCAGTTTTCCCATGAAGGTTAATGAAAACTATTCAACTGTTTTATGTACGTATGAGTGTAGGTTATTTTAAATTCACATACTGGTGCCAGTTTTGGTTTGATTTATAAATGTTTATGTGTTATGTTAGTGATATGTGGATTTTATCAGAACTGTGATAACATTAGCACTGCTGTTTTAAAATCAAATTAAATGGAAAGTAGGACTCTGTATGCCTCTCTAAATCCATGTAGCTTTTCAATGGATGATGAAAGTTAAAATAATTGTTTATGTGTAGATGCTTTTGATTAGTGGAAAACAGTAATTGATTTTGTGATGCATGGTGTATATGTGAGGTGGAAATGGGAATGAATTTATTCTTTTTGGTGTGATAAATTGAATCAAATGTTGATTACCTCAGTGGGATCTATTTTTGGCCAAACAATTTTTAAGGCACACTTGGAAGTGATAATAAATGCATACAATATTTCAGTTGGAAAACATCCCCCATGTTTTCAGAAATAAATTAAATATGTGTGGACCTCAAGGAAAGCTTTGAAATTACATAATACATAGTTATGGCTGGTATTTAACATTGTTGTTCTTCTTTAGTAGCTTGTTCTAAGTGATACTTTGTGTCTGTAAACTATGTGTTTTTGTTTTAAATATTTACTGAGCTGTGGAAGGGATAGGAAGGTAATGTAGGGAAGAAGGGAAGGCAGTAAAGATACAAGAGGCTCAAAGGAAAACAAGAAAAAGGATGGTAGCTGATTTTACAGAAAAAATCACTCCTTTTTGAATTGCAATGAGTTTTTTATGCTAGTATTTATATAATTTTCAGTGTTTACATTGATAATTGTTATAGTAGAGGAAAAGGACTTGATGGATAAGAAGTTGCATTTTAAGCCATATCTCATAAAGTTTATGTAAACTAAATGAAAACCTTATGAAACTAAAAAATTATAAAAGTTTGTTTTTATTCATTCCCACTTGTGTTATTAGAACATATTATTACTTTACCATGTAATACTTTTGACATTTTTATCGCCTGAATTGTTATACTGCATTATGAATTCACCCTTTTAATAAGTAATGGCGAGTGAATTGTTGCAGCCATATTTGAAGCCAGTGAAAGGAAATTGATCCCTGATATGAAGCATGATTTGGTCTGAACAACACCAAATTGTATGAGGTAATTAATTATATATGAAAAGTATATTACAAAAAGAAAATATGTAATGACTATAACAAATGTTGGAAATAGCATATATTTCATGTTTTCCTGAATGTGCTTCTGTTTTAGAATAGTCTTCAGTATTTGCCTTGAAGGTACAGTGAATAATATGATATGTAATACGAGGATCTTTGTTAATATATTTCTGAATACCTATGCCATTGTTTTACAAAGTGTAGTATGTGTACCACTGGTGGTACGCAAAGGGATTTCTTGGGGTCTGTGGTGGAAAAGAAATAATTAAGAATTGTTTCAGAGTTTTATCTGCTGTCAGACAAGCTCTGGTATAAAGAAAATTGAACAAATTTGTTAATACTGATAAAGCTCATAAATTTTTGTTCATTTTTAACTTACCATGTAGCCTATTTTTTAGTTTGTACCTGAAGCTTAATCTCAATGTAATTCAGCCACTTGCAAGTTAACTTATTGTGATATAATTGAGAGAGAGGATGCATTGATAAGGCAGAGATCTTGAAAGGGGCTTGCAAATTTTTTTAAGTTTTGTAAATACTGCTGTATGCTGTACTGTTTAATATTATGACATGTATCCCAACTTTATTAAATATTTCCATATGTAAGATTCAATCCTACATGAGAGAAAGTACTTAGAAAAGTGTGTATATAAAATGTAATTTCTTTATTTTTATATGATTGCTTGATAGTTGTGATTCTACATGGGAATTAATTTGCAAGTTCTGTACATTATTTTCTTTTTATTGTTGGTGATCCCGCACAGAAAATAGTGAATTGTGGCAATTGATTTTGCTTTTAAATTTACTTCATGTTTGATAATGCGTAGAGGTGCAATTAGCTGTAGTAGATGCTGCTGCTACTGCTATTATAATGCATGGAAATTTCAAAGGATTGAACTAATTTTTTTGGGATTATGAATTTACATGTTACGAACTATTAAAGTATTATAGTTCATTCTGAAATAAGAAAAAGAATGGGACTGAAACTTGAAAATGTTTAAGAAATATTTTATATTGTGTAGAAAAGAAATAGAGGAGTAACATTCAAGTAATATGTGCAAGTTAAGAGTAAATGTTAATACCGAGTACCAGGGGAAGAGAGACAACAGAGTATGTCAGGAATGGTAGACTAAACTGTGGTGTATTGCACTTAATAGGTTCATTAAATGATCTAGTTAGAGTATCAAGTGGCAAGGGTGGATTTCTGTGAATCAGAAGACAGATATTAGAATCTGATAAAGTATTATGTGTACTGTTCAGGTATCCTTGGGAATGTAAATGAATGGCTTATCCTTTTATTTACTTTGTGTGTGTGTGTGTGTGCATGTATGCATGCATGTGTATATATATTACTGATTGTAACAACAACATTGTAGATTATTATTGTTTACTGAAAATGAAATGTAAAATAATTACCCATGTTCAACTGGGTAAATTTTTTGTCTTGTTAATATTATAAAACATATATTACAATTGAAGATGACTGTCTTCTTTTATGTTGTGTCATGTACTCTTGTAGAAATTTACTGATGTTTGAGAGGTGCTTTCTGCCTTTGTCATCAAGACAACAACACAACATCCCAGAAGACAATCATCATTAATCATCTTTGTTGACACACTGAAGCCACTAAAGCAGTGTGCTGAAGTTGCAACACTTTATATTTTCCCAAGTGTACAGTTATTACTATTTATTACACTACCTTTCTTTTCTTAATTGAATTGGAAATAGTATTTTAGGTGAAGTGAAAACCCTTTTGAGCACATATTAAAATTGCTTCATTTATCTGTCCATTCACATGAAACAACTTGAGAATGAATAAACTGATTTTGAAGAAGTTTGATATTAGCAAGTTGACCAAAAATTGTCAAGTCTCTTCAGTTTTAATTTATAGCAGACAGTTTCAATAACCATTTTATGTCAGGTCATAAATATATCATCTTATCACTATAGGTCATTATACATAAGTGCTTCACTTATTTTAATAGAAGATTGCAACAGAAAATAAGAGAGTCATTGTATTTCTTCTGGTTAACATACCTCATAATATATATACTGTGTACATGTACAATCTTTCTCCTAAGGCTGATTTCTCCAGTTTTGGAAATACAGAGGAGATAATTTTTATTCATGTATTTGTAGTTTATTTAACGGTGCTCTCAATAACGTAGGCTATATAGTGTCAGATGATAGGGAGGTTAATGATTTGGAAAACATATGGAAGGAAGTGGTTTAATGTAAGGTACTTTACCATCATTTTCTTGGAGGGACTGAGGAAAACAGTGAACCTCAGTTACAATAGCTGGTCTACGGTCCAAGATTTGAATGTGAGACCTCCCGAATATGAAGCATTTTAATCACTCTTCAATGATGTTTGATATAATAATGTAACTGTTCTTTTCATAATTTCCAACAGTGATGTCTTCTCAGTCAGTAGCCATGTCAGTGTCAAAATGTTTTCCATAATTGTATGTCAAGCTCCTGAAATTACTACACTGTTAAAATCTTATAAGTTTCACCACTCCTTTGAAAACAGAATGAAAAGGCACTGGATATATAGGATTTAAATCACACGTATTTTGAGTGTGGTATATTGATTGCCAAGTAAATAATTAACTCAATGAATATATCAGAATTTTGATTAGTAGCACTAAACTTGAATGTTATATGCATTTTGTTTTCATTATTTCTGTGCAGGCTGTGAACATTTGATAGCATACTGCATTCAGTGAGAATGCAATTGCAATAAATAAAACAAGATGAGCGTTTATAATAATGAACCTGCCAGTAACAAGATATTCATCCACTAACAGGTCACTGAACAGCATTTTTCATACCATCATACTTTACATGTTGTTGTTTTTGTTTTTTTAAATTTCTTGCTGCTGGTTGCTGCATTTGTAGAAAGGATATATTGCACCTTACTGTATACATTTTGTTTTTGTTCAAAGATATAATGGGGTTTAGTGTTATGAAGTAAAGGAATTTGAATGTACTTTGAATTTATTTTGTGGGTGTTTTGCTTGCATATGTTCAGTGTTTGCATGAAAGTGCCTAACTCAGATGCAGAATACCTGTAAAATATCGTATGACATACTGGTATTATCCTGATGCTTGATTTTCATTCTGTAAGATATTTAACAGGTGTCAGCTAGCTTTTTTTTTTTGCCATTTTTCTACAAATTTGGATTTGTTGGTACCGGTGATTTTAGAAGTGTAGAACTGTGGTACTGATTCTCCTTTTTTTTCATACTTGTATATTTTTAGCAGAATGCCTATCTTAATTTCAGCTCTGAGTCAGTTTGCTATGGAGCACCAGCAGTACTGATTTTGTGATCTGGTCTTCTGTGGTAGGTTATAAGGGATTAGAATAATGGAGTTACTTTACCAGTGCTGCAGTGCTCTTATTATGGAAAACTGATTCTTCATATCTCTTGCACCTCTTCAGTTATGAATTATGTAATTGAGAATGCTCAGGGATGATTGTATGAGTGTTTGGACCAAGAACTTGACAAGCTGTCTTCTTGCTTACAAACATGAAGCAAATGCATTAACAGTCTACCATTGTCATCTGTACTGAGGATTTGAATAAGAAAGTTCATTCTTGATGAATTCTCTGATTTATTTGGTCATTTTTTTCCTTGCCTAGCTTCTTTTTCTACTTTAGATATTTTTATAATGAACATGATTTACGTTATATTTTATATAACTTTGTAATGCATTAGTTCTTCTCATCATGTGTTCAGAGACTTGAAATAGTGGCATCCAAAGAAAATCACTGCCATAATCAACCGTTGTGAAAACCTCAAATCTTACATCATCAAATTTATTTTCTTGGATTAGCAAACATGACGCATGTATCAACCTCAGAATTCTATAAAGAAGATATAAAGTGAAGTCAGTTAATTAAAATTTATGTGAATTATTTAAGATGATCTGTAGAAATAAGGCTCATCACTAAAGAGAATATAATTATGACAAGGATGAACACTTCACTTATATTAAAGATTACAGTAATGAGGAATTATTTACTGCTTGTTGATATTTATGCTACTCGATAATAAATAAAAAATATACTCTGAATGAATAAGCAATCAATACGAACATTTGGTGAGAGGGCGAAGCTGGAGACAAAATTATAACGTAATTTAAACACGGGCAGAAGTGGATCACACTGTACGTCACATCATTTTATTGGTGACGTAACGATGTATGCATGATTCACCTTCGTTATTTTAAATCTGAAATACCTCTCTGTGTTTTTACCGTTGGCTACAATGAATATAAGGCGTGGCATAAATAAAATAATGGTTCCTGACCCGTAGAAAATAGTCTTAAGTACAGCATTTGTTTCTATTATATATTAGCTTATAATAAATTAAATTTATTTTGAGTTTCATATTTGAAATGTAAAGATACGTAAAGTTTTCGATTCGTTTTGTCATTTGATTGGCAGTTGTCCAAACAACATGGCATCTTTTCATGTGTGAAAAGTATTTGACATGGGGAGCAAATATATTTTGAAGCATAATGGGAGCTCTACGTTGGGTAAAATATTAAAATTATTCATGTCACGGCTGTTTTATTAGTTGGAACTTTATTATATATAGAAAGTGGTTCTTTCCTTTTAGTAACGTGTATGCTCTTCCCGAATGGATCAACGCCTATATGATGAGAGTGTCTTGGTTAAAAGTTTAAATATTATACTTCCTAAAAACAAAATGGTATAGTTCTCGAAATATTTAGTACAGTAAGACGTTGGTGACATTAAATAGTTGAGAAAGGGCCATTACATTGCATCTGTAAGAACTGTATTCCATAAATTAATGACGTTTTCAAATGCTTCCATGGTTTTGAATGCACATTTCTTTTCAGATAGTAATGCTGGAATAACTGGTTCATAGAATGACGGCAGTTATGGCAAATGGGAATTGGGATCCAGGTTGGTACAGATTCATATAATTTACCTAGACATTAAATTTTCTTTGAATTTATAGAACTTACATGTGTGCTTGGAACATTGTTATTATTGCTGTATTATGTGGTAAAATACTACCAAATAAATAATGATGAGTGCGTTTTAATCTGTTAAAATAGCAAATATGGGCAATGTTGTAAATCTAAACTGAATGACTAACTTTTGTGTACATTATAAGCACTTCAAAGATTATAGATTGGAGTGTAGTATGCAGTTTGGCTCCCCATCACACCATATTCTGGGCTGTCTTTGATTCACATAGTAATCCTTGTTGGGTTAAGTTTGGTTTGGTTTGTGTTCTGTTACGTTTAGTAATATTAGGTGGATGAAAATCATATTCATCACTTTTGTGATTAAAACGTGTAGCTTGTTAAACAAGCACTTATTCAGAATGTTTGTACAAAGCACTAGGTAGAACTTAAAAAAAGAAAGTAAGGTATGTGACTGAAAGTAAAAGCTGCATTGTAGCATATTTAACAAAAGACCAAATGGTTTGAGCTCTGTAAATGTGAAGATGGCTGTCTTCTGGGTTGTTGCTCCATGTAGTCTGGTAGTCTGCAAGTGTGTTAATGCAGTTTTTCTCCACTTCCCCTATATGTCTTTATGATGTGGTGCTAAAGCACAGGAAACCTTTAAAACCTTGTTATTGACAGAAAAAGAATTTTGCATTGAATGAATTGTCTATAGGGCGGAAATTTAAAATATTTAGGATAAAAAGTAGGATATGAAAATTGCATTCAAGAGAAAATTAAGAGCATTGTAAGTAAGATTTGAGGTTCTCATGGCAGTGAGTCCGAAGGTGGCTGTTTTCTGCCATGTAGTGTGGTAGATGTTTACCAATGTTTCAGGTGTCCTTGCTGCCTCCTTCCTCAGGACAGTGAGTAAACCACATGTGTGGTATTGGTTTGAGATATAGGAAACTGACAGTCAAGGCAAAGCCTTGGCCTGACCAGTAGGGAGTGGAGTTAGGATTGGACGAGGGACTGGGAATCAGTAGGAGTAGGGGGTATGCCACAGCCTGGCCAGCAGGAAGGGTAAGGGAATGAGAGAGAGAGAGGTCCGAGAAAACTGCTCTTATAAGGGTTTCTTAGGGTCCAGCAGGTGGATCACCAGACATGGGGGAGATGGGTGGATGTGATGAGGAGGAACAAGGAAAATGGAAATGACTGGCCGAGGTCAGGTTGTGTCCTGAAAAGGACAGTCTAGTGGCCCAGTCAGGACTGATGGTGCTGTGTCAGATGCTTCCTACGTCCTTCAAGAGAGTGGATGAGCGGCTGCTATGACTGGCTCAATTGAAAGCCATCCTCCCTGATTATCCAGTCCATGTATCTGGATTTGGTGGACAGGACTGTTTCCCTGGAGTTAATGCAGTGGCCCAGTTTAAACTCTGTTTGGCCACAGTGGATTTGTCTGGATGATCCAGCTGGATGTGGTGCTCCTTAAGAGCAGTTTAGTTACAGAGACTATTGCTGCTATTCAGTTCAGAATATGTTGTTGTCCCATTCTCATTCTGAAAGTATAAAGATTAACAGAACTATACTTAATCTTTTCTGTGTTTTTATGGCCATTGAAACTTGATATCTTACTTTAGAGCAGGTATTTTCAACTTGTGGCATATTGAAATGCTTTGTTAGGTGCACATATATTTGTTGTGGTATTGCATCTTCCTCTGTGATGAAAAGTAGTACCCCAGTGTCAGGAAACATGCTTTGTCAGTGTTGTCATTCGACAGTACCTATTGCTGTGAGCAGCTACTTAGCTTGATGGAGAGAACAAGTCAAGTATTAGAATGCATCATACTGGTGAAAGTGTGGAATTAGGTATGTGAATTACAGCAGAAATTTAATTTTATATTAAAAGTTTAGTGAAGCAAATGTAGTGTCAAACATCTCACATTTGAATCTCGTTTGAACAAAATGTTATACATGTGTCTGTAGTATATTGGTCTACCAGGAAGATGCTATCACAAGTCAAAGTACTGTCTACTACTATTACTATTACTATGTAGTCAATTTTCTGTGGTGCTATATTTTTAATTTTGTTACTTAGAATGAAGTTTTAATTGCTTGTCCTTTATAGCAGAAGCAGCTGATTTTGGCAGAGACACTAAGGAAATGCAAGCAATAACATTTCTGGCATGTATTGTGGGAAGTGTGTGATTAAAATCTCCACGTGGGCACCAATTATCATGACTTGCATTGTTGTCCTCAACCTGCCACTATATTTTCTTGAAATAGGCTGCAACTGTTTCCTCCTCAGTTATTTCAAGTAAAATTAATGCTGTCATCCTTTCATATTATATTACACTCTTTAACTTCTGTCATTGGTACAGCATTGTTAAGTAGCCTATGATCCTTCCATGTGGTAGTGGTCTTCTAAAGAGAGTATGCTCTGTGGCTTACAGACAGTTGACATCAAGTTGACTGTGGTAAGTTGCTCTTCTTGTCAGTGTTTATATTTTATTTAAATGATCAGACTATTGGCTGGATGACCACGGTTTGATTCTTAGTGGGAATGTTTCGGTTTCTGCCTTTGCATCTATTTTCAGAACTGCAGAAGGTTACCACCCTGCCTCATTTTCACTTTCATTGACTGCCATAGTTAAAAACATGCAGGGCTTTACTTCCACACTATATATTTTTATAGCGTTGTGCTAATCACATAGATAAATGTACCTGTATTTATTTAGACTGCTCTTGCAGTTCAATTTTGTTTTCCTTCACTTAAATAGAAGTAGTCCCTTTTCAAGTTTTATCATTTCCAGAAAAAACATACAAAGAAGACTAATTATTTATTGTGATGATAGAATCCCTATACTCATAATTTTTATTGAATCATATGTATTGAGATACTGTGTTCGTGTCTAACAGTGACACACATCTTTCTGTTGATTTAAATGGAAGATATTTATGCTCTTGAAGAATTCAGTTGGTAGTGTCTGTACTATTTTTCCTGATCCTCATGTTTATAATTAAAAATAACTTTTCATAGCCAGTTTTTGCATTTGTTTAAGGGATGCTTAGATACTGCAGTATGTAATAAATTATGTATTTGTTTTAATTGCAGCACTGTCCCGGCTTTTAGTGTCATTGGAAGAGGCCAGACAGTTTCTTCCAAGTTCGGAAGAAGAATTTGGTTTCCTAAGTGACTTATTGCAATCTAAAGAACTGCATGCCTTAGTAAAGGTTCATAATAAGATAATAAGCAATGGAAAAGATGAGAAATTTCATCCTACTCTTTCAAATTCAATGCAGATTGCATTGGAGGTTCTGGATGTAGTTGGGCCAAGAGTTGCTTTAAAAGAAGAATGCAAGGAAATTTTTTTGTTGCTCCAAAAACCTCACATTCAGGTATACTACAGCAAATTTTTGTTTCATGTTAAGTCAGTATAAACAACTTTTAACTTTAATGACCAAAATATAGTGTGGATACAAAAGAAAGCCTAATTTTTTCCTATTTTTATCTGAGGTGACAAACCAGACACCTTATTAAATTGAAGTATATGTGGTGCTTTTATATAGAATTTCTTGACATACTGGGGATACTGTTACCGACCCGTTCTTCAAGTGCCTGAGCACTGCGGGTCCCAAATTTACGTTGGCTTGATCTATGGACATTTGGTAGGACTCCTTGGATGAGGGATCGGCCCTTCGCAAGGCCTCTACCTGTACACAGGACAGTACAACACAGAAAAATGCGGACAGACATCCATGGCTTGATTGGGATTCGAACCCACGGTCCCAGCGACCGAGCAGCACAAGGCCCACGCCTCAGACTGCGCGGCCAATGCGGACGCCTATTTCTTGACATCCACAACATTTAATTTTAATTGCATGGATTTTTTCCCCCTCATAATTAAGAATGATAAATTGTGCTTAATTGAAAGAAGTAAGTGATTCTGTCTCAAATGTTTAGCAGTTATATGAAATTCTGTAAACAGTTTTCAACTTCTTAAGAAATAAAAAAAACTTCAAACAAAGAAAATATCTAACCAGAATACAGAATTTACCTTTTCCTAAGAAATTTTAGTCTTCATGTTTTCTTCAGCTGTGACTGTGAATTGTTTCATGTTTGATTCACTTAATTACACCAATTAGCCTCTTTTTACTTTCATGTTACATGCCCCAAAACTTTAATGAATAATTTTAAATATTTATTCTTAGGAGTGGATAAATGAAAGAAAAATTACCAGAACTTCAAATTTGAGATCCATCTCATTCTGGAAATAACTAAAAAAAATTGCGTATCTCTGTTACACCAGTCTGCCAGTAAAAATTGGAAAACTTTTGCTGTGTGCATCTGATCTGAATCTCTTCCATCAAGAAAACTTGATTATAGACAAGGCATTACAGTGTATTTTTTAAATACTGTTGATTAGAAACAAAGATTCCAACATCCATTGTAAGTTACAAAGTGCTTGATAAGCATAGTTTGAAATGAACAACATTTGAATGATATTTGGAATTGGAGAATATGTAAAACTCTTTTATCGTGTCTAATCTGTTTTGAATTAGAGTAATTCAAAACAGATTAGTTTATTGGTGTGAACAATGAAGCAAACTATCATCATTTTGTGAAGTGGTTAACAAAAATTTAAAGTAGCAAGATTACTGACATTTTGGATCAGCCCTTGACAATGAAAATGAAGCAAAAGTCCCTCCAAAACATGTTTAAAATCTGAACATGACTTTTGTGCTTGTTTATATGCAGGGTTTGCTCTGTGCCCATGATGCCGTGGCACAAAAGGACTATTTTCCACGACTGCCTGAAATACCACTTGAGGTGGATGAAGATGAAGAGACTATTAAAATTGTGCAACTGGTGAAGAGTAATGAACCATTGGTATGTTATTTTTGTTATATTCCTCATTTTGTGTTCTGTGCTATTTGAAAATATAAAATGTTTCCTTAAAAAGTTTTTGGTGTATTTCATGAAATTTACTTGAAATTATAAGAGATTTGAGAAAGTAGTTGAAATGTTGGCTGTGATCTGGGTTGTGAGGCCATGTGCTGTTCATATGGTTTACACCATTTCAGCGTATAAGTATGGAGGTGATATTGTTTTCCAAAATGTTGATAACCACCTGCAAGATTATCACAACTCTGGAAATCACAGTCCATTTAGTTGAGATATTTAGATGTAATTAAATTGTTACAACTTTTGGTTATATACAGAGTGTAATTTATTTATTTCCATTTCAGTTTGTGAATTGTTAACAAGATTTTCATAAATATTTATGTCTTTTTTTCTCTTTGTCTCTCATCAAGTATTTTTCTTGTCTGTTCCTCATTCTGACTTGAGAGTTGTATCTGTTTTTATAATAGTGAAAACTGTCTTCATCACTTCAAGAATACTGTTGTATATACCGTATTTATCATGGTTTGATACCTTAATTATCAGTACATGTACATAAATAGTTGATCAAGGTTTTTAGTTATAAATTTCATGTTGCTTTAAAAGCTTTTATAAATCTCTACATCTATTCTTTTCATAACTTGCTTGCACAGAGTGGTGCCCAAACTGTTGAGCCCATTGTGGTAAGTTTCTCTGTCCTGCAGTGGGAGATTTCACTCTTCAGAATTTTCTGTATTTGTACCACTGTTTTTTTCATTGTTCCGTGCATTTGGTTGTACTATTGAATTGTAGTTCAATCTGTCCCCTTGATCTTCCTGAAATACTAAAAAGCAGTGGTGAATGTTCTGGTCTAAATTTACTACAGTGTTTATTAACTTCATATGCACCAGGTCAGTGAAGTGGGTTGTTTAACTGGGCAGCAAAGGTCTCAAAACTACTTTTATACATGCATTACCAGAAAAACAGAATGCAGTTCTGATAGTTCTAACAATGTCTGCCATCCAAGTTTCACATGACCTAACCTCTACACCAGGATTCACTGCTGCTAAAGAGTTTTGTCCTGGCACTCTTCCTAAACAAAACCTTTTTTCAATACATTATACAGGGAGAATTTTTGACTTCTGAGCCAGGGTGCAGCCTTTCCACTATGTGCAAACACTGTTGGTTGCTATCTTCCCTAGTCAGTCAGCTTCAACCATAGTGAGATTGCAGCAGTGTTAGAGTGACATTTATTTATAGGTTGTATGAGTAGTGGTGGCACCTAAATGCACGATGTGTAAGCCGAGAGAGGGGAGTTCGGTAGTAGTGAGGGTTACACAGCCTCAGCTGCGGTGATGCACAAATCTGAACACAGCTAGAGCTACAAACCAACTGAAGCTGACACCCATCTAACATGTGCTTTGGACAGGTCCATCCCATACGACAAAAATCAGTCCTTTGCGCAAGTGCCAGCACTTCTCATGCGACCCATACCTGTGCTATAAGAAATGCTGAAAATATTCCACATTGGTTTGGATACCTTTCCCACATCTTCCAAACATATTCAGCATGCACTGTAGCTGGTCTCTGGGTATATAGGACACTTCAATTAGGAATATTAATGATACACTTGTTTGAAATTTTTAAGTGGAATTACCATCAAGATGAATATTTTCTCTGAGTTTTTCTTCCATGTGTGGATTGATTTGATAGGATTTAGTTTTCACATATACCCACTGATTGAAAAGACTTGTTACATTAATTAAGTTTGACTTCTGGATCATGTGATTGCAGAGAGTGCACAACTATGATTTTGTAAGGGGTGTAGTTTAAATAATTTTGTAGCAGTTCTTGAAATTTCATTTGTTACTCCTGTTTCTTGTGCTAGGTGTTTGAGAGATGATGCTCTTCTCACTGCTGCTGTTTCATTAGTGTAAACTTGGTTCACTGTCGCAGCTGACAGAGTAACAAAAGCAGCAACCAATGCAATGGCTGCTCATAGCAGAATGACCGTAACCAGGTGCTGCCACCTAAAATCTCTGAAAAACTGTTCCTTGTTTTGTTTTCTTCCGTTTTGTGTCTCATCATGTTGTGCCATATTTCATAACTGTGGTCCCATTATTATGTGGTTTTATTGGAGTTTATCATCAATCATATGTAGGAAAACTTCAAATAAATAAGGGACAAGTTTCTGCCCTCTTATCCTTTTCATCTCAACAGTAGTAACTTGATTCCCAGTAGAAACACACAGATGATTTGTGAATACTGTATTAAAGTACTTTATTCACTTTAGATCCTGTGAACAGTAATGTCAAGATGTAAGTTTTAAGTGATTTGCCTTTCATATAAAATACCCTATTTGATTATACTGAAACAGCTATAATATTCATAAAAACATATATTTTTCTGTTGTAAACAGCAGGGTTGTGTGCTGACATATAATGTGTGAAGTCAGTTTAATTACAAAAATATTTGAAAAAGGATTCATTTGTTATTACATTGTCCATGTCCTGCAGTTTGTATTCCTTTAGTTTCTTGCAGAACTCTGCCATCCAATTACTGTGATACAAATTTAAAACTTGCTCTCCAGATGCAAAGCACATCAAAGCCACTCAGTCTCTTGTTTTGGATGATTATTGTTCTGATATATAGATTTTGTTGTTATTTTAACTATTTCCCATTCCATTTAAAATGGTGCATGGTTTTACCAATCCAGCTTTTTCAGGTGAAATGTTAAATGATTTAACTGTCAGAACTGGTTAAGAATTAAGTGCAAAGAATGCAATACCTTCACACATTGAGGTTTCTGTTGTTAAAATTTTACAGTTGATTTTGACAGTGATGGTGATGTATATATTGTTTCTGCCCTCCATTGTGTTAATTGATTAGAACACTATAGAAAAACAATATTAGAGTCCTAATCATGCCAGTGGCTAATGAATAGAATAGAATAATAAATGGTTTGTTACTTTCCATAGGCCCTTCATAGTATTAAGCCAAGGAAGCAGAACATGCCATAGTATGATATTAAGTACAAATACAATAATTAATGCTAATATAAACATAAGTACATAGTTGTTACAGATATTTATGAATAGCTTGTAAGAATGTTATACAGAGCACAATAATCGTGCCAGAGAAATATTTACAATAATAAAATAGTATGTTTTTTTTTTAAACAATATGTGATACGTGGGAGACTAATTTTGTCTCTTTATACTCATATGTTAAGGGATGAGGGCAGAAAATTTGCTTGAAGTGGTCAGTTTGTCTTTACTGACTACTGTTGTGAAATATAAATTCTTACTGAAAATCGGTATTGTGTTGGATATCCTTATTTCCTTAATCTTGAGTTACAATTATCCTGACATGATTTCTAGTTTTATTTCAGAGCATGAGTACTGTAACTGTTTATTGTTGTGATTCACATTGTCTTGGTGTGCTTACTTTGCATTTGTATGCATGGTGTATTAAAAAGCCATCTTTTGGTAGAGTCTAGTTATGCTCAGTAAAACACTGTTAATAGAAACTAAACTAATTCTCTGATATAGAGTTTGAATGTTCATCACTTAAATGAGTGCCCGTTCTTAGGTTCTTATGCCAGATTAGTTAAATTCATATGACCAAAACTTATTTCCGTAAGATCTAGTTTCATATTATCTTATTTACAGCCCAAGAGATTTAATCATAAAAAAGTATCCATTTCTTTGATAACTTTCTTCTGGGATATGGTGTCATGTAGTCTTGTAGAAGTATACCAAGTGTTTCAGAGGACCTTGCTACATCCATTATGATGATGATGATGATGATGAGTAGAGTTAGCTATCGGTGTTTTGGAGAAACATCGGTATCTACCTACAAACCAACACAGTGTCAAAACTCAGAACAGCATCATCATCCTTACTACAATGAGAACCTCAAATGTCACACTCCTTTCTTTGGGGGGGGGGGGGGGGGGGGGGAG
>NW_019059694.1:66767-85669 GCF_000696155.1 Zootermopsis nevadensis | reverse complement strand
GGGGTGATACAGAAGTTGATAGAATTGTTTTTGGACTCTAAAAAGCCATTGGATCAAGCAGTTCCCACTTTTTTTAAGGCTTCTTCAAGTTCCTAGTGTAAGGAGATAATTTATTTCTGAGTAAGTTACTTTAAACGATTCATGGTTTTGAGGCTAGAACAAGAAGGAAAATTAACTCCCTTAAAATGAACTGTTCTCCCATTCTTATGGCTAATGTTTGGTAATTAGTCATGATAGCTTTATTGAGATTTGTCTTACTTGCCAGTTTACATTTATTCTATTACTATGTACTATTTATATTGGAATATAATTGCTTTATCAAGTCTTTTTTGATTGCCAGCTATCATTGTTCCCAATATGACAGTCATATTAGGGTTTACCTTGCAACAAAAAATTAAATGTTTCTTGGTTTATTTGATGATACTTTGTCAACTGCACAGGTTGTTAAGTATTGAATGGCACAGTGGTTTGGATAAAGGATTTTGAAGGATGTACAGTAGGACAGTAGTGTTTTGTTTCAAGTTACCTTCCCAGAATTTTCCTGGTAAGATTTAGGAAACCAAACCTCTCAGGATAATGATTCTGCACTTTTCTGGAAGCTCCTGGACTAGAACCCTTGTTCTTTAGAAACAAAACATTTAATATTAATTTTAATAATATGATTGCATGGAATTTAATGATAATTACATTTGTTGCATTATGAAGATAGATTATATGTATGGATTCTCTGCTTCTGTCCATCATATCTTCTGTTGTATTCTGAATGTTTAGTAAAACCTATGAGTAAAACAGGAGAATGTAAGTCCTGATGTTCCCAATCCCATTCTGCATCCATTGTTCTTTATAATTCAATGAAACTGAAGTTCTCGATGGAAAACACCCAACATTTGTGATCTTTAAATGTTAAATTATTTTCATTATTCCTTGTATGGATAAAAAATTAAGTAATTTGCATGTATTTTTACATTTATCTTTCTTTCCTTTGTTGTTCAGTATATTATGCATCAAGCATAGATTCATGGATATTTCTGTGATTTCATTTGGCCAAGGTGGGTCCTACAGGTATCTTTCATTTGCATACAGTACTAATTTGTGTCTTTTTATTTCATCTATTTGTGGACTGTACCATACTTACACTAATTATGTGAGGGATGATTATGAAATACTGAAAAACTGCCACTTGTTTGTCATCAACATACACACCAGACTTTGTGAATATCCTTGTAAATGTATGGCAGTATTTTTCTTTAAAAATCCAATGTATAATAATATATTTTTGAGTTCCTTGCTACTAAAATGTAATTCTTGTTTTCAGTACTAAATCTTTTAGATAGCTCATCGTGTTTTTTTTAATTCTTCCAGTTCTGTACAGGTTGTTCATGCCAAAGATGATAGTCACCAAATACATCTCATTGCTTTGTATTCCTTGTTTTGTTGCAAATGGTACCATGGATGATAGAAAGAAATAATCTGGATTCTACATAATACATAATGCTCTAACTTTTAAATATTTCAGTGTGAGAACTAGTCTTTGATATAGTGTTCGCAATTTTAATAAGCTTTGAACATGTTGTTCATATTTGAAGTTTCTTGTTGGAAATTCATTTTTTCATCAGGGTGCAACAATAAAGACAGATGAAGAAACAGGAAAAATTGTAATTGCCCGTATTATGCATGGAGGAGCTGCAGATCGCTCAGGACTCATCCATGTGGGGGACGAGGTGTGTGAAGTAAATGGCATTAATGTTGAAGGGAAAACACCTAATGATGTCCTCAAAATACTGGTTAGTAATAATATTGCACCTGTATTTAATTTTTCTGTAGTAGTATATTCATAACTTTAGCAGAATTTATTTCTCAAAACAGAAGTTTTAGTTTTAATCCTTTTATAGCTGCTTAGGAAGGTAATATATGTTTTAATCATTATGTCTGATTTATAAAATATTTATGTGACTTGAAATACATATTTTTGTATTTATGAATTCTAAAAAGTTATTTATTTTTATACTCATTTCTATAGCAGTGAACTGATATTTCAGTTCATCCATAGACTTTTGCCAGTGATAAATTTTATAATATAATCTTTCAACTTTGTTCTTAGGAACACAGGTTGTAGGACTGGACAGAAAATGGAGAAGCTTGTATACTGTAATGTACCCAATGGCAAACTCCAGAAATTGTTGAGCAACAAAAGTAATAAATAGAACAAGTTCATTCAGTTCAGTAGTGTTTAATGCATTTTATTTTGAATATGAGCAATGTTTGTCTGGCGTTTCATTTCATGTTTATTCATATGACCAAAACTGAAGAGTTATAACAATTCATGTAGCTTAATTGGGATTTAATGTCTTGTATTATGAATGTGAACAACATTTTAGTGATGTTTTATCTAATGTCTTCTTTTATATGACTAAAATAGTAATAGGCACAGTTAACAATATCTGTATAGCACATGATACAGATAATTGTAAAAGCCTCAAATTGAGGTAATAAGAATGCTGTAGAAGGTGTTTTGATTGGTCTGATGATAGTGAATGCTTATCAGAACATTAAACCAGAATGTGAATGTTTTATGATTACTGTGTTTTTTACTTGTGTGGAATTTTGATATATTGTACACACAACTTGGTTGCCAAAAAGCAGAATGTGAATAGATATTGTAAAAAAAATTGGATTACTAAAGTCAACAGATAGTGAAATGCCTGAAGATGGAAGATGTTCTTTGAGAACATATACATACATTTAGTTAGTGTGTGAATGAGGTGAAGAAAATTGTGAATTAACTGGTCTCTCTCTATCTCTTACAGCAAAATTCTGAAGGGACGATAACCTTTAAGCTGGTTCCAGCAGATGGGAAAGTGGGTATACGGGAAAGTAAAGTTCGAGTTCGTGCCCATTTTGATTACACATCTTCAACAGATCCCTACATACCATGCAAGGAGGCAGGACTGGATTTTGTAAAGGGAGATGTGTTACACATTGTAAGCCAAGATGATGCTTACTGGTAAGTCAATGAATTATGTTTTTCATTATGTAAATTTTTTGCTTACACAAGGCATTAGCTTTTCAGTAAAACCCTTGGAAAACATATGACGTGAAACTGAATTAAGTATTTGTGTTCTGTATTTTTGTTTTGAGCAATTATCTCAAAAGGTAGTAGTATTATATTGTAGTGGAGACAAGATCTGAAAACTTAATTTACCTCTTGCTCTTAAGTGTAATTGTTTAGAAATATTTATTTTGGTCCGATTGTACTTGCAAGGTGGCAAGCTCGAAGGGAAGGGGATCGCAATATGAGGGCAGGACTGATACCTAGCCGAGCACTGCAGGAACGCAGGATTCTGCACGAGCGTACACAGCAGGATAAAACGTCAGAAGAAGGTGAGATAAGGGATCAGTGGTAGATCTGAGGGAATGTAGTTTAATCACCACCTTGTAAAAAATTTGTCTTCACATTGTTTAGATATTGCATATATTCCAAACTTGTCATACATAAGAGTGTTTCATTTAAACCCTCTTTGTATTGAATGGAATCTCATTTATTTCTCCTTTGCACAAGAGAATTTTAATTTTCCATTATAATTTAGGTTTTAATATTGTTATCAAAAAATATTTGTACACAGGAAAAAATATTTCAGATTGAGTTTGTCTGCAGCCTTATGCACATGAGTTAATAACTTAAATGAAATACTCTGCATTTGAAAGCTTTATCCCTAGCCTAGTGAAGATGTAATCAAACTACTCAGTAGAAAGTTAGCGAGTGGCAAATTAATATAAATTTATATAACATGTGCTGTGTTTCATTTCCTGTTGATTCTTACGCTAAGAGTGCTATTAACTTTGATATAGAATTAATAAGATCAGATTTGTTTATTGTTCATAACAGAAGTGTAATTTTGCTGATGCTAGCATGTGTGTATATCTCTGGTTCCAGATTACACTATAGTTTTCTCCCCCCTTCCTGGTGGTGAATGTGAGTTGTTGACATTGCAACTGCACTGAATATCTTGATGCCTTGCATTAATTATAGTTATATTTTATCTCTTGTTCCTGAATTCTGCAGCATGGTTTTGCTTGGGTTGGGTGTATACATTGCTCTAAGTTCAGAAATCTTGATTATTAGAATTTCCATAAACTGTTTCAGAAGCTTCTGTAGCTTGTATATATTAAAATGTAATTTGTTTAGAAGTTAGAGATAGCAGTTGATCTATTATATGTAAGTTTTAAAGCTGATATTATTCTAATTTTTTGTTACTACTTTATATTGGCTATTGAATTCAATGTTAACAATACATAATTTATTTATTAAAATAGATCTGTTTAGTTTGATACAATTACTGATGTTTCATATATGGAGATATTTACCTGAGATACTTTTGTTTCTGGTATATTTCAGGGTCATACAGCGATGTGGTATGGTCATTAGGCTTACATTTGCTGCCCGCTAACTTCCCTGTAGGTTTGTGCTCTGTTTCAGTCCTCCCTGGGTGTCAGTCCCCTAAGTCCCCTCGCTGTGCCTCTAAACCTAAAACTAAAAAGATTATGTATGACACAGCCGAGAATGATGACTTTGACCGTGAGGAGATTGCCACATACGAGGAAGTAGCAAAGCTTTACCCACGCCCGGGGCTTCACAGACCCGTGGTCCTCATCGGGCCTCCGGGTGTTGGGCGCAATGAGCTCAAGCGGAGACTCATTGCTACTGACCAGGAAAAATATAAGACTCCTATTCCATGTGAGTACTTCTGTGGTCTTTGTTTCCTTTTATTGCCTTCACCATTTATTTTAGAGCATAGGTTGCATAGACGTGCAACCAAATGTTGTTGAACTTCAAGTGTAGAGAGTGAAATATTTACCTTGCTTGTATCACATTTTTGATGGTATTCATTTTATATTGATATCACTACAACTTCTGTAGTACTGCCAAATTAATCTTCCACTAGCTTTTGGAAATGGAGGTGCCATGCACTGAAATTTCTTGAAGGTCTGATAGTGCAAAAAGTGCACGGTTTTCTCCATGTAGTTGTCCTGTTGGTTGTGGAATGTTAAGCTTACATTGTCACCACAGAAGTTGGCATTGGACCTTATTCAAAGCCTGCTGAGTCCAGTTTGTATCCTTGCACCCTGTTTACCTAAGGTCTATTTAGAGCACCCAGAAAAATCTTACTCAACTTTAATTTTTTCTGTTATACAGACAAACAATTTATTTTAGAAGATAAAGGTAGACTTGCCTTTATGGTAAGTAAAAGGCAATTTTTAAATGTTCATTTATATGAGGTATATTTTAACAGCAGTGTTAATGTGAATTGTGATCTGTATTGTGCTGTCTAGCCTTTACCAACATTTTAAGGGAACTTGTACCCTGAAAATGGATCCAATTTGTTCCTATAGAACATTGGTAACCAGCTACAAGATTACAGTTTTACAATCCAGAGAACCATATTCCATTCATTGTTGTTTTCCCTTTGGCAGGAAATGATGTGTCAGTGTGTTGTGCTTGAAGATATGTCTGACACATTGCCAAGCACTTGAAGTTCATATTAGCACAAATTATTTGTAAAATTATTAACTTGTGGTATCTGCTAGTGTGTATACAATTTGAAGCATTTAAAGATAAGTATGTGTCATGAGTTATCATCTGTGTGACATACATTTATGTTTTCTTAATGTCTTGTCTCTTTCAAAATAGCAATCCAGTTGAAATCACCAACCAAAGAAGAAGAAGGAACTCTACAAACTATCAGTCCAGAACAGAATAGAGAATTAGCAGTATTTGCCAAATTGAACTGTTTTTATTTTGACTAAGTTAACTTTTACTGAAATTTGGGGTAATGATGAGAGAGATTTCATTCAACAGCTATGTACATGTTCATCCATGTCATCATACTTTATAATTGTTTATAATTCATCCCTGCATTAATGCTTCCTGCTTTCTGTGTTTTACTTTATTAGGTGATTTATGTAAGGAATGTGGATATGACTGTCTGCATTTGTAAATATGTACAAGGAAGTGTATAGCATAATTTTGTTTTAGACACATCTCGTCCTGTGAGACATGGAGAAGTAAATGGAAAAGAGTATTTTTTTGTAACAAGAGAGAAAATGGAAGAAGAGATTGAAGCTGGAAAATTTATTGAATTTGGAGAATACAAAGGGAATTTGTATGGGACATCGGCAGAAAGTGTCAAGTCATTAGTGAATGCAGGATACGTCTGCATATTGAATCCTCATTACCAAGTCAGTTGCTTCTTGATACTCTAGTACATTGATATTGTGTTGTGTATGATTTTCACAGAGGTAGTAGTTTGTCCTATTTTTTTATAGGCCTTGAAAATGTTGAGGATTCCTCAATTAAAACCATACATAATATACATCAAGCCACCACCATTTGATATTCTGAAAGAGACTCGTAATGCGTCTTATGCTAGATCAACATTTGATGAGAACAACTCCAGGGGTTTTACTGTAAGTACAGTTCTTCCTGAGTTTCGTAATGTGTTTACATTTTCTGCAGGATTATACATGTCTTGTGGAAAATAAGGTATTCTAGGGAATAAAATACCAGGGAAAACATCCATGTTTTATTATGATGAAAACTGAAACATATTTTTGCACCTGTTGCCTTCATCATCTTTGTCTAATATTTTGTGGCTGTCTTGTCATTTGAATACTTTTTAGTAATGTAATTGACAGCATGATTTCTGTCCTTTGCACAGAGTTTATATACAAACTTTGTCAAAATCATGTGTCTTTTATTTCAGGATGAAGAATTTCAAGAAATGCTACATAGTAGTGAGCGTATAGAGTTTTTGTATGGACATCTCTTTGATGAAGTTATTGAAAATGCAGATTTGTCGGCAGCATTTGAACAACTAGTACGTGCTGTGAACAGAGTAGAGACAGAACCTTTGTGGGTCCCAGCCTCTTGGGTTCAGTGACAACATTCATATCACTCATGACCAAGAAATTGTCATTGGTAAGAGTATTTACAAATTTGGTTGAATGTCTAGCCCACTAAAACATATTAACTTGCAGGTTGGTCACCTTCATATGTTTCATGAATATTTTTAGGGAACTGCAAGTCCTTAATGTGAGATGTGATGGGGAGTATGAAATCTGTAGTGTGCTAAAAAGTTTACTTATTAATGTACAACTGTAGGTGTTTGTGATCTGAATATGCATCATAAAGGAAGTGTTTATGAGTGCCTTTTGGCAGAAAGAGGGGAGTCTGATTTTATTCAGTTTTGAAGAGAATAGTTTGATTCCTTTTGTGTAAATTGGCTATTCTACTATGTCCACAAGTGGTTTGTGTTTTCTGTGTTTCAGGTGTTTCTTTTGTGAACAGTATTTGTTTTGTTTCCAGATACAGAGTGATATTGAAGGAATGGAGAGTATTTGAATGTAGTCCCATTTTCAAAGTGCTCCTTGATGTTGGTGTGGACTTTGTTTCCATATGCAGAAACTGAGCAAGATTTGCCAGGTTGAGCTTGTTATATACTGTTCTAGTTAAATATTGGGGAAGATACAGTAATGAATTTAGCAGCAGGTGGGCTATATTCATGTGTTTGCCAGACTGTTATTTCAGAGTAGTGTCATATGGACACACACTGCTTCTCTCCATGTCATATTAGCTGAAGCTCTTGTTAATTGTTATTTCCCACGTGTGCATGGGGATGTATGTCATTTAGCTCAGGCGTTGAATGGTTACGGCCCTGACCAATCACTGCCATGCTAATGTCGTTATCAGGAAACAGAACTCTGTAAGGAAAGTGTATGTGTAGCCCATCTCATATGTTAATTACAGATTTTAATCTTGTACCAAAGATGTCCATGTTGATATGATTTATAAGATTATTTGATAAGGTATGAAAATTCTCTCTATTAATAATGGAATGTACAATAATAATGACTGCAGTAATTAGTCTGTTGTGAAACAAATCACAGCTTGGGAAATGTTAACGTGCAGTTAACTGATAGTTCATTATTACCTGCTGTGGTTTTTCCTTGATTCCATAGTTTGCAGCTCAGAGATCATGAGGTCACATTGTGATAAACAGGGATAACTTATATTCATTGTTCACTGCCAAAATTTGCTAGTTATTAAAAAGTTAGCTTACAAGTGATATATGTATGTCTGAAGGGCTCTGACATTGGCGTGTTACAATAAGTTCAACTGTTATTTTGGTCATCCATTGTCTTGATTCTTTCTTAAAAAATAACATTTCAGAGTCTGGCTCTGTCTGCATCATCAAGTAGGCACCCCTTTCTCCTACTGTCACTTGATGACAGAGACATATCCAGTCTCTGAAATGTTGTGTTTCGCAAATATCCAAGACAAAGGATAATATCCAAAGTAACAGTGAAACTTATCGCAAGTGATATATATGATAGGCAAGTATTTGCATCAAGTTCTGGATTTCTACTTGACAAGATGTGTATGTTTGAGATTTAATTCCTGAATACCTTGATGTAGATTACATCACTTACACTACTACACATTTGTCACTATCCATTCTTTGTATTACAGTTCTTGAGGTCTTTGTGCATATCTAATACATTTGTTAGGGAGACCTGCTCCCTGTTTATCATGTTTGTAGGCTACTGGATTTTTTCCATTCCTCATGTTAAACTCCTGTTTCAAAACATGAAATGAGCTTATTGTGTTGTTCAAGAACACATTGTTGACTGTACACAAGGAATACTTTTGACATTGTTTAATTTATTTATTAATGTGTTTTTATGTGTGTTTTCTTAAATCTGGGAAACTTGTCTTCACAGAGAATATTTTGTATTTATCTGACATCGTATTCTAAAACTCTGCATTAGTAATATTGTAGAATTTTATTGGTGGTTACTTATTTAATTTTTGTTGTATATCTGAAAATAATCTTGACCATTTCTAAAAGAAATTGGACCTTACCATTTGTACGTTGCAGTAGTGTTGGAAAGTGGAATTATGCAAACCTGGAATTTGAATTTTGTCAACATGGTTGATATGCAATAATCAGATTTGTGTTAAGAATTGTAGATATTTATTATTATATTTCTTTAACAGATACAGTTGGTATGTATTAATACACTGCTGTACACATATAAAGACTTGAGAAATGCAGGAGAATTTCATGACAGGTATGTGATGGCTCTCTGAAAACCATGATGCAGTAAGATTTAAGTTTGACATTAGGGGCTCTTGTATGTAATGGATGAACATCTTGAACTTAACTGTCCGTGAAGCAGGTGGGATAAAACACAGAAGACTTCTATGAGGCCTGATCCTATATGAGTCATTGAGTGACTCGAAGTCCATGTGTCTTCTAGTGGCCAGTGTCAGTACAGAGTTCGAGATTTTATGGCTGTGGGAGGAAGTTGCATCTGTAAAATATTTCACATCCCTTTGTGTATTTTTGGGTTTGTTATTTTAATATCATAAACACTGCTTAAGAAGGCTTATTATTACAGTCATTAATACATTTGAAATTAGGTTTTAACTGTAAATTTCAGTAATAATCCCTTGCAGCATGATAAGCATGTGTTTATGTCATGAGAAATTTCAAAGATGAGATCATAAGCTAAGGAACAGTAATGATATTTTCAGTCCTTCCATTTTGTGTTGGAAGAGAACCTGAGTACTGGCCACAGATATTTCTGCACACTTAATGATGACCATACAGATTGTCTATAAGCAAGCCTTCAGCAGACATGTTTCATGTCCATTGTAGAATCAGTTCTAAAGTTTTGTTCATTACTGCAGGCCTTACTGCCTCTCTGTCTTCTTTAGTCAACAGATTCCAGAATCAAGTTGTGGTCCTACATTGAAATCCATTTAATATCTTAATGTCGTATGGTTTTTATGCTTCAGAAGTTAAAAATATTTGGTCCTAACAAATATTCCATAAGCTTCATGTAGTATTCCCTTCTCAGGATATTCTTCTTTAAAAGAATTTCCTCTTAAGTTCTAAGGAACAGTAGTTAATAAGATTTAAAGTCTCTATTTTCAGGCTGACTGGTGCACATTTAATCTTTATGCATCACAGTAGCATACCATTAAATCCTGGACTTGAAATCTGGCCAGCAGCCCGTTAGAATATGGGTTTAAATCCCCATTCTCATACAATTAAAGATAAATTAAATGTAAAGGTGTTTTGTAAGGACATTTAAGTGACAATTTTATGATGCTCTATCTTGTGGGAAAAAGAGATTTAACTTTTTTGTTTTAACCCTGAAACTTTTAAAAGTAAATTATTTCAGCAGCTTCAGACTTGTCTGTAGGAGTAAGTATAATAATGTCTGTATTGTTTGTTTAATTGCCTGTATACCCCACCTTGATGAACCGATAAAGATATCCTTTCACACTGCACAGCTGGCCATCAGAACACAGGCTATTGCTAACCACTCACAGTAGTTTAAAATATAAATGGGATTTTAATATAATTTTATGGTATTTCAAATAAATAGATGTTCAGTGTTCTGATTCTTAATCCCATCTGGCTTCTTGATGCAGTGTAAAAAGTACGTGTAGCAAACTTAATTGAAGGAATTTCTTCAGATGTATGTTTTTCCTGATAAAGATCAAATGGGATATTTTTGCCACCAAAGTTTTGCCTTGTATACTCTGTTAATTTACTCAGCAACCTTCAGTATATATTTCATCAACTTAGTAGACAGAATTTGAGGTTAGATCCATTCAGAAACAATGATTATCTCTGTGAGAGTCGTTGCAGATGTAAATATCTTTTGTTAATTGATTGTGCAGAAACAAGTTTTACTTGTTACATAAACTTTGTATATATGAACATGATTCTTTCTCACTCATTAATATAGTGATGGCATGGGCAGCAATATGGTCCAAAGTTCTTCCTCTTTATAGTGCAGTGGAACACGTTAATTCCCATTTAACGTGCTGATTGTGCTGTAATGAAAAATATACATTAATAACAAGTTCATAATTATAATACAAGGGACCACTGTATTAGAAATCCAAAATTGGCAGTAAAGATAGAACATTTATAAATGATTTAACACTATGTATTAGAATATTATACCTTACAGTTTTAAAAGTTACAAGTAACAATTTTTATGACTGAACTGTGACATAGAATAACACAATGAAAACAGTTATATGCAGTCTTATCTCGTCTTCACGCCAGCCACATCTTTGGCCACCAATCCACCAGCAATATTAGTGAACACCAGTGTAATCTCTGCCGTCTTGTAGAGTCTTAATCTGGGAATTGGTCTTCAACAGGCCCTTCTAACCCAGCCTCATCACATATATTTACTAACTCTTGTTTGTATTTTCTCACACAACAGGCTTGTATGGTAATAAGTGTTTTAGACTTTTATCCAAAAATGTTTTGAGTCGTACCTGAGTTACTTAATATCCTGACATTTTTTGTGGTTTTATTCAGTCTGCCCTGGCAGACACTGTGACAGTACTCAGAAATTGACCTTGAGTGTATTTCCTTTTCCTTACTTGCCATCTCATTTGGTTCTATATAACCTTTGCATTTGAAGCAGCATTATTAAAGAAACCAGAAATCAATTAAATAATCATTCTCCTGATATTTTTCTGTGCCTTATTCTTCAGTTTGCAGGCACAGAACTCAGTTTTGAATCAGTTTGTAGTATACTACATATTACTCCCTATTTTCAATCCATTCCTCCTTGAGACAGTTGACAGTATGGAAAAAACATCTTATCTGAAGCATCCTCCCTCGTGTTTGTTTAGTTCTTCCTCTGCTGTGGAATATTAATATTTGCTTACTATCATCTCTATTTCTGGATGAGTTCTAAGTCTGTCTGCATGAGTAAACTGTGCCTCTGAAACTTTAGAACTTAGTATTTTTAGTTCATTCAGTACACCAACTAAAGTAACATTCGTATGCACTAGAAATTAATTTTTAGCAGGACCGAAGCAGCACATAAGGTAGAAAAGCGTGCCTAAGATATATCTATTAGTTATTACATTTTCATATGACATTTTAAAGAATAAAAGTATGTCACAATTAATTGAAGCATTATGATATCAGGTTTTTGTTCTAGGCTGTGAAATCCTATGGTGACCAAGTAACTGTATGATACACAGTTTTTCTTTAAAATTATTTATTTACCTGTAGATTTAGTACCACGTACAGAGAACACATAACTGAACCTTGTTCTGAGCCTTTCGGTTCAGTCCACACCTTCACATCCTATTTTTGTAAGATATGATTTAATATTAGTCTTAAGTCAATGTTTGGGTATCCTGAGTGGTGTCTTGTTAAGATGTTTTGTAGTAAAAATGTGTGCAGTTTTAATTTCTTCCATCCTTCTATGGTAACCAAATATTCAGAATTTAATTTTTCTTTTCTTGTTTCCATTTCTTCTGCCACAGTACAAAATAAATTTTGTTCTTTTCAAGTAAACAAAACCATTTTTCAGTTTTAATGTAGCTAAGAGATACATGTGTGCCCGAGAGAGAGGTAATAGGAAAGTGGAGAAAATTAAATAATGAGCTCGAATATTAATGCTTATTTCCAAATATTATTTATGGTGATCAAGTCAACAAATATGAGATGGATGGGGCATGTAATATGCATGGGGGAGATGATATATGAAAACAAAATATTAGTCAGGAAACCATACAGGAAGAGGCCACTTATAAGATGAGCAGATAAATATCCAAATGGATCTTAAATGAATAGGATGTGAAGATGTGGATTGACATCAGTTGGCTCCAGACTGCCCAGTGGCACCTTCATGTGAACACAGTACTAACCCTTTAGGTTTCATATAAAGGTTGGGAATTTCTTGTCTAAGCAACAGTCAGCTTCTCAAGGACTACCCTGCTTTATGGAATTAGTTTAAATATGGATTAAATTGTTGCCCTGTACTGGCACTGCGATTGAAAGAAGTTCTGTTGCACATGGACTGTGAGATGCTCTCTAAGGTGGCGACATTTGATTAGGATAGAATGTGTAAATATCATCGGACTGTACAGTTTGTGTGCTGTGGTTTTAACAAGGAGTAGAACTGTTGGAGGATTCTCAACTGACAGGGATAATTTGTGTTCATTCCTCTTGTTATAAAAGTGGTATAGCACTTTAAGGAAACAACACTAAAGCATTAAAATTTCACTACAGAAACTGTCAACATGTCTAGCTGCCCCACAAAGGTACCCATAACCCATTTCATTGTTTTTCAGCAATAACTTATGTTGTTTAATTTGTATGCAGTGCAGAAATGCAGACTTATAAAATAATGACCTGTTACAAAGTAGCTAATTATAATGGTATTATTGTTCATGCATCTTATATATTTACAAGTACCTGTATTGATACTATTCATAAATGATCAATAAAAATATTGTTACAGTATATTTATTACCAAGCAGGCATGAAGATTATTTTAATATTGACCTTTGGCATTTCTATGGTGAGTTACTTAACAGGTAACTATGGAACACCTGTTGTCATTTTGATAACCTGATATTAGAAATAATGGAATAGTGGTCCACAATAGATGATTGGGCCCTCCCATTATGACTGATTATTACAATTTCCATCCATCTTTGATTATGATTCCACAGCAGTTATTACGATGAACTAATCTAGGAGGTTGATGTGGTTGTAATGGATGTGAGAGAATAAAGATGCACCAAGTTTCTCAAAACATTATAGAGAAAGCTGAAATTTTATGTACAGATACTTTCATGTCTTGAAGATCACTGTCTTCTGGGTTGTAGATGTAGAGGTTTACCATCATTTTTCAGAAGTGTGTGCTGCCTCCATCATCTTGGGCATTGACATGGTGGAGGAGGCAGCAAGTACCTCTGAAACGTTAGTAAACTACCAGACTACACGGTGCTACAACCCAGAAGACCGCTATCTTCATACTCGCAGCCATGTGAATCTCAAATCCATTTCACAAACACTATTTTTCTACGTACTCTCCAACATTTTCTATGGCTTTATGCCTTTTTCCCCTGTTGGAAAAATTGGGGTAAACGTTTCTGAGTGACCCTCATGACCCAAAATAAGCCAAGGTTTACATCTTGAGGGTCTTTGAGAACAGAATGCTGAGGGTAATATTCTTAACTAAGACTGATAAAGTGACAAGGCTAGAGAAGGTTACAAAATAGGAGCTATATAATTTGTACTCTACTGTGTAGAGTGTACACAGTATGTTATTAGGATGAAACGAGTAAAATTAAAGGTGAGATGGGAGTAAGTGACATGTGACAGATGAGAATAACACAAAATTTTGTTTTGACAGGGAAGGGATCACTTGAAAGGCCTAAGCATAGATGGATCTTTAGGCAACTAGGTGGGAGGATGGACTGGATTAATCTGGCTTGTAGTAGGGACCGATGGCGGTCTGTTGTGAATATGATAATGAATCTTCTGGTTTTATGCGAGGCTGGAAATTTCGTGTCTAGCTGAGCGACTGTCATATTCTCAAGGACTCTGCTTCAAGGAATTAATTGAGCTAAAGTAAGTAAATGAATTTTAAAAAAAAAGTCAAAGAATTAGGTTTGCAGTAGGCGTGTGTGTCGGCGCAGTTAGGTTCTTGTGCCAACTCATCGTTGTGGCGCACGCGATGTGGGCTGCCTACCTGCCAGTAAATGTTCGGGCTCCACTACGTATACACATCCTGCGGCTTCAGGTTTGTCCGAATGAGCGCAAGCGCACTTGATTTGTTAGGATTATGCTTCTTTCTTTCCTTGCAAACTTTTCACATTTTCCATTCCGGAACAAGTATCTGCCGGAAGTGTAGCAAGTTATTTCCGTTTAATGGTGGTGGCGTGTTAGCAGTATTTCGCGAGTGAAGAAATCTATTTGTAACGCTTCGGTCTGACGGCAGTGTCGAACATAGGTAGGAAGACGTGATTGCTGCTCTGTGTCATTGTTACTGGTGAGTTAATTGAGATTTGCCTCAATATCTTTCTACGGCAAAACAACAAAAAGTCTTGATAGTTTGTGCTTACAGTGATTTTGTAAGTTTCTAGTACAGGAATATTTTTTTTGAAATACCATTTGCCGCTCTCTCGCTATGCCGTGGAATTAACGAAAGAAATATTACGAATTTCGTTAGTGGTAGTGGATTTCGCACATTTTTCCACAAGGCAAACAGTAAAATTAGTTCAGTATGACGCACAGAGACTTAGCCGTTTATAAAGGTATGTACGTCCATACGGTGCATACGTATGTATAAACAATGTTCATATTATTTTTCATTCGTCGTTATACTTTACGTTTAGACAATTTTATAAGATTTGTTACAATTCATAGAAACCTTTAAAAGACTGAAAGTTTGGCAATAAGCAATAAATAAAATATTAAGGTTAAACGTTACTTATCTAAAAAGGCACAGTGGAGTGTTCTTGTTAACCGTGTTAGCAGTATCAGCCCAGCGAACACTTTAAAACACGAAAATTGAAGTTTTCTCTCCTACTTTCGAGCCAGCTTCAGCCAACCAGGCGTTCGCCGCGAGCATAAACCTCAACAACCAAGTGGTCCAACAGAATAGGCTTTTGTCTTTCCACCAATTACTTGAAGAAAGAAAGAAAACCAGTTTCCGAAACGCAATGGTATTTATTATTAATGGAAAGAACAATCTTACAATGGATAAGTCCTAAAATAATTAAACATATTACGTCACACAATGTTTAGAAAATTTTGAACGAAGTTACGGCACTTTGTATCTACTTATTTATACATTGTGCACGTACGTTTATGTAGGCCTACATAAAACATATATCTGTGTATGTGTAACTAAATCAGATCAAATAATAACCTGATCAAGACAGGATTAATTGAACAAAAATTCTGGATTTTAGGGTTATGGCAAATTGTACATTCGGTTTGGGATCCGGATCTAATATATGTCGTTTAATGAAGAAAATGTCATAGCAACTGATTATCTGGCTTAAACTTGATCATTGAAACGAGTTTATGTAAAATCATGCATCAAGGTTTCAAGACAAACGAGTTTAGTTTTGAAGATTAATGCAAGTAAACTAAAACATTCGAAATAGAAATAGAAAGTATGTTGTATCTGCTGTTTCATAAAATTTAATCATTAATAATAACTTATTTTCACACTCAGAGAAGAAATTTTGTAATGATGCGTTTAGCGTTGTCGAAGTTCTAAGAAAGTGACCCTATTTCGTCACATGGTCTTGATAGAACATGTACGTAGGCCCAGATTTTCACTATTAGGCAAACCTGCATAGCGTCATAGTGCTAAACCGCGCATATAAACATTTGAATCCGCGGTATCGTAGTGCAAATATTTAACGAAAGTTTGCTATTTCTGACACACAGTCTGCAGTGTTGGACACGTGCCGACGCCTCAAGTCTGTTTGATATTGCGAGTAATGTAAGACAGTAACAGCTAATTGTTGTGACAAAATAGAACGTCGACAATTTGATAAATAAACCGTTTCTATTAACTTTGAATATTAACTGAGGAGAATATTTGGTCCTATGATAGCGGAAGAAACAGAAACATAGGAGAAATTATGATACTTATACATAATGAGGAGCTTCATAATTAGAATAGGATGAACACGGTGGGGCATGTTGAAGATGAGAAATGCATGTAATATTTCTTAAGAAGTCGAGCTGTTAAAGAAGGACTTTAGCCACTACATTAAAATAAATTATGATGGATCTTTTAAATTTGTTATAAATGATCCCTCGTAAAATAAACTGGTATAAGATGACATATTATGCTTATATTTACAGTCTGTATTTGAAATATTTCTGGAGATGGCATATATTTTAATAATGTATCATAAACGTAATACGTAAATTAGATAAATATAAATGACATATCAGTACGGTAATAAAATTCTGTCGAAAGAAGTGGCTAAGACTTTAGGAAAGAATACCTGAAATCGAAATTGAACAGTGCTGTTAAGTAAACAAGGAATCGATCTATAAACAGCACAGGTGTTACGTTTGACTGATAAGAGCTAACATGAAATAAGTCCGATAACTTTTAATTTAGATCACCGACATAAAATTTCATCAAAATACGTGTAGAGGACAAAGAGATAAACAAACAGATGGGCAGACAGATATCTCCCATTCATTTCAGTCGCTTCATGCAGATCAATCAGGTCAGTGTAGCAACTTCAGTTTCGATTGGATTAGGGCAGTCCTGACTAAGAAGTCTTGTGGACATTGTCTGCATATCTTAAAACAGGCTACGACAACCTCTCCCTGAAATCCTTGCTGATGTCATCGTCATTATCAACACTGGCACAGGAATAACCCAAGGCATCGAGATCGCTAGAAGCAAGTAGACGAGCCTTTACCAGTGAACACGTGTGAGAACATCGCCTGACGTATTATTTATTGAACTTAAATGTGTTATTTCGGCCGTTCTGGTTATCATCTCTCGCGAAAGTGGTATGTGATATCGCGTGCCGTGCCACGTCCAGCGTAGCGTGCAGCACATTTGCAAAGTGTGCCTACAGATTCCAAAGTTTGCGTTGTCTCGAGCCGTTCCTTGCAGATAAATTAGCCTGCTGCACACAGAAATCGGTATCTGCTGCGCTGAAACAGTGTGTTCTGTCGCGTTACCAGAATAAAGGTCAAAATCATGATATAAGAAGATAGGAAGTGTGTGCGTAGCGTGACAATTCTCCCCCAGTTAGGCATTTCCACCTATTCCCTTCCGCCTTAGAAAAGCACGTAGATCTTCATGTTGTGATGGTCATTGTCCGATTTTAACCAAAATTGGAATTTGACGATACATTTTTGTGAAATCTGCCAATGGAAAATTTTGCGAGACCCCGGTTAGCCGTTCTCGAGTTGTTATTTACAGGCAGACGGATGGATAGAAGCTAATAGGTACATTTTTCGAATTCTAGTTGTGAATATGCCTAAAAATAGCTAACAAACCCTTTGAAACTGCAACAAAGTTCAGACATATGTACAAGCATACTGAAGCTAATATAATGATGAAGTTAAGAGGAGTTAGATGGAGTATCCCTACTCTTCTGTTAACATTATTTTACGTTCATCTTCTATTTAAATACCTGAAATTTCATAGACTGAGGTTGTGTGAGAACAAGATGCCTAGAAGAATGTCTGGTCGTAAGAAAGCTCAATGAGCGAAAAATGATGGAGGTTAAAATGATTGACTTCTTAAATTGTTCTCATCTACATATATTTTTATCAGGGTATGTATTTAGGGTCTGCTAATTTCAGGCTGATGAGGATAATATAAATAATGGAGTTCACATTTGGACAAGTCATGTTTTTGGTATAATGGAAGTCAATGAAATAAAGAACTGAAAGCTCAGAGTACATGCTTCAGAGGTACCAATGGGCCAAAATGCTCAAAGTGTATTCCAAGTCTTATGACAGACTGAAATTCTTTGAAAACAAACACAGAAATGTATATGTAACATTTGAGGTTTTCACAATAATGTGAATATTGATTATTGATAATCTTCTGGGTTGTTGTGCAATGCAGTATTTTGGTTGATATCAGTGTTTCAGAGGAACACACTGCCTCCATTATCATGGATGATGGAGGCACACAGCAAACATACTATGTGGTGTAACATCGGATATCAATAGAAATGTGTCATCGGCACTAGTGGTTTGAAGATTTCAGGAGCTTGTTCTGGATGAAAAACCTATACACAACTTTATTATATTTTAAATGTGCTTTCTGTAATAGTTAAAACTATTTAAGATTTGAGGTTTTCACAGCGATGAGTATGAAGATTTCTGTCTTCTGGGTTGTTACGCTGTGTAGTCTGGTCGATGTTTACCAACGTTTCAGAGGTCATACTGCCTCCGTCATCAGGAAGTATGGCCTCAGAAACGTTGGTTAACATCGACCATACTACACAGCGCAACAACCCAGAAGACAGAAATCTTCATACTAAGAATCGCCCTGAT
>NW_019059694.1:50531-64884 GCF_000696155.1 Zootermopsis nevadensis | reverse complement strand
CAGACTACACAGCGCAACAACCCAGAAGACAGAAATCTTCATACTCATCGCCCTGATGACGGAGGCAGTATGACCTCTGAAACGTTGGTAAACATCGACCAGACTACACAGCGCAACAACCCAGAAGACAGAAATCTTCAATTTAAAACTACTATTTTAGATTAAACGTTGTGTGATGACAATGATTTAATTATCCGTTTTGCTTCTTACTTGGCCTCCTCCGTACAAATCTTTGGTACAAAAATATAGCCTAGAAGTTGTCATGTTAAGTTCTGGAACAGGCTATGGGGGAGGGGGTTATATCTGGGGGACTGCATTAGACTTCGCGTGTGGAGTGACGAAGAGAGAGGACTACAAAGGTAGCTCATTCACCTAACAGCTTTGCTCTGATGAGAGTGGGTCACGCTCTCAAATTCGCCTGTGGCATGTGTTGACAAGGAAAGATGGCTTTCTTATAGAGAAGTATTTCTTGAGCGTGACATTTTCATGAATCTTGCAACAGCAACAGACAGTTTGAAAAATAAAACAAAACAGAAGGTCGGCAGTGAGACAAAGTTTTGATTACGTAGTCTGTTACAAGTTTACCAACGTTTCAGAGGCCCGTGCTGCCTCCATCATCAGGGCGATGGTGGAGGCATATGGACCTCTGAAACGTAGATGCACATCTACCAGACTACACGGCGCAACAACCCAGAAGACAGCAATCTTAAGGCGACGTATTTTTCTTTGAGTCACACGAGACCAGCTTTTACTGAAGGCACATTGTAACACACGTTTATTACCGGATAATATTTGCGTGCCACAATAATTTTTTATCGAAATCAATTTCTCTATTCACCGATTCGTTCCATGTTTTGTTATTTCCACTTTCTAATGCCGGAACTTGCATGTTGTATGTAGCGTGTAGCCTCTATTCAAGAGAAAAATCGATTCCTTAAAGAATGGCTGTTGTACCCATTATCCTCTGACGACAGGTGAAAGAATGAACTTGTACTCAGTGCATGGTTTGTTGATTCTCCGGAAGTAACAGCAGCGTTTTGTTATGCCCTGCTTTTTATTAATTTAATGGTACTTTCTCAACTGCAGAAGTTGCTAAAGGAGGAGAATGGGGCGATCGGCAGATGTGAAAGGATACTGAGAGAGGATATTTCCATTCTGTCCTTGCTCTACGATGAACGTAACTATTCGTAATAACAGAGATTGTCGGTGTATGATAAATAACTGACGGACGACAATGGGTTTTCCTCCAGTTTGGGGGTTAGGCGGGGGCTAACCTTCCACGTAAAATCTAGTATACTACAGAATCTTACACATGGCCTGAGACTTCGATGGTTTGACCACCTGAGCAACTATTATTTTCTCAAGGAGGCATATGCTCCATGCAGTTCGTAGTTACAGGATGTGGGCAAGATTCATTTGGCTGAGATAGGGTCCAGTAGTGTGCTCGTGTTAACAAGGTTGCTGGACAACTATTAGCTTCTCAAGAAGGACTATGCTCCGTGTAGTCCGATGATGTGCAGTTTATTCAGTTTATGTTGTACTTTGCAGCAGTGGTAGCGCACAGCGCAAACGTTACAAAAATTAATTCCCTAAGAAAATTACTTAGGCGTACTAATAACACTGGTCAACAATGTTTCGGTAACATAGATGAAAATATGTGTTTCATATTGTATTTTTGCGCTAAATTCAAATATGACCTTGAAAATTTTCCATCACGTACCATTTTTGTGTTATTTTATCTTAACGTCTACCAAATGAGTGAATTTCTTGATTCCATAGGGATATTTTCTTTGCAGGTTGGCTACACTGGCAGTCTCCCATAACCTCAGTTTAAGTGTGAGTTTTGACGTTTAATCACATGCTATTGTAATGACATTAATGGCCTTATGAAAGAAATAGGAGTCATTTATGATCCAAAAGAATGGCGACTATTTATAGATTCGTCAAAGTTCAGCTTGAAGGCCGTGCTGTTACACAGTGGGAATGAAAAAGCTTCAGTTCTAGTAGCTCATTCTGTAGGCCTAAAAGAATCCTATGAAAATATTGAAAGAATCATCAAAAGTTGGAAGTACGAGGAACACAAGTGGCGGCTATGCCCTGATTTTAAAGTCATAGAGTTGTTACTCGGTCTCCAAGGGGATTCAATAAATACTGCTGTTTCCTCTGAATGTGGGACAGTAGAGCAACAGATAGGCGCTATGTTACGAAAAACTGGCCGGGAAGAAATGAATTAATTCCGGGAAAAAGTAAAGTCAAGTTCAAGCCTTTGGTTGACTCACAAAACCTTCTCTTACCACCACTTCATATTAAACTAGGACTTATCAAAAAGTTTGTTAAAGGAATGGATAAGGAAGGAGAAGGATTTAAATATCTGAGGGGAATTTTTCCGAATCTTAGTGATGACAAGTTGAAAGAAGGAATTTTTGTTCTGCCCTCAGATCAGAAAACTGTTGGATGATGGAAATTTTGAAGCCAGACTTTCTACTAAAGAACTCGCAGCGTGGAAATCTTTTGTATCTGTGGTGGAAGGTTTCCTTAAAAAGCGAAAGGAAGAAAACCACCAGCAGATTTGTAAATAAACCCATAAAAATAACATTAGTAGTAGGCTAAACTTTGTACTGTATACGGAAACGAGAAAAAGTAAAAGTTATCGTATCAAAAAATCTTACGTGTTAGGTGTTTTTCAAGGTCATATTTGAAATGAGCGTCCCAAAATTAGTAAAGGATACTGAAAATTGTCCATGTGAAAACGGTGGAAAATTGTAATAAGTAAGAGTAAAGCACTTTTTAAATCGCCATACAAATTGAATTTCCTTCAAACTTTACACACTCACAGTGGTTTGTTACTTTTCCTTCATTCCATTTACTTTATTGTTACACACAGACGACTCTGCGTGTGCAAATTATCTGTCCATTGTGCACCAAATATGACTCACGCGTTACAATGGGTTTTTCTACCTTAATACTACGTGAAGTGTTTCATGGGAATCTGGCCTCTAGGTGATAGGGCACCCAATTAATCATAGTCTATAGTTAGTATTTGCGAATGTGGGGCAGACAGCGCCTTGCACCATCAGGGGTCAACTGTGCTGCCTCGTTAACTAAGCGAATTTTACACGATTTTATCCGAATATGGCCACTTGCATATTAGGCCTAATTAAATCATGTAACTGCTTGGACTGTGGGGCACGAAATGTTAAAGATTATTTCTTATAAATATGTTGCCTAGACCACGGCCTTGTGTTGGGCAAGGCCGTGGTCTAGGCAACACGGAGTTTTCCTCCGTGGCATCCCAACAATTACTCCATTCACACACAGAAGAAGGCAATGGCAAACCACTTCTGGATCATCTGCCAAGAACGTATATGAACAGGTCCCAGTCCGAGAAGAGGATGGAAGGATCCTGTTCATATGGACCTGTCGTCAGACAGAACACTAAATAATAATAATATAATAAATATGTAATCCACAAACGCGTTTTATTCACGTCCTAGGCTCTTCAGTCGTGTGTCATTGTTATGAAATACTAGTGAAATATTAACTCAAATTTCAATCAAAACTCTTCGCTATGATAGAGTTTAGAATCTTGTTCACTGATGGACGAAATTTACTGAAAATCAAAGCGATCGCGCAAAAAATAAGGCAAGTTAAACTACTGTGCGATTATTTAGAGAAAGAAACTTATGCTAGCATTGTTGAATTAAGGCCTTCCTACCTTAGTTAATGTCTAGATAGTCTCTAAATAGTACAAAGTAAGTTATGAAAACGAGATATGAGTGTCGAACAGGGAGTTCACAACAATTATAAGACTCTGATTTGAGTCAATGTGCCATTAGAGTCTCGTGAAAGGATTTTAACTTTGATTAATGTGTCACTTAATTCACCAGGCAAATTTAAAAAATTTGGAAGGACACATGGTGGAAAAAATCTGAACAACTTCAGAACTAATAACCATATGTACGCGAGAGATAGCTTTGCCCTTAACCAACCTTTCTCGCTGCTTAGAACAATATGAATAGACCCACTGAATAAACAAAGACAATGCTGACGAAGAGTGTATTGTCATATAAGAAGACCTAAGTGTAGATTGAAGGATGAAATTAAAAGGAAACGTAACGAAATATACAATAAAAATGAGACATGGATTAACCTGACTTAAGTTATGGGCTCTTGTGATGGCAGTAATGAACCTTCTGGTTCCCATAACACAGTATTGGACCATCCCGTGGATACTTATCAACTGCTAAAGCGACGTTCTGTTCCATGGCGAAGGCGCGTCTAACTTTTAACACAGAACAGAGTGTGCTTCGTATTTTCGGAGCGGTCCTAGTGACTGATCAAGAAGAACAGTTTGACTGCATTAACTTATAGATTAGTAAACTGGGCTAGTGTTGACGCAGAACATGAGGACGTGTGTTTTCCTATCTTTTAAGTACATCGATCCCAACTGGGAGTCCCATGTCAAGCTGTAAAGCTGTGAAGGTGGAAGATGTACAACGGTTTACCACTGCATTGTGTTTTATGGATCCCAGCCAGGTTTCAGTGTTTCACTCTCAATTGCCGGTATGCTTATTTATAGTTAGTTTACATAAAGGTGAAAAAAGGAACATAGCGAAAATCATAAACTATTCGAAGCTTTTACGTAACTGCGAATAAACAAACATGAAAAGTTAAATGATGTTTATGTATTTGGGTCGTAACATTTAATTCCTTTATTTACACGAAACGTAAGTCGGAACCGAATTGTTCTGATGACTTATCTAACTAACTAACTAGATGGCTTACCGAACCCGGTTCATCACCGAATTAACCAAAGCCCACCACCGGACCCTGTCCAATCTCCTTCAACTCCTATCTTCCATAGATCCCGCCTGAGATTATCAACACTTTCAAAGGATTTATTAGCCACCCTAAGATAATTTTGCCCGCCTGTCTGCTGACGACGAGATACTAACATGTACTTAGTTTTTTCTGAATGTTAATGGTGAATAAGAATGAAATTAGATCGAAAGTCGAGACATTTTTAATGTACTATACAAACATTTCCCTAGGTAAAACGAGGAGGAAAGCTAAAGCATCGGCAGATCAACAACAACTGACCTTCGTCATACCCGTGACCTGAATACGAAGCAGGATTGCTTATGATGATAATATAAGGGTTGGTGGAGAGAGTCGCATTGACAGAATACTTGTCGGTAGTTGATCTGACGTCGAATTTTAATTGTTTGTAAACCACTACTCCTATTTTGTACTGATTAAATATCTTCATGCCTTTGTTTCTGTTTTATTATAGAGTTTGAGATGTCTTTAACACACATTTTAGTATTATCCTTTGTACGTACAGGTTTCACAAATGGTCGTCTGGTTTACAGACTGAAGTTCTGTATGCGTTTCTCGCCTTTCGTATTTGTTCTGTCCATATCACATTCCATGATTTCATCGCCCCAATAGTATTTATAGCCCATGAATGGTGTGCACATTGCAAAGCTGATCGTTAGTGAATGAGATTTTCTCATTCCATTGGTGACTTACTGTCTTACGTCCAAATATCTCCTTGTTATTTAGAAACCGTTAGGAACGCGAAGTTTTACTAGAGGCTAGTAGACAGGTGGGGCTAGAAGTAAATTCAGAAAAAACTAAGTACATGTTAGTATCTCGTCATCAGAAGACAGATGGGCAAAATTATCTTAGGGTAGCTAATAAGTCCTTTGAAAGGGTTACAAAGTTCAAATATCAGGGAAGAACAATAACAAATCAAAATGACACTCATGAGGAAGTTAGGAGGAGATTAAATTCTGGAAATGCATGCTACTTCTCAGTTCAAAATATTTTGTCTTCTCGTCTGATTTCTAAGAACCTGAAAACTAAAGTGTACAAAACAATAATCTTACCTGTTGTTTTGTATGGGTGCGAAACATGGTCTCTCACTCAGAGGGAGGAACACAGATTGCAGGTGTTGAGGAGGATATTTGGGCCTAAGAGGGAAGACGATGGGGCGTGGAGAAAATTGCATAATGATGAGCTTAAAAATCTGTACTGCTCCCCCAGTATTGTCAGGGTGATTAAGTCGAGAAGAATGAGATGGGCTGGGCATGTAGCGCCCATGGATGTGACAAGAGGTGTGCACCGGGTATTGGTTGGGAAGCCTAGGGGGAGACCGCTGGGGAGACCTAGACGTAGATGGGAGGATAATCTCAGGCGGGATCTATGGGAGATAGGAGTTGAAGGAGATTGGACAGGGTCCGGTGGTGGGCTTTGGTTAATTCGGTGATGAACCTTCGGATTCTGTAAGCCATCTAGTTAGTTAGTTAGTTAGTTACGAAGCCGGCACATTTTTCCTTCAGATCTCCTTTATTTAATCTTCATTTGCTTCTTTTCCATTCTCTAAAGTTGCAGGATGTCTTATAGATTGTCTAGCAGAATACCCTTAGTATCACCATTATCTGTGTCTTCTTCCGTGTTCGTATGTTCTGCGCGGTGATTTTAGTGAGGTTAAAGGCTGGTAAAGTTTAAACCTAATTTCACCTATATATGAATAAGAGATCTGAAGATGCATGTAGTTGTACCTCAATGTCTTTTGTGAATATGAAGCGACATTTTGTTAATACTGTTTTAAAGTAATTCGATATAAAAGTAACGCCTGTTGTGTCGTAACATTCCCTGCGCATTGCGTGACGTAAATCTCTTTTTAACTTAATAATCGCTATCACAACGAGATGAAGTTTTCTAGTGGCGTGCACCATGAAGGTAATGAATAAAGTCTTGTGCATGTTATTTTGCTCCGAGCTGTACCTGCCGGCAACACGTTTCAAGTAGAACGTAAGCAGTCAAATGTTGCACGCAAATTCTAACAGCTAAGTTTGTATTTAACTCACTTTAGCATGACAACACGTTAATCAAGCAGCATTGGCACAAGAAACAGAGACGAACTTCCTGTTGTTGCACTGGTGAATTTGGAAGCGTTGTTACAAACTTGCGAACAGTGTTTAAATTACTGAATCATCTTAAACATCTGAAATAAACCAAAGAGGAAATAAATAGGCCATACTGTCTCCATCACTGAGGCCAATCTTACCTGTTGTTTTGTATGGGTGCGAAACATGGTCTCTCACTCAGAGGGAGGAACACAGATTGCAGGTGTTGAGGAGGATATTTGGGCCTAAGAGGGAAGACGATGGGGCGTGGAGAAAATTGCATAATGATGAGCTTAAAAATCTGTACTGCTCCCCCAGTATTGTCAGGGTGATTAAGTCGAGAAGAATGAGATGGGCTGGGCATGTAGCGCCCATGGATGTGACAAGAGGTGTGCACCGGGTATTGGTTGGGAAGCCTAGGGGGAGACCGCTGGGGAGACCTAGACGTAGATGGGAGGATAATCTCAGGCGGGATCTATGGGAGATAGGAGTTGAAGGAGATTGGATTTTGTTAGCTTAGGACAGGGTCCGGTGGAGGGCGTTTGTTAATTCGGTGATGAACCTTCGGATTCTGTAAGCCATCTAGTTAGTTAGTTAGTTAGTTACGAAGCCGGCACATTTTTCCTTCAGATCTCCTTTATTTAATCTTCATTTGCTTCTTTTCCATTCTCTAAAGTTGCAGGATGTCTTATAGATTGTCTAGCAGAATACCCTTAGTATCACCATTATCTGTGTCTTCTTCCGTGTTCGTATGTTCTGCGCGGTGATTTTAGTGAGGTTAAAGGCTGGTAAAGTTTAAACCTAATTTCACCTATATATGAATAAGAGATCTGAAGATGCATGTAGTTGTACCTCAATGTCTTTTGTGAATATGAAGCGACATTTTGTTAATACTGTTTTAAAGTAATTCGATATGAAAGTAACGCCTGTTGTGTCGTAACATTCCCTGCGCATTGCGTGACGTAAATCTCTTTTTAACTTAATAATCGCTATCACAACGAGATGAAGTTTTCTAGTGGCGTGCACCATGAAGGTAATGAATAAAGTCTTGTGCATGTTATTTTGCTCCGAGCTGTACCTGCCGGCAACACGTTTCAAGTAGAACGTAAGCAGTCAAATGTTGCACGCAAATTCTAACAGCTAAGTTTGTATTTAACTCACTTTAGCATGACAACACGTTAATCAAGCAGCATTGGCACAAGAAACAGAGACGAACTTCCTGTTGTTGCACTGGTGAATTTGGAAGCGTTGTTACAAACTTGCGAACAGTGTTTAAATTACTGAATCATCTTAAACATCTGAAATAAACCAAAGAGGAAATAAATAGGCCATACTGTCTCCATCACTGAGGCCACTCATCGTCCTGAAGATGGAGGCAGTAAACACCTCCAAACAGTAGGTCGATTTCCACGAGACTAATGGGCCTAACATCCCATAAGACTATCTTCCTACTCGTGAGAACCTAAAATCTCGTCTTTTATCTTCAGATTGCAACAAAACTCCCATCTGCACAAGAATTGTGTGATATTAATAATTTATGTTGTGCGCAAATTAATTGATGGAACGTGAGTTACATTTAGAACGCTCAACAGCTGCGCGCATTCAGAAAATGAACAGGATATTTAATCAGCTGTGTATTCCTGTTCCCAAACTGTTTAATCAAGCCTTGTAAACATCCTCCACTCACCTGACAGTTGTATTATTAAAACGACGTTTCAGTAACCTTTATGTCGGGTGGGTTCTTAAGTTCCTATTGTTTCCGGGATGAACCTTTATTAAGATACAGTTTGAAGAACGTTTTATAGAGGAACCAATGCAAATATTCTATATTGTGGAAATTAAAATTACCAAAGAACACGGTCAATGAAAGGAAAATAACTGGAATGCGCTCATGTTTACGTCGAGCAAAGGATGAGGGAATGTTTTATCACTAAACGACTAGCAAACTGAGAAAATCCAAAGCCAGTCGCGATTATTAGCTAATCTGTCGGACAAAATAGATCGTCTGTAGAATTTTTTTTGCTGTGAGTATGATTAACAATAAAAAATATAAATTTCATTTTGCGCTCTTCTGATGCATAACCAGTATTCTATTTGTTTATTGATATAATAAAGGGGTTCTAGCACAAATTAAAACCATTAATAAATTAACGAAATTTTGTGAAAGCACATTTTCTGATAATATTGTCACCCGCTTCTGATGATAGCCTTCCACGTTCACTACTGCCAATAGCAAATGCTTTCGCGAAAAATTATGCGTCATTGGTAATTACGCAAGTCAATAGTTAAAAGAACAAAACAAAACACTGCCGTCACTGGTTTGGCATCTGTTATTTCTGCACTTGCACAACAGACCTTTCGCGTGGTGCCGCATTGCGTATCCCAAGCGCGGTGTGTGTACTCACAGACTAGCTCCGTGGTCGTACCGAAATGTGACCTACCCCCGGGTCAGTGGTAACAGCAGTTGTAATTCACTGGAGCATGTGCACTGTATTCTCGAAATTCATCCTTTGCGATTATGCATACCTCGTTAGTCCTGGTTTCCATTTATCACAGATACATTTTACAAGGAATCAGAAATTGTTTTCTTTGTAAGCTTACATTCACAATTTTGGAAAAGATTTTAAGAAGTTTCGACCTACATTTATCGAGATGTAGGTTTTATTATCGATATCCTATGACCAAAATATCTGTACATTTAGCCACATATAATATTGCTGTGGCTGAAGGAGTAGAAATTAAAATTTGTAATGGCGAAGAATTGGCATGAACAAGCGTTGCTTCGTTCCGATAATGTTTCACATATCTGTAGATTGATATTAACGGGACATGTAGACACAAAGACAGTGATCTTATATAAAAGATTCCTTTCTTGCCGTAGTGTAAAAGTTTAGGAACGGGTAATACTGCAGTCAATCGTTTATGAATAGCGCTTCTCCGTCGAGGCAAGGTCACGCCGGCGTTTTAAAAGTAGCACACTACGGCCCCGCCCGTATTCCTTCACGCAAATAACGCCAAGTTCAAGGATCACACAGCTCTTCAGAGTGATCAACTCTGTGCCTTCTGAATCCAGATTTACGATTATTACCTACCAGTCGCATTGCTGGACAGGATATCTATTCAGCAGCACTCCATTTGGAAGACCGACAGGATGGGTAAATATTTAAACAAACCTTCGGAAAACGGTTCATGATGATGCGAAATGGATTTCAAAAATAAGCTTTCAGATTAAATTAAAAATAAACTGCACTGCAGTACTTAGGTATCTGCAAACAATTAAATACAACAGGAAACTTACTCCAATCAACTGGAAATGCAGTGACTTCTATCCATTTCGTACATGGACTAAATGTGTAGTGGAAAAATACTAAGGACTCGAGTTAGTTATTTCCTCGTAATAATAAACTAAGGGCCTATATTTTTAAGGGGCAGGGGCTCAAGTTTAGACCATCCCGCCTTTGTTCGATATCACTAACTTTGAAAGGATTGCGAAGGGAGGCGCCTAGAACTCGAAAAAGCACCAGGGCCTGGCTAGACTACAGCCCTTACAGCAAGCTAATCTTATTAGGTAAAAGTCACTACATCATATACGAGCAGCCGGGATAGCTCAGTCAGTATAGTGACTAGAAACGGGGTTCGATCCCCGACGGGGGCAGAAGATTTTTCCTCTAGCTTTTGCGTCCAGACCGGCTCTGGGGCCCACCCAGCCTCCTCTACAATGGGTACCGGCCGGGGCGTGATGCTGACCACTCACCCCCATCTAGTGCCGAGGTCAAGGAAGGGAGGAGCTATACCTCCTCTCACCCCAAGCGCCTACATGGCGCACAGCGGGACAAAATTTACTTTACTTTTACATCATATACGAGCAGTTGTGTGACGTCGCAATATAGAACAGCATTTTGTATCTTTACAGACAGACAGACAGACACACGAGTATTCCAGTATCTGTATCGGCTGGCCACCAGCGGAAGGCTAATCATGGTGGTGTCGAGGACGGCTAACGTTCACCAGTCACCCGCGTCCATCAAAGAGGTGCAGAAAAAGAACTTAGGCATAACTCAGAAACAGCATATAGCAATTTGGATAATATGTAGAAATCAACGGCTGTCTACATGGTATATGTTCTGCACATGTCCCGTGAGGATTTCCAATGAAATTAATATGTAAGCTTAAGGAAATGCTGTTCATCTATGAAACGTCCCTATATTACGCTTCATGGGAAGTAATTCTCGAACCGGTGAACATTATGATAATGCAACTGCTGAAAACAGATCTGCAGGGTCAGGAGTGGCAGCCACAGGCCTTGGCAGTCGTCTGGCACGCGAGCCAATTCCCTCTAACTGAAACACATTTAATGCGATGCCATGGACGTTATATCACTGAGTGTTACTCCCCCGATCAGCGATAAATAGTTCGTCTCTAATTCTGACATTTCTTAGATTGCCCTGTCACGAAAACAGAAGATTGTAGGTAAATAAATTCTGCCGAAGTTGATTCGTCACATGTCTTTCGGAATTTCCTTCCTGGCTTACTTTTTAATTATTTCCTCTGTATGTCTCTTTGCTTCAACATTTATTTTCTTAAATTTGCCAATGTTCCGTAAACACTATTTCTGGGAATTGTCTCTTACAGATCAGTTAATCGCCATGTTCAGACACGCACGCAAATGAGCTCAGTCTACCGCATTCCAATTATAGCCATTATAATACTTCTTCAAAGAAACAACGTGGACAACATTACAGTTTACAGCTGGCGATATGTTCTAGTTTAAGAGTCATGACTTACAAGAGCTGCTGAGTAGTAAGAGTGAGGTGTCAATGGCCTTACGTGTTTCCATGGCAACGTAACTGCAGATAAATTATAACTCCATCGCGAACACACAGTCTCAATTTTTTTTTTGGCTGGCTATTCCGCACGTCACGAATCTTGTATTAGCACCACAAAATTTCAGACCAATTAGAATTTTGAATACGCAGACGCATATTTACATTCGCGTGTTTATTATTATTATTATTATTTATTTTGACTGCAAATGGGTTTTTACCCGGTGGCAGTGGTCCTACAATAAGACACAAAACAATAAGACACAAAAAACATAAGACACAACAAAAACAATAAGACACAACAGAACAATGAGATACAACAAAAACAATAAGACACAACAGAACAATGAGATACAACAAAAACAATAAGACACAACAGAACAATGAGATACAACAAAAACAATAAGACACAACAGAACAATGAGATACAACAAAAACAATAAGACACAACAGAACAATGAGATACAACAAAAACAATAAGACACAACAAAACAATGTGCCAGAAGACACAAAAAACAATAAGACACAACAAAACAACACACCACACTCAAAATAACCCAGATTTTTGAAATTAACAAACTGAACACAGAGCACAACAGTAATTCTTATTGACATTGCTACGCAGGCAGTATTTTACTCCTTCCGTGGGTCTATTCCACATCAGTAGTAATTTCAAGTTATTGAATCTTTTAGATAAGCATTCCTCGTCGCCTCTGCTATCACAAAGTAAGAAGAAACGCGATCAAATGTGCGTGCTTCGAGAGGGATTCGAATCTTTAGCTCCGGCTTGAGAGTAGGCCTCTGCAACTTGGTGTTATTTTCATTCAGTTACATTACGATTGTGTGAACACATCTCATTTGTATGTTCAAGCCGCTATCACCCCGAATACAATTGTAAATATGTTGGCCACATGTACGTTGCTAGGCCTATTATTGCCACGAATGAAATCGGACGTCAATAAACACCAACGCCATGTGTGTACTCGATGTTTATTTCAAGAGCCAGGCCTTTTAATAGAGTGCTCGGTTGGACTCTGTCCATGTTACTATTTATGTCAAAAAAGTCAGTTCTCAGAAGAGGGAGCGATACTTCGTTAGGAAGATAAAACTTTGAAGACTGAAACTGTCAATTTAAAAAGGTCAAAATGTGAATTGATCACTGAAATCCACAACTATTCTCCTCTTCCGCGCGGGTTAGATGACATCAGAATAACTACACCGCAGATGAAACAAGCATTCCGAAAGGAAACGGCCCACATTATTTCGAACAACATCGACACATAAATCACTTCCAAAGTAGAGAGAGAAAATATTAAGTAGTTATCAAACTGATAGTTGTTATAAACAAAGCATTAAGATAATAATAGTTTAGAAAAATACTTTTAATACGAATCTATGACATGGTACTTCCCCCACATGCCTTCTATGGTATTGAAACCTGACAGTAAATGGCAAAGACGAATCCATAGCCACAGATTTCAGGTTCTCATGGTGATGACTGTCTTCTGGGACGTTGCGCCTTGTAGTCTCATAGAAATTGACCTACGTTTCAGAGATGCTTACTGCCTCAATGCGATGATAACGATTGTCGACCTGATAATGGAGGCAGTAAATACCTTTAAAAAAACATCGCAATATACAGGCATCTTCTTAATAAAATCTGTTCGGTAGCTGCCGGGGTGAAACGTGCGATTTTATTGTGTTCTTTTTTGAGCGTTTCCTGCATGGTATCCAGAAAAGCCGCCGAACGAGCTACGAAAGAACAATTAACATGAAGTTACGTATATTTATGGCACTAATATAGGTGAACTATTATTTGAAACTTCTATTTTTTATGGTTTGTACTGAACTACTCGTATAAGGAAACAGTTATACAGATGTCAGCACAATATTTCTGTCTGAAACAGAGGAAGATGAATGAATGGACGTCTGCATTGAATACATTTTTAAATTCTGGTAAGGTGGGTTACTACTCCTTATAACCTAGTTCATTCAATTACAGTCCAGTGTGCGGTCGATGTCTCAGCTGCCGGCGCTGACAGACCCTGGTCCTCTGCGGGTCACTGTCCATTACCACAACCACCCCGCCCTGGGGTCTATCACTGGCGGAAACCGCGCGTCGACGTCTGGACTGCGACGCTATACAAGAAGCTTCACCGACAATGTATCGTCAGTATCGACGACTCCAGCCGTCGGGGTGGAGGAGGGGCGTGGAATCCGACGCGTGAGGTTCGAGTTACCACCGAAGCCACCGCCACCGTCGGTTCTGCACAGTGGCGCTGCGAGTGGCAAATCGACGCAACAGAAGCAGGTGGCGGGAGTCGAAAGTTGGCTGCGAAGTCGAGCAGGTATATCTTCGTTCTTCAGCGGTCCTTTGCCCCACGAGCGCCAGTTGAATCACGGAGTTGGTGGTGGACAGTTATTGACTGGTCCAAGTCGTGCGGTGGTCGCTACAACGGCGGTCTCTGCCCCGAGAATTCACGACACCGAAAGATACCGAAGGGGCACTCTGCCTCCAGGCGCCTCCAGCCCCGGGACCGACTGCTCCCCGGAGGCGGCCACACTTCTGAAGGCCGCGCGTGATGGGGACGAAACGGCGCTCGGTTTCATTCTGCG
>NW_019059694.1:30811-50520 GCF_000696155.1 Zootermopsis nevadensis | reverse complement strand
CTGCCGGCCGAAGACCTCAACTGCCAAGACAGCAGCGGGAGGGTGAGTGACTCTAAGTCTTCTGCTTGTACCTGTATCGTTTTCGCATTCTTTGCACACGCTGTATAAACAAGCTGACCACATTTCGATGGCATTTGGTATTGAATGCCTACGCTAAATTTGCAGGACAAAATTTTATTTTGGTTCGCCTCGGTCCAAAGCAAATGCAACTCGTAATTTTTTTAAAAAAATCTTATTTGATAAACATTTCTTGCAACAACAAAAAAATAGTACGTAGCATAAACATAGATCTCATTATGAGAAACATATTTAGATTTTGTATGCCTAAATATTTAACGAAACACAACCGAAAATAATCTCTTATACATATATGTAATGAAGTTGAATTTACAGTAATAGATTTAAATTTGTAATAAATAAACATAAAGATCTGTGAGGAATGCAAAGTCGCAAGAAGGTCATCACCATCATGTAGCTTTCAGGGAGTTAGGCCATTGTTCCGGCTTCACTTTTTCAAAAACCTCTTCAGAGGTCTTCCCAGACTCCTTCTTCTTAAATTTCTTAAAATTTTGGGTAGCCTGCTGCTTCTTGCCATTCTGTCTACATGTTCAAACCATTTTGTTTTATCATTTTCTATTTTTTCTAATACTGGGACTATTTTCAACTCCTCTACAATTTCTGTATTAGTTTTGTCAGTTTCGTTATTAGTCGGAGAATAGTTTCTACTGTCATTAAACACTATAATAACACGCCTTTGGTGGTTTTCTGTTAGCTTGTTCCTTTCCGTGTCTGTGAGACAACGATTTGCTGACTGAAATGAGAATGTGTAAAAAGAGTACCACCTGGAACTCATAAAGCCCACTTTCCTATTGCTCAGACCTCCAGTCCCACAAATCTTGTTTATTCTGTGGCGTTTAGGCAATGCAAGTTTATGTGCACACAGTAAAATGTAATTTAGCTCGTGGGTTAAAATCTTGCTAATATCTTGTGTAGTTTGTCAGATGATCGAATCCTACTCGCATCTACTACTACTACTACTACTACTACTACTACTACTACTAGCAGTGTTGCACGCAGTGTAACTGCGGGGAAATTCGACGAATGCTTCTAGTTTTTGCGTCTGTATTGGCCGAAAGCTTTCCACAGGCGTGATCACTCAATACGAATCATTGGATGTAAACGGGGAAAAACAAATCCCTAAACCAAACATCTTCATCGGGACAATTTTCGGGGTTTTTCCCCCCTTAGCCCGTGTAATCTCATCACCGAAACAAACAACTTTGTTCTTGGCGCCGTGCTTTTATAATACTTGCTTACCCAGCCACAGAAAAAAAGACTTAATAAAACAAAGAAAGCAGATCACTTTATTTGGAATTTAAACCAGTACAGTTTTGGGGGTTACGGCCTTCGTTTCTGTAATCTCCTCTTCGAAGCAGACAACTTTGTTGTTGCTGTTGTTTGTAATGCTTAGTTTACGAGCTACAGGAACCGCTATCAGCCTCATTCGAACTCGAGACATTTTTCTGGAATTTAGATCTTCCTGTGTTATCTTTCTTGTCTCGAGGAATAATCGTGTCCATTTTCGTGCAAATCAGTGAATCCGTCCGTTATCGGCGTAGAAATGGGCATGCAAGCATACACACAATTTAAATGTTGTATAAGAATGTTATATAAAATCATATGTAAGAATATTTTGGGAAGAATATCTACTTTAAATTTAAGGGTTGCAATTTAAAAGTGTTGCGTCGTTCGTTGCCATGTTAACTTGGGAATAGGAAGTCGCAATCACTTGTGCGAATGTTTACAATCTATCTGCATGCAAATTATCAGTGGTCCATCGGTTATCACTGTCACGCTGTTCGATAAATTAAAAGTTTCGCACTGTCGCCCCCCCCCCCAAAAAAAGAAGGAAATTAAGCTAAGAACAGAACCACTGTTTACAGGCAGTGCCGGTTTATTACCAGGGTGGATCGGAAGGAAATAAATTATTTTTAGCTGGCTGATGAACAGAAAAATACGTAGAAATGTATTAATTTCATGCACTTTGTAAAAGCACGCACAAAACGTGATCTGCTTCTACACAAGATGGCCATAATATGATGGTGTTTGCTCTGTTGAAGTAACAAATGTGAAATTATATATTGCGAGAAACAATTTATTTACGATAGGCGTATCATTTAGCATACGAGTATGACTATCATGAGAACTTTAAAGGTCCCTGCGTTTAACCCTCCCGAAATACGACTTTAGAAGATAATTGAAGGCCATAAGGCGCTTATTATTTACATAACGTGATGGGAGTACAATTCAGCCAGTGCAGAATACCAATATGCGGCTTAAATATGTGTGCCGCTACTTAATAGTATTTTTTTTCATGAATGGAAGTTCTGTATAAAATTGTAGCTGATGTGTGGAAAAAACAATCATGGCAAATTTTGCCTGTTACACGTACCACGTTCCATTAGCCCTACGTTAAATGAAACAACTACAGATTTAAGGCTGGCGCCACGACGTTATTTTGCTTGCTGTACAGTATGCAATCGCCATGTCACCATATCACATACAATCTGATGCTTCAAGAGTCTTGCTGAATTTTCCTGACATGTGCTACAAACAAAAGACTGCACCGACAAAACACGTAATGTAACCAGAAAACAAATTCAATTTTAATGACTGTTTTTCACAAATATGAATCTGTGAATAGTCGAATAATGCAACTTCGAGGTCCATAAATGCCTAGGAATTTCTCGGCCAACTGAGTGACTATTAGCTTCTAAAAAGGTCTGTTTCAAAGACTTCGCTCTCATTTTTTGGTATAACGTCTATTTGTAGCAGATATGGATAGAAAGACACTTCGAGATAGCTCGAGGTGTGATGACTTGCCTACGTACTTAATTGGATACACTATGAATGTAAAGCTTCCGTAGGATTGTTAGTATCGACATCACTTGTCTCAAAACAGTGATGCGCGTTAAAGAGGTGGTTCACTTTATTATTATTATTTAGTGTTCTGTCCGACGACAGGTCCATATGAACAGGATCCTTCCATCCTTTTCTAGGACTGGGACCTGTTCATATACGTTCTTGGCAGATGATCCAGAAGTGGTTTGCCATTGCCTTCTTCTGTGTGTGAATGGAGTAATTGTTGGGATGCCACGGAGAAACCGGGGAAGCCCCCGGAGGAAAACTCCGTGTTGCCTAGACCACGGCCTTGCCCAACACAAGTTATAAATTCGGGCACCGCCGGGAATCGAACCCGAGACCCCAGGATTACAAGGCCAGCGTTCTAACCGCTAGACCACCGTGGCTAAATTGCACACTACAGATCCTTCATTTGCTTGGATGCGCCATGACTTTCAAAGCAGGCTTTGCTGCTGTAAGTCCGTTGTTGTCAGCTGATTGTTAGAAGGCATGATTTTATGTGTATCATTTTCAGCTATAATTTCGACAGTAATCAGTTACTTTCTTCAGCTCCCACTTGCAAACGTTATAAAAGCAAAAGTCTAGTATTGAAGACGTAGAAATATCTAGTGTTTGTGATGTTGATCACCTTTAGTGGTTAATCTGGACGTACTGTACGCCATTCGTTACTAGACGAGTAGGGCCATCGTATTGCACGTGTCGTGTTAGCGGCTAAACGTGCAGAAAGGATTAGAACGCTTGCACATGGCATTAATGCAACAGGCAACCTGAACTTTGACGTTATCTTAGTTGAAGCGGGGAACACTCACTGTGTGCTATCGGTGACACATCTCGCTGTGCATTCGGCGAATGCTATTCCTTGAGTCGACCTAGCATTCATTAACGACGTTTTCCATGCGTTCATTGCACTAACGTAAGTTCATAAGTAAAATCTTAATTGGAAGTTGCGTCCTTTCTCTCACATGTTCCACCTTCCATATAGTTAAACGGAATTAATTAAGATTTCGTACTAGAAGAGCCACTAAAAATTGTTAGATAATTTTATTTCTGGACTATATTGGTCCGCCACAACCACCACTTAATATGAAACTCATGTAGAAATTTATCAAATTACTTAACAAATGGATTATTTTACAAAATAATGGCACATGCCTTGAAAAATATGTGTAATTAAGACATGAGTTTTAGTTTAAGCGTTTTTTATATAGCCTGTGTTCACGGAAATAGGGCAGATAATCGTTAAAGGGCGGCTAATATTTTGGAGATTTGTTTAAAAATCGCACAGAAGGAAGAAGGGAAACAAAACTAACACGACTGTAAACAAATTTGTATGCTTGTTTTCACGCCAATTGCATGGTGTAACTGAATGACGCAACCGAGTGGTTAACACCCCTGCTTCATATTCTGGAAAGCCTAGGTTCAAATCCAGACACGGACAGGGTTTTCGTGGTTATTCTTGAGTCCATCGAGGCAAATGACAGGAGACTATCTTAAATTATACCTTGCCACTTCTTTAGGCAACCTTTCCAATTCATAAATCATCATATCGCTTCATCTTAATTCAGCTGCTTACTGGCAGAACCATAAATTAATCCACAAATAAAAAATACGTGTGTGTCATATTTAGTATCAGCCTTAACAAGTAATCGTTTTAAATGTAGACGTATTTCAAAAATATTTTCTTTCGCAAATTAGTCACCTGTTATGTGATCGATGCGATTGGATCTCTATCCAGCATGTCTGTTTCCTTCTTGGTCGACCTGGTTAGAGCCCCTTATTTGTTCTTCTTAGCTCCTGAGTCTACAGAGTGCAACAAAGTCGAACGACGGCATACATCCATGTTTCGACTGGGATTTGACCCCGGGACTCCAATGTTCAATTTCTGTAAGATCGAGCTGCCACTGTAATCGGCAATATCTGCAGTAAGTGAACATCATACAAGCTCTCTGAAGACAGTATTTATGCTGATGATGTATTCGGTTTATTTGCGACTAGTTTCATCCCTGTTTTAGTGTTACACTGATAAGACCCTGTGTGATACATAGGGCAATTATTTGTATCTGGATTTGCTACTTTGACGTGGTTCATAATTTTCATCTATTTGTCCACTTCAAAGCTAGGCCGTTCGTGATTATTGGCAGAATATAAAGAGTAAATATGCTGCGAATGAGATAAAGAAATTCAATAAATATTATCGTTTGACCTCGACCTTTCCATCAATGCATCTGGCGATTGAGTCTGGAATGAAATCCACTACTTCTGCTGTGATAACTACTCATCTGACAAAAAATGTGTATCTTGATAAAAACATAAGAAAATGATTTGACATTTATTTCTTGTTTGTCATGAAGATGAGATATTTTAGTCGAACGCCTCCAGACTAGTTTGGCCTTTTCTTATTCTCGAAGTACAAGTTTCTATATGTGTCTGGAATAGTAAGTGACTCTACTATCTTCAGAATTAAACGTATTTTTTTAAGGAGCCTGTTCTTCCGCCCACATGTTTTAGCTCTGAAACTGACAGAATTCGATTAAATTTGCACTGAGGATGCATATTGAAATGCTGGGCTAATTTATGTTCACATCGATCCATTATAGCCACCACTTTCTCCTTATAAAACTCAGATAGAAATTTGTTGTTTTCTTTAAAAAAAGTGGGGTATTACTGCACAAAAATTGGAACGTAACATGAAATATATGGGATACCAAATTAATTAAGATTTACAGCTTCTATTTTAGACGTCTTATGTGTTTAACGAAATACAAGAGAATATCATTTCGGAGTCTGCAGTGTGAGTAGCTCTCGAATAAGATGTCTGTATCTCTAAAATTAAGTATTAAGATTTATTTTATACTCAAAATGACACAGAACGCATTTGAAAAATATGTGTTCTCCAAAGTTGAATGCGTCTTTACATTCCTTTGCCAGTATGAACACTGCTGGCTCAAGAGCAACACAGTCTGTGGTGTCCTCTTCAGGCAAACACTGTCTAAAACTGCTAAAGTGTCATTTTGTATGTAATTTTCCTCGGTTTTACCTCTGTCGCCATTACTCCTTCAGCAAACCACATTGGCAAAATAGTTTGCGGTCTGAATGCTTCGGGTGGGAACGACTACTCCTTCTGCGTGAACCCCTTTTCAGGTGCAAATAACAGTGCATGCAAGATACGTCTTTCACTTTTCCTGTACAGAAGAAAGCTTGATCTCTTCCTATTTACAAATTTAACAGTTTAATACATATATACGCATTCCAGCGTAGCATTTGTCTTCCTCTTCATTCTGTAGAATTACAATTCCACACAGCTCTCGGCTATGCGTTTTCAGTTATTAATCCTGTTCCATATCGTTATGCATCATGATATACTTGCCTGAACAAATCTTCCAGAAAACTAGGCCCAGTATTACTCATATCTGTTCTTCAGTAAGTCAGACATTTGAACTTTCTGACTTTTCCGGCGACAATAATATCCCATCTTACGCCACCAGACCGAGCGACCTTTCGCAGTCATTGAAGTAAGTTTATGGGTTAATTATGTGTCTGTTAAATAACAGACTTCAAGTTTTGACTAATATAGCTCGAAGCTGATGACTGTCTTAAATGCATACACATTCACATCCCCATATCTGCTGAAGTAAATGGGACGATACATTTAAAGTCGATTAAGTTGTAATAAACGCATATGGAATTTTTGTTTTCAGCTCGAAATTCAAAGCATTTCGTGCGCTTAGGATGATACTAGCTCCTCTTCTGGTTTACGAAGCGCATCCCAGCAATCAATCATCTCATTATATTTGCATTGTGCTTTCCGAGACGTAGATAAGCTGTCGCCTGTGTCAATTCGAGTACGACCGTTCCGCATTGAAGCAGGCGTATACAAACATGCACTTGGAAAACACACAACACAACATCATTAGGCGAACGGAAGTGTCATTGGCTGAAATTTCAATAATGTGAATGACAAACATGGAGAACGGTTAAACAGGAGAATATACAGGTATTCCTGAATAACATCAAGGTCCCTAGCCTGGGTTTCGAGATTAAAGTATATAATATAAATTTCGACGTAAGGTTGATTGATGATTTTATTTTAGAGTGTGGACTGCAGTGAAACACTTTTATGAACCGTATAAGGCAAAGTGGGTGTAAGTGATCAATAAAATCAACATCTACTGCTAATACAACAAAATAAACAAGACAGAAGTAGTGCACTCGCCACGGGAATACACCGTAGGCCTAAGATTGTAAATTAGTGAAGAGCCCGGAATTGACGCAGTTGGTCGCCCAAGAAGATGTTATCGCATTTAGTTTCCGCGAAAGTTCCAGCTCTTTCCTGATCAAACTGTTGTTTTAACGTATCGGAATGCACCACGCGTTTTCTGGCAGTAAGAAATTGACGAAGAGGAATAGTGAGAAATTGAAAAATGTCTTTCACTAATTAAGCAGATTCGACGATAGACAGGGAATCGGCCCAATGCGAAGCATGCACTTCCATAGGATAACAAGACAACGCGATAAATAATTGGCACCTCTGAAACGTCGGCCAATATCTGCAACATTCCAGAAGACAGCCATCTTCATTTAACAGCAGATTCTACGGAGTTTAAAAAACCGAGCGGCTTGACGTAGTGATAAGTATTTGGAAATGGGCCTATCCAAATCTTAGCCGGGCTGTTGGTTGTATTGACTGACAATTTTCATGTTTTTCTTCAGTCCCCACAGGCAAATGCCTGCCTTTATATAGGAGTACAAAATCTTTATCTACGTACCGTTCATGATCATCTTCTCGTATCAGTTGATGATGTAAGTTGTAAGTGAATCGAAGAAATGAAGTTTTACACTCGCATTTGAGACAAACGTAACAAATGCAAATAACGTTTTTACTGGCGTTTTTATCTGCTTTCGAGCTATTTAACTGCTTTATGCAAGCTTTTGCTACGAGGACTGATATGAATTTAGCAGTTAATTGCATTTAATTTACAAAGTTGAGTAGGATTTCACATAAACACAAGTTTTAGTTTATAGTTTCTTCAATTCTCTTCGGGAAATCGTTAAGTACTGAAGTTTATCAGTTGTTGCAGAAGACCGTAGAATTACTATCACACTTTGTCGTGTTCACAATTCGACTGTGGTACGTAGTTTTCTCTCCTTTTCTGTTCTCCTGGGAGCCTGTAGTTTGTTTCTCAACTGATCACTTTCTATCTGGAGAACTCCGCAGTTACAAATAGTACAGTCGGCTGCATTTGCTGTCGGGCGTGCATCGATTTTAACGTGCTCTCCGACTGCTGCATTTGTCCAAAGTTTTAAAATTACTTCACGTATGAATACACACTCTCCAATAGAGTTGTTTGGGATTTATGGCCCTTATTTATTGCAGATACAGTCAAATTGTTAAGTAATTAACAACGCCTAAATAAATAGGCATTTCATGCAATATTCCAGACATGCCAGGGATACAGATTAATTAACAGAGATACATTTACGGCGGTGAGTACGAAGATGGCTGCCTTCTGAGTTGTTTGGCCGTGTAGTCTGGTAGAAGTTTACCGACGTTTCAGAGGTCCTTGCTGCCTCCGTCATCAGAGTGATGAGACTCATCGTTAGTAAACATGTACCAGACTACATGGCGCTACAACCCAGAAAATAGCCATCAACGTTCGTATTAATTACGATCCTGCTCATTACTAATCGCCTTCATATACGACAAATATAAAAATGGCGATGCCCCACGGACGAGAACCGCGACAATTTTATTGATAAATGCCTTTTGATGTAAATTTTGGCAATGGAACGAGAAGGTTCTCCAGCTCTATTGAAGGCTCAAATTAAATTAAATTTAATGAAGAAGAACAGTTAAAACCCAAGAATAACGAGCTTGAAAGAAACATCCGTCCTGCCGTCAGCTTGGCGGAGTGCCAGACCTCCATTACATAACCTATACTACAGCCACAATAAATTTCTCTCGCTGGAAAATAATTTGCAGTCACTAACTATGGAGGCGGAGAACTAAGCTATTACAAATTTACTAGTAGCTGAATCTGTCACAACAAAGAGACTGTTCTTTGTATCTAAATCACGTTCCTGTAGACCACAATACTCACAAACTAAGTAACTAACCAACCAAGAAATATCTGAAAAGACGATAAATACTCAGCTGGTCAAGAAATATCCTGCTTTTATTTAATCAAAAATGTCATTAACATTTTAACAAAGATCCTTTAAAGGAATCGTCCCACGCCCGATTCTGTCCAGTCCCCCATCTTCAAACCCTCGATCCATTTTATTACTGTCTCGTCCACACCTAGGTTTTCCAGTTGTCTTTTCCCTCCGGGTTTTCTGAATAAAATTTTGTATTTGAAGTTTCAAGTTTTTTGACGATGGTGCTTTGTAATACGTAAAATTATTCTTTTTTACTTTGTCTAATTTCTTAATTATAAAATTATGAAAGTACGACGTTTCGGAAGCTGGATTCAGCTCCTGTCTTCAGGTGAATAAGGGGGAGAGACTTATGCAACGTCTGTGAGTAAACGTAACAAAAAGTAGAGAACGGAAGGTGGGCGGAGTTCTTATTTCTTCATTAGAAAAGAACGCTATTCACACAGGGACGCAACGTTCGTATTAACCGTGTTAGCCCGGCTAACGTTGTGAAAAACGAAAAATAAAAGTCTTCTGTGTTACTTTTCGTGGTGCAGTGGTTCTTCATACACTAAAAAACAGCAGAATCGATCAGATTTAATGCGTCGTTAGCCAGCCATCCTTACTAGAGCTATTTTGTGGTTTCTCACCGTTCGAAATTGAACGTTCAGATAATTCGCAATAACTTCCTTACCTCTTACTATTTGCGTCGTTTCAGGCTTTCTAAGAACGGGCCGCTCTGTGAGGTATAGAAATACATTGTGGGATGTCACACTATTTCGAATTTGTCTTCGTGTCACATCACCTGTTAATGACTCACACCAGAAAAATGGAAACAGATAAGTAATTCCGTTCTGAATGCTAAGTTATTCGTCCGACTAAATTCAAGACTACGGCGCCTCGAATGCCCCTGTCTTGTGATACAATCTACTGTATTCATGGGTTGATTCTTAGTTTATTTACCGATGATTTTTCAACATCATCGTTCATGATGTTTGGATTATATGAGTGATGAATTAAAAATATGTGAAAATAAGAGAGGTCGATGAGTATTTTAAAGTTCTGTGATGGGAAGACTGAGTAAAACGACGAAAGTCTAAACAAAATAACCGACCTATGAGTCGAAAACCGGACTGGGGACATCCTGAAAGCATTGAACTTAAACGCACTTTATGATGCGTGTTCTTGACAGTTTGGTTATCATCATCTGGCTTGTGTACGTGTAGTGTGATCTGTCTTCTTAAGTTTTGTTTCTGAACAACATCGATCGAAGCTTATTATTGACACCATTTCTGAATTATAATACAAACATCTTTTATAGAATACAATGTGAAATGACTTGGTCTGCCTTTCTGTTATGCAACACTTCCTGCATATTCATTGTGTACATACTAATGGTCGGTATTTGTAACTATCATGTCAGAACAATAAGCGACGCACTGCCAAGAGGTGTCAAGGATTGCCACGCCTAGCAGTACGTTGTTTGTGTCACAAATTCACCTGTACCACGACAGCTACTTCTTTCCACATCACCTGAATTCAACATTTGCAGCCCAGGGAACGCAGCGGTAAAGTTGCACAGAGCTGATTATGATTGAGGATACAAAGGAATTTGAACACAATAAAACTGAATGATTGATGCTTTGTAATGCTGTTAACATTATGAACAGTTCAGTTAATTACTTTATTAAGGAGGTTGCTGAAGTAATATACATAGAGAAAACTAAGTATCTTCATGCCCCATCATTAGAATCCAATACAGTCATAATAAAAATTTAATTGAGAAGGCCTTCCTAAATTTGGGAACGACAGTAACATATTAAAATTTTATTCACGAAGAAATAAAAACCAGTTTGAGATTGGGGAATGCCTGCTGCCTTAACAACGTTGTTTACTTTTTTGTACCCCTCCCATAGATCTAAATACGAGGATATACAAAATAGTAACTGTTGCAGACAGTCTGTCGTTTTATGTGGGCATGAAACTTAGTTTCCTGCCCTAAAAGAGAGGATGTCGTAGATTGTGGATGTGTGAAAACGAAGTTTTCAGGGAAATCTTCTTACCTAACACAAAGGAAGTAGCAGGACAACGAAGAATCATGTATAACTAGCGGCTTCATAAGTTGTACTTTCAAATATTATTTGGGCGATCAGCATCCTCCTTACTGATCGCCCAAATAATATTGTGCAGGACGTGAAGGGAGATGATAAATTCATGCAAGTTAATTAACAAATCAACCGACGTGTATTCAGTCCTGAAGATTTTCCTTGGAATTTTTAACTTTGCTCCCTGAAATTTTCTTTTTAAATAATAAAATTCTATCGCAGTATTTTTAGTACCCTGTGGCAAGTATAGGACATTCTGAAATAGGCGTGAAAATAAACATCTTGTCCTCAGCCACGTGTATCAAACCTTATGAAGATGCAATTCTGTTTTATCTGCGGTTTAGCCTAGAAGTATAAATTGTGACAAACACAAGATATGAATCACACAGATGTTTTAGACACTGTAGACTACTGTTGAAATGCCAATAATTTTTTTTAAATAGTACTAGCTAAAAATAAGTATTTACACTTCACCACTTACGCGTTACAGACTGTTTAGAGACATAGTTACAACTTAGTATATTAACTGAACCAGTTGATTAATGTTAATCTTTTGTCGGTTGTGGTGAATGTTTAAGCACGTCAAAATCGATTATTTTCATATTAGAAAGAAGTACCTCGTGTTAAGAAAGGTTTATAACGATATAAAATGTTTATCTTGCTTATTTCTGTAATTTAAGAAAAACACGTTCATATTTGACGAAATAGGTCCATAAATAAAGTATATTTATCAGCTGTAGCGAGCAGGTGACACCAAGATCCACTTCTTTTTCAACTTGTAATAAGGAGCTCACATAACATTTCATGCAGACGAGACTGATGGTCACTTCAGGAGTTTAACAAGCGACAGATGAACAGAGACATGCAAGGAATATCTTGAGGTACGTTATTTTTTCTTTATTTGAAAACCAAGCTCGATATGCCAACGGAGTGCCATACCGTAACGCTAGATTGAAATATAAAAATAACGAAAAAGCACGACCTCATTGCAGACAAGCCAGGCGTCATATTTAAAAGCAGAATGAGGATGTAGATACAGCCTATAGCCTATTGCAGTACCTACTAACAAGGAAGGAAAGAAATAAAACTTACAAAGCAGCAGCAACCGTGTCATTACATTAGCCAAGGGCAATTTGCTGTGTCTGTAATAACTACAGTGATAGGGGAGGGTCTTTCTTGAGAAGCTGATAATCGCTCAGAAGGTCAGAACAATCACCGCTGCGTGTAATGCCCGAATATCCCTGTTCACAAGAGCCAACCACTGGACCATATCGATGCTAGTTGAATTCAGTCTGTATACTCAAACGCTGTTTTTTAAAAGCCACAGTGGGCCCGTTAGAGGCCGTAGTTCCTTGGAGACAGTCTCCCCTATTCGCAACAATTACAGTGTTGACGTCACATCCACGCTTATCTGTCTGCTTGATATTTTCTTGGCAAGAAATTTGTACGCATTTTCTCTCTCGCTCATCGTACTAGGGTTTATGCCCCTCCCGCCCTCCTTGATTTGACCACCGTAATAATATTTGGTGAGCAGTACAGATTATTGAGCCCCTCGTTCTACAACTTTTTCATGCTGCTTATTTGTTCTTTGTCTTACAGATTCAAATATTCTCGTCAGCACTGGGTTATCTAACTTTCTTCATCTGTGTTATTTTGTTCTTGGGCGAGAGACCAATCGTAACAGCGACATAAAAATAACAGGTACTGTGTGTGTGGTGTGCAGACAAGAGGCCGTAATGTGAATTAATCCGAATCTGTAACTGATTTTGCTCTCTATGTGATCGTTAGAAGTCACTGCAAGCGTACAACTTACATCTGTTAGTCTACACAGGAGTGGTAGATTTTAAATAACATTTTGTATGATGATGATGATGATATGTACTCGTATAAAATTAATATAAACCCTGTGGAACGGAAAGAAGGGAGTGGTGCATAATACGCTTTTGTACTTTATGAATATGCCCTCGATCCATACGATGATGACACGCCAAGGTTCTACCAGCAATCTAATTGATCGAGTCTGTCAGAATTAGTTCTGATTCAAAACAGGACAGAGGTCTAGTCTATGACAACTGAAGAAGAAGAACATCCCTAATTAGGTTATTTTATTGCTAGTAATTTTGTTCTAGGACTCTTGAAATTTTAATATACGCAATTTATTTAATTTTATCATCAGAAACAGTAACGCAGAAAGTTAAACACCAAGCTCTGTAACGAATACGGAGCCGTCGGATTAAAGCTTGCTGATAAAATCATTCAGTGAAGGGAATTGGAATATTATGCATACAGAGAGACATCATTGGATTTATATTTTCCAGAAGTACCAACGATTTCGTTAGTAGGATGTTACAGATTTTTGGATGACATACTTTTCCACATGCCGAACTTATTTTTGGCCTATCAGTGTTGCCGGATGGGCTAGGACACCGTCTCGATTCTCCGTCCCCCATCTGAGCTGTACGTCAAGTAGAAGATATAGCTCCTTGCATTTTTAAATTCAGCGCTAGGAACAGACGAATGGCCGAATTCAGCTTTGTCCTCGAGAAAATTCTCCAGAACCCGCTGGTTATGGGGCTCGATGAACCCAAGACCTAGCTTCAAATGACTGTGCCATTAGCAGAATTTTGCCGAGGGTGTCTACAGTCGAAAAACCCACTGACATTGAAATGGAAAAGTAGCTTGTGGGGATGCGAACTGAACTTATTCAGAATTGTGTCTAGTGACGCTGATATTATCGGTGTTGAATCTTTGGGTTATATTACAAGAGAATCAGTCGTTTGCTTAGTCTGTTATTTAGATGGTCAATAAGTCTTTTAGTCAATCAGTTATCCAGTCGGTAATTTACCCAAGCATTTATACAGTCTTCCAGCCTGTGTCTTAAATGCACACGAGAAGGGTATGAGTGCGTATCTTGGTCGAAAGGACGTTCCTTGCGCAGGCGGTCCCCGCCGCACTGCAGTTAACAGGCGCCAAGGTTCTTTCCAGGCGCGAGTCTGTCTGCGTTGCGGCGACGCAGGATACTGGAGTCCAGAGTCCGTAACAAGAACACCGCACACAACACAAGTAACATGATTTCGATTTCGTTCGAAACCTGAAACTTGTTTTCTTTAGGCCTCCTGGATGTTAAATTGTATGCCCTAATGCTTAAAAGCAAGCAACAACAAATTATTTTTAATCTGAGTGACTTATTCAAGGAAAAAGAATTTGATATATGAATAAAACTGCATTTTCGAAAGAAAGGATAATGTTCCTGCAATGTAGTTTGAATGTTGGGCTAAGTTACGTATTTTCACACTTTCTTGTTAGAAAAAACTGCCTCAGATTTACGATAAGATCAAGATTGCGTATTGGAAGTGCTCTTAACGCGTGGTTCGTAATGTCTTACGCAGGCCCTATTATCCCCGTTCTTTGAAACTTTATGCCGCACAATAATTAATGTTTCCTTTACGTTGGATAAGCTATAAAATTCATAATTCTCTATAGGGACATTGGCATCGACATTTATTAAGCCTATATTGGACATGTCTTATGTCCACGTCTAAATACATTTACATTTTTTTAGTATGTTTTACATTCTCTGCTTTTATTTAAAATTGTACCACTATCCCTTATCTTTGCTACCCCCTAATTTATGACTTGTGGGAACAATCAGCTGTTTATATTTAGCGAGGCGGAATTCCTCTTGACATTTCATAAAATGAAATACAAGACAGAATTAATTATGGTTGTTTGCCAACAACAAAATTTATAACCGAGTAAATTTAGGAATACGTTGTGAACTGGTTCTGTCCACAACCAAACTTTAAAAATACCTTAGAATGAATACAAATGAGAGATAGGAACTGCTAAAATGTGGTATTTGGAAAGTAAGTGCTCTCCAAATTGATACACATTTGCGCTTGTGTTAGCACGAACATTGAGCGATTGTAAATTATTGGACGCAGGCCGACAGGCGTAATTCGGGTTCGGTGAAGAGACACGTGACAGGATTTATTGCTCTTGTGTCTCCGGATTTACGGTTTGTTGTGTCTGAAAATCCCGTGTTGATGACTAGCAATACAATTACATTGCAAAGGTATCTAACCTGTTTTACTTCCAGCGTCTTAGCTCTCGTGTTCACATTTCTCCACGTACGTGCCATTCCGACAGACAAGCAAGTAAAAGTCCCTAAGCAGACGGACGTTGCGTTCTAAAAGAGGATAATATTAAAGAGGATAAGAACACAAATAACTTACATGAAAAATACTTTTTTAAAAAAACTATTCTCAAATACAGGTCGTTTTTTGTTGAAAACTCTAACTAGAAATCATTTAAAGTTGTTGAATTATATTTACATCAAAAGCGATTGTGTGGGAATAGAACTATTGGATTAGTAATTTTATACTAGTGAAAGTATTATATCTTCGCTTGGGGTTTCAGAAGATAAACTTTTCTAAAATAATGAAAGTGCAAGCTTCTTAAATTACACATCTTTAATAAACTATTAATTAATTATTATATTAAAAATTAACATTTATATTTAATACGAAATGGGACTGTAGCAAAGAACTTCGTTTAACTGACACATGACAGTTCGTGCATTACAAGAAACGAACAAATTATTCTTACGTATCATTAAATTCAAGTAACGTGGCACCTCACGTCTTTTTAAGATATTTGCATATAGACTTCGTCATTAGAAGTTTGGTTTTTTTTCTTTCCGAATTTGCACTTTTCATATTTATTTATTTATTGTAGACAGAAATGAAGTCGCCAGATAAATTTCATTGTAAACACAATAGAAAATTTAATCGAAATCTGTTCTGTAGCTTTGGAGACGACACGTGAGGACTTACACGACCTCCGCTTTATGTATTCACTTATGCACTTCGTATAAAGAACTCATGAGAATGAAGCTGATAAAATCACGTCGTCAGATGGGATCCGTTCCACCTTGGTGAACCAGACAGCCCATTGTTCTGCATGCAACTCGTGTACTAGTAAATAATGTCCATCCATCAACACGTGGCGCTGAAGGGGATGAGATATCAGTTTAGTGCTTGCCATCCATTATTTGATCTAGACGTTTATTACTTTCGCTCGTAAATATCAGAGCAAACCAGTTTAACTCGTAACCATGATTAAAGAACTGGCGATACCGTGATGTTCACCTAAGAAAAATCCGTATTGAAAGATTTGTAGCAACTCATATGCCTACTTCTTTCCTTAAGGAAAGTAAAGTAGTGGACTAAGGCCTGTGTAGGTCCACTTTGTGGGATGAGACCGGGGAGGGGGGGGCGTATACCACGTATGGGTGCATATAAAATGCATATTTCTTAATTAATTGGATACATTGAAGGAAGAGACCACTTGAGAGGCATGGGATTTTACGTGAGTATAATATTTGCGTCATGAAGAGATATGGTGTGAGGAAATGAACTGGACTAAACCGGCCGAGAACAGGGTCTAATGTCGAGCTTTTGTGAACACAGAATGAAGTTTTTGATTCCATAAAGGCCTTCAATTTATTGTCCAGCTGAGCGGTTATCAGCCTCTCCAGGACTCTGCTCTATGAAATAGTGGCTTAGTTGGAGTTTTAAACTAGTAATAGCAGGTTACATAGCATTGCATGAATAATTAATTGGAACAATGTAGAAATGGTAGTGATTGTGGTCTAAGTACCAGCAGCTGCAAAAGACTGAGAGAAGTGAAGAAAACGTGTGTGAAGACAGTCGGACGCCCTCTGGTCAGGACTGGATCCCTTGACCTCACTAATACGTGGCAGGATTACCAACCAGTACACCGAGACGTTGTGTGCCAAAAGCACCACAGGTTAAGCTATAATGACGGTGTCTAACAGAGCCACTGTACGTATTACGCACGTCTTTTACCGCAGAGCAGTCCACCCACGTTACGTTATTTCATTCCATACGGCAAGAAATTTATTGGCATGTTACGAGGGGCCCGGCCCCCAAGAGTGGCTTGTATGCACGTGTCGTAGTGCCAATCCGTTTCAGAGATAGCCGTATAAGGATCGACACGCATTTACTACATACTGATGACAGTTACCTACAAGAATATGAGGCAACAGAGAATAGCCATGTAGCAACTATTTAAACAATGTAGGCATTTTCATTACGCACTCTGATTCGTAATGTTTACAACGTCCTATTGGCGGGAACTGGAAACGTCACCTGGCTCGCAAACGTCCCAATTGATAAGTTAACAAAGTACTTCATAAAACAAAACTAATAACTGAACAGCCTTCATTCCGAGACTGGTCAAATGCAGTGTCAGAGATAAGTGATTGCGTTCCGGAAGTGTGCTTATGATACGAGAGGATTTGTCAGTAGAAAATGTGTTTCATGTTGCATTCTCTAACATTCATCAAACACAATTTTTAAGATAACTGTCCCCTGGGATTGAAAACCTCTTATGTAATTTTATTTCTAATTTTATAATTTATTTAAAGGCGCTGTCAGAAGGTCAGACAAAAGAGCACAACTTAGAATTACAGGGTGATTAATAATGAATTCACAAGTATATGAAAGGATCGACTGTGGCCTAATTGAGAATATTCGATATTTGCTCAAAGACTTTATGCTTTGTCTTTCAAAGTGTTAGCAGGGCTGACGCGATGAATCAGGTTAAGACAAAGGGGGCAGTAGGAGCAAAAATACTGCCTTGGTACGCACATAAACCCGCACTAAATCACTCGCCAGGAGTTGTTGCTGACTCAGCCCTTTAATGACAGTTGCAAGTATCTTGCCCATAAGGTGAACTGTTGAATATTCCGCATTATCTTTATCTCTAGATGCAGAAATGCGAGCTTAATAATTCATGAAATGATGACAATAGACCAGCTCTACGCATGTTTCTGTCGACTACAAAACAGGTAAAATGTATACATTAGTCAGAGAAAATGTCAGGCTTAGGGCGTAACCTTTTATGGAGTCCGATGGGATATACGTGTCCGACTACTTCCCGTAAAAGTGGAACGGCATTTGTTAAAAACATGTTTCTCCGGTGTTACTAGTCTGTGCAGACTTAACATGCTTATTAGAGCTTTTTCACAGGAATAAAACTCTCATAGACAGCAATGTGTCTGTTACAAATGAAAATGTTACTATACAACGACTCTGTTTGTGTGGCGTTATGGACGTTTCAGTTGGGTGGGAGCTCACGCCATGTCATGTTCTGTGGCACGCAGAGACGTGTAACAAACAGGAAAGGAAAAATGTACCCAAATTGCATGTACATTTATTTTCCAAACATTTTCTTTGCATAACTCATTAGGTTTGATGCTAATTTATGCTGTATCTCGTTTTATGACTGGAATTATACTGATTGTAGTTCTAAACCGGTGCAAAAAATATTAAGAAGCAGCGAGAATCCTTATGACAGTGTGAGAGTCAGTCACACGCAACTCCCAAAGTGACCCTTCTGTGTTCGATCGGAGGTATGTTCTTGTCCCTTGAAGTTGCAGTCATCGTGTGGTATCTGGACACGCTGGACAAGACGCCAGCTTGGAGGGTAGGGGGAAGGAGGGCTTCCTCGGTCATTTTTCCTCCAGCATGATGGGGAAACCATCGTAGATGCATTTGGATGTCATAGCGTTTCTGAAAGAGCGACTGCCCGGAATTTGGATACGACGAGGAGAGGAGACAAAGTCCTTGGAAACCATCGTCTTCAGATCTGTCTATACTGGACTTTTTTTCCTCTGTAATTTTGTAAAAAAACAGTGGTTACAAAGTACTTGGGGTACGAATCTCACATGCAACTGCCGAAGTTGGTCCATTTTTACAGCGTACATGTGACGGCTGTAGACAAAATTATGTCTCTGTACATTTATCCAGTTGTTTGTTGATAAACTCCTCTGCTTTATTAAATGTGAGTATCGAATATATGAACGAAATGAGATAACAGACAGTTTGGTTTTCAGACTCCTGTAAGTTACATTGTGTCCAGTGGCTTACTGGCAATGCTAGAGGTGATCACCCAGCTGCCAGGTGTAGATATTAACAAGCCGGACAATGAAGGCAACACGCCCCTCCACTTCGCAGCCCAGGCTGGTAAGTACAACAGTCGGCTCAGTCAAATCGAGAAGCTCAAAGTTCTCAGTGAAGTTAAATCAGAAGGGAAAACTCAACACTTCGACGCTGACATCACAAAGATTTAATCAAATAAGCGCGAAAGTGGTTTGAAGTACAATCAGGACTGCTAATAATAAAGTTGTTAATAATTTTGCACTATTTCATTTATCAAAACGATAATAATGAAATCTCAGAAAGGACGATACCAGATCTCACCACTGGGTAGAATTCTACGTCACCCACTAAACGATTTCAGCTGAACTTCCCTTTTCTTCATCAGACCATTTCCCCACAATTATTATTTTAATCGACACAAGGAGGAAGCCATTTGGACCTAGAAACAATTTTTGTTGAATGTTTGTAGTTGTCCATTGTGCTTCCTGCCTCCGCATTTTCGATTGGTAGTGGAGCCGGTTGAGTTTTTGGTAGCGTTTTTGTTATCGGATCTCTCTTTTTTGAGGGGAATTTGTAAGGCAAA
>NW_019059694.1:0-30801 GCF_000696155.1 Zootermopsis nevadensis | reverse complement strand
CCCCCCCCCCCCCCCGAGACTGTGAAAAGTCATGGCCATTATTTTCTAGTTCCAGCTCGTCATAATCCTCTGTAACACACTACCCTATAAACAACGAGCTCATGCAGCAGAGTCCTTGAGAAGATATTAGTTGCTCAGCTTGTCAAGGTACCCCTGCTTTTATAGACCCAACCTGAAGGTTCATTATTATGTTGGTAACTCCCCACCACACTGGACCCTATCTTGAGTAAGTTGAATGCAGTCCACATCCTTAAGCCCTGTTTCTTCAATATTATTTTTAAAATCATTTTGCCCAGGCCTCGATCTATGAAGTGATATCTTCTCTTTAGTTTTTACAGCTGAAATTCAGACCTATGTATGTTTATGTCCTAGAAAGACAAAAACAAAATAAGTTTTAATTTTTGTGATTGATGAAACATTGCTACTTTAATTTTATCAGTATCTAGGTTTATAATTCTCTGAAACGTGGATGTTGGTAAAAAGGGGATTTAAACATGAATAAGGAGTGTAAATGCCACAAAATAAGAAGGATAAAACATTAGAAAAATTGCAGATTATAATTTATTTTGGTTACTTATTAAGGAAAGAATTCTGAGTGGCACTCTCTTTGATACTTGTGTGTTTGATGCATTTTAATTACGTGTCTATGTTTGGTAATGACCTACACCCACTCACACTGAGATATTGCATAAAAAGAACAAATGGAATAGAGATTTTGAGATAAAATGGATTAGTGTTTTTCTGCTTACTAAAATCACTCATATGTTCACAATCATGTTTATAAAATGGTACATATCGTGTAAAGATTTCAAATTTGAGATGTGATTTAGTATTTTTTTGTTTTTTCAGGTTAATTTATTTTTCCTTTCTTATTGTTATTTGATTTACTTCTTGTTTAACAGAAAGTAATAATGTCTTTGAATATTACTTTGTCACTGGAAAAGAGCAAATGGCTTTATTCCAGTTGTGAAAATCTGTTTTGTCATTGTAGGGCATGTGGAAGTACTGAACTTCATGCTGAGCAAGTGCACTGGCGTTGAAGTGGATGCAAGAAATGCCCTGGGCTTCACACCACTGATGAAGGCAGCTCTGCAGGGTCGCACCAAGTGTGCCAAACTCCTATTGTTTGCTGGTACATACACAGAGTCTAAACTACTTTTATCATAGAATACTATCTACTGTCACATCATAGAAATTTGTAAAATTAACAAAGACACAAAAGTCGTACTGTAGTGTGATTTTTTGCTGAGTTTTTAACTTATTTAAAGACACTCTTCATCAGCAAGTTATAGTATTTCTGTGCAGGAACTGGTAACACTGGTGAGTTGGCATGTGTTGGATAACATGTTTACATGTTTCAGAATCTTCATGTAAAACATTAATTGGAATTCTGTTCATTATGTGGTTGCAGTAAATGTTTCAGTGGTAGTAATTATAGTGTTAACTGTGTTTATTATCTGGACAAGCTGGTAACTTCATACTCAAGTTTTCTCATTTTTATTCCCAGTAAGAAAATCAGAAGATTTGTCTTCAATTTTTAAACTTCTGTTGATGTCACTATGTTGCTTCTATACAATCTCCTGTTGTAACATTTAGAATTAATTTTTAATTTTCCATTTTCTGTAATGTGCAAATTTTTAGTTCAGTCCCAATAAAATAGTGTAAAGCATATTTTTTCAAACACTCTTCATATATATGTTTACAAAAGGAAACTTTTTTATAACTTATAAAGCACTAGATATGCATAATTTATATCTGTAATTACAATATTAACACTAAATAATAAACTCAGAAGTAACCAAGACACAAGACTAAAAAATGTCATGAATAAATGAAATAAATTGACTGGCCTCAAATAATATATTTTAAACTGTAACTGGGATGAAGTACAATGTTTCTGAAAACAGGGCAAACAGGATTTATGTTACAGAAGTTGCAGTTTCTATTATAGTTATAATTTTTTGGCACTTTTACAAAGTAAAGAGCCAGTTATCATAAAAGCAGGAAAGGAAGTTCCTGTGCTAAAGAGAGATACTTGAATTTCTTACATTGCTTAGTTGTGAGATTATTCAGATTGAAATACGTGTATGTAACTATATATTAGGTCCTGCACGGTCTGAGGCATCATGCTTCAGACCGGTGATACAGAATGCGCGCTGGTTCGAGTCTCAGGGGGAGAAGAAATTTTCTCATGAGCTTTCGACTAGTGTATGGGACCAGTGCCAACCCAGCATCGTGAGGAAATTGGGAAGCTACAATGGGTAGCGTAATCCGGTCAGGAAAGCTAGCAATGGCTGAAGGTCTGTCGTGCTGACCACACATCACCTTGTATCTGGTTGGATGATTGTTCACCTCTGCTTAGACATGTGAACGTGAGGCCAGCAGTCAAGCTAGTCAGCTTTGGCTCTCTGGAGCTGTTATGCCACGGATTTATTTATTTTTTTAACTATATATTAGAGTGTGTTATCAGAGTATTTTTATAATAGTTTTTTGCCACTGCCCTTTGCTTCTAGGTGCCTCACCCACACTACGAGATACAGGTCGTGGGCTACGAGCTGAACAATGGGCACGATTTTGTGGACGATATGTCTGTGCTGAAGTTATTGAGAAGTTTGCTCGACATCGTTTGCTTGAGAGGACAACAGCTTATGGTCGGTGGGGTAGTGAACCTGAGCTTGGTGCACGACTTCTTATGGGAACAGGAAAACTCCCAACTAGCAGTGGTCACAACTCATCACAGTCCACAGGTTTCAAGTCCCAACTGCGGCGAGCATTTCGCAAAAACAGCTCAGGGTCTGATTCCCCTCCCAGTCGCTATTCGCTTGTCACACAACTCACCACAGCTGCTCTCTGTGCCAGCTCACCAGTGCTCCCCACTCCTAATGTCCCTCCTGTTGTCAGGTCACTGATGAGACCATTAACAGTCCCTAAACTCCAGGTAACCCCTGCATCATCAGGAGAAACAAGTGACTCTAGTGCTGAATATCAGAACACAAAGGACAGACCACCAACAGCAAGACCTTCAGGAATTCGTTTGAAGAAGAAAAAGTAACATTAATTGCAATTCCCACAGTACTGTAGGAAGAATACATGAGACTAAGAAATGTGCTTTTCTTCATTAAAGTAAAGTTGTAACGTGTATTCAGCTGCCTTAATGAATAAGAAAATTAATTTGAAATGGAAACCGCAGTGAAAATGGAGACGCAATGTATAGCACAAGGTGATGATAAATAGTATCTTATTCTTCCTAATAATGAACTTTTGAATACAGAATTGCAGTTATGTGTATGAAAGAAGCAAATTTCTTATTGCCAAATTTTCAATATCTGAGACAAAGCAAATATCTTCCCCATGTTTATGCTATTCAGCATTTGTATTCTAATCAAACTTATTGTTTTACACCTACTGTAAACTTCAATAATTGGAAACTGTACATTCTACTTTAGTGTAAATCTAGAGTCATGAGTATTGAGACACAGCTTGTAATAATGCACTCAATTCAGATTTCTTATTGATGTTTCTCTACATTTCCAGTCAGAGGAAAGGGAGTTGGTATGACATTTCTGAGGTTCTTGCTGCCTCCAGCATAAGGATGATGACTCATCACTCTGATGATAGTGACAGCAAGGACCACTGAAACATTGGTAAACTTCTACCAGACTATACAGCACTACAATCTAGAAGACAGTCATCTCAGTTTGTACATTGCTTTATATCAGGACAGGACTGGTAAAATCTTTGTGTGAACATGAAATAGGCATCCTTAAATGTGATGTTAACCTTCATATTAAAGCAGAGAATATATTTATCATGGTGAGTGAATTAGTGCATCACAAACCTTGTGCTATGCCATTTTGTGTCTGTCAGTTTTAATATATAAATACAGTAATGTTATTTTATTGCATTTGTAGATTGTATCTGACACGAGGCTGAAACTAAAACAATGCTATATCAGTTGATTTATTATATTCATTTTGGACTTATGGATGTTTTGTATTGTCAGCTACTGACCAAATTTGGATTACATACATAAAACAGAAAAAATCATGTTCATCTTTCTGCCTTAAAAATTATTGTTAATAAGAATCAAAGCTTTATTTTTGTATGCTCTTTAAAATGATGCAAAATTTAATAATATTCTTATTTAAGTATTGTTCCTGTTGTCCTAGACAGGAAATTCACAAATTTATTAAACACAATATCACTTGCTAGTTTCAATCAATTAAAAGTATAGCCAGGTAAAACAGATGCCAAATAACTGAATTAAGATTTCAGTTGCATCCCTCGCATTAAAATGTGACAGATTTATTACATTGTTGAAGTACAATTAGAGGTAAAATGTTTACTACTCTTTGAATTTGAGAATATGGTTGCATCTCTCTTGAAAATAAGATGTAAATTTTGAAAAAGTATTCCACTATTCTTCTATGGGTTTGGAGTACTTTGGCTCAGACATTCACTGGTAGCACAGTTTATAGCTTAAGAATTGTTTGTGTATGTGTAGTGGCATATACAAACATTTTATTGAATATGACTCTTTTTCAACTTCCCAATGTATACTATATGTAAGCAGGCTCAGTAACACCAAACATATCATCTGTAACGTTCTCATGCATAAATTTTGTCTACTTTTAGAAAATCTCATAAATGCCTTTCCATATTAGCACATGTGCATTGTAAAATTTTGTTAGATTTTTTGTTCAGTGGCTCTATGTGGACATAGTTTTTCCATATGTGTGATAAGCAGCATGTGATTCAATAGTGTGCAAGATTCCCATTCTGTAAAATATGAATATGTTTACACTAAAGAAATGGGTGATTTTGTATCAAGCGTGAGAGAGATTCAGAAGAAAGTTTCCAGTGGTTTTAGTTCACCACAGCAACATTATTCATAATTGTGTCAAGGTAAGAACAACTGGCATGTTAATAGAGAGGAAACTAAATTATTGTCAGGTGTTGGACACAATCAAAGCTGGTCTTGAACATTTGGCTTATTTCTTAAACACATTGCACAACCAATCAGAGTATTACAAGGGACAGTGAGATCAGTTACAAAATTACTGAAACTGTAGCTTTATAAATCCATACTTGTGCGCCCTTTGGATTCATGTAATTCAGTCAATTTCTGTAACTGGTCTCATCAGTCAGTAGAGATAATTAAAAATTAACCAATATATACATGGAAGAACTCATAGAAATCTTTCATCTTGAATAGCCCTGTATATTGACAGAACTATTATAGCATGAAAGCCAGAATGTGTTTAGAATGTATGGGACATGTATTCAATCCAAACTTTCCAGAATTTTCTGTAATACAGGTATGTAAACTTCACTCTTCACTGGAACTTCTCTAACAACACAGCTCATCAACTAAGAGAGGTAGCAACCAACACACTGTTTGCATGTAGTAGAAAAGCCATGTCCCAACATAGCCTTCAATAAAATGTCTCTGTAATGTACAGTATAAGGAGGCCGGGGTCCACCAAGGACTGTAGCGCCAACTGAAGATGAAGAAGAAGTACAGTAAGCCACAAAATTATTCATTATATTACACTGAATCTATTCCATAAACCTGCACATACTGTCCTTGGCCTTCTGGAAATAAACCATGTACAATGGATTCCATATTACACTGTATTTAATAACATTAAATTGGTTTATTTCTTTGAATCTTAAATTGAAGCATATTAACATTTGCAATTTCCTGTGATCTACATCTAGCCAGCCTTCTCTGCCATCTATATCTGACTTACCATAGTCTTCCTTCTTCAGTTTCCCACCACTATTTTCTTTCCTTTTGTTTATTTTTCCTTACCTGCTTTTACCTGTCTTGTTCTCCATACTTCTCTGGCCTCATTTAATGTTTTGATTTCAAGTTTTATCACATGACCATACTACCTTATTCTAGGATTTCCTAGTTAATCATAAACAATTTCACCTTTAATATTAATCTGACATATTTTTATTAAATATTTTTTATTTTCTCTTAATTTCTCCTACTTGCAGTCGTGCAACATTAACATAATACAAGTTCTTGTTGCCATATCTTATATTAAAGTGTTTAAACATGTTTTATACAATACTAATACCACATTTGAAGGAATATTTTCACAAATTAAGCCTATCAAAGCCCATGAAATCTTAATCTGGCAGTCAGCCGAAATGGAAAATGTCAGTATATTTGTCATTCTGCACCTGATCTCCTTGCTTCTGTGTGTTCATATCCTATGTATTGGTTGATCATTTAGTGTAGTTGGTTGCAAAGTAAAAATTATATTTGCTAGGAATATTAGTGTTCATGGCTCATTTGTAGATAACATCCACACATTATATAAAAATATATCATGCAATGAGACAGCATGTAAATTTTCTATGGGGCTTTACTTTTTGAAATATGTTTACTCAGAATTTTGAAGTGGAATAATTTCATCTCTACTGAAGAGAAGTAAGATGACATTTTATCCCACTTCTAGCTTGTAAAACTATGCTATGAATTCAAAAACCAAATCATTATTGTAAAGAAAAGAAACCGTTCCATTATCACTGTGCACACATTGCACAAATGAAAAGCCTTACTAATGAAAGCAGAATGTAATTCAATTCACTCGTCTATTGAAGATTTTCTGAATGTCATGTTTTCTAATATCATATACTAAGTAGTGTTGTAAAATATATTGATCAATATAAATACATGTAAAATATAGAGGCTATATAAATACATTTTTAATAATTTAAAATATACCTTTCTAAGAACATATTGTATTCCATTAGCATTTAAAGTATTTGCTGTACTATAACTTGAAATTTTTTTAAAATTTATTTTTAAAATGATACAATGTGGTGTTATTGCCTGAACTTTGCATGTAATTTCAGACTCCACAGCTTATTTTCCTATAATGCCTTTCTGCACCACTACCAAAACAAGAAGAATAGCTATTCAATTCATTTAATTCAATTCAATTCATATTTTCATCATATTTCAGGATTTTTTTCAGCCGCAATGAATTTCATAAGTTATATTAAAAACAAGAAATAATCATTCCATTATATCAGAAGTTCCACTTATTTCTTGTGTTACAGGAAATAACTATAGGACAAAACAGAGTTAACACATAATTGTATGTCTTCCTTAGTATTGTATCATTGTACTTGATAATGCACAGCTACTGCCTTCATCATGCCATTTGCAAATTCATATTCTCTTACAGATGTAGTCATGTACATTAAGGCAGAGTCACAAAGAGTGGAATGTCCCAAGTTGAAAAGTTTGTGCCTAGTAAAAATATTAATATTTTAAAAACTTTGTCTCCATATATAAAATCATGCATACAAACAAAACTGTTTACAATTTAAATAAAACTATGTGCCAAACGTGTTTCGACCTCAAGAGGTAATCATCAGTAGCAAAAACATTAATTCATTAGTCTGTCTATTAAAATCATACAATTCATGAAACGGTGGTAAACCGTAAAAGGTTGCACTTTATAAAGCCATACTTCATGTAATACCACACTGAACGTTTAATTGCATATGAATTGGTGTATTACCTAAATTGAATTACTTGGCTTCATGTGCACTGGTCAAAATTTTACTTGAGGTTTCTGTTGTTGGTCTACAGTGAGCTGTGGTTGTGTTGCCTGTGCCTGGATTGTGAACTTCAACATTGCATGGGTATTACTGTCAGTTCTGAAATGTGTGCAGGGTTTATAATCATTCTGACTAACCAGTGTGGCCATCTATTCATCATCACAGGTTCTACAGCCTATTACAGGCCTTGACCATCCCAATGGCCATCTATTGCATATGAAATTTAACTTTGTTTCTGTTTACTAACAGGTCAAATAACACATTGAAGTCGTAGATGTTGTGTTCATTTATGATGTTTAGCTTTTTGCTAGTTTTATAGATGTAGAATTTTTCTAAAACATCAAGCATTTTGTTTTTTGAGGCTATTCTTAATACGTCCAAGATATCTTCCATGGGGCCATATTCGTGTTATTTAATGTGTAAACAGTTTTGTTTGTATACATGATTTTATATACCAATACACTGCATAGCATGCAAGATTTAAGATTAATATCTCTATGTTTGTCAACATTTCTACATATACATAACTTTGCAATTAAAAAATAAATGCAGTAAAAGCAGACAATTTTCTAACACATTCTATGAATAATACAGTTGTATACAAATATACATTTAATTTGAAAAGAAAGGCTGTAAAATAAATAACTGCATTTAAAACACAATTCTTTCTTCTGCTGCTACTAGAGTAAGATCTGTACAAAACTGTATAAAACATATGTCTGGGAAAAGTGACCTTTTCACGATACACCGAAACTATCCACCATTATCTGGGGTAAACAAAAGATTTAGAATTTAGTGAATAAACTAAAAAGCTCTATGAAGAATAGCCCCTCGTAACAGTCACTCATCTAATCAAATTACAAACTTTTATGATAACTGTTCATTATTTGTACACAAGAGCTCATCACTGGACTAAGCATCATGATTATATCCATATCTTTAAACATCATTTCTATAAGATCTATTATAATATACTCCCATCAGTCCATCTGTGCCCTGGTCTCCAAGTGGTCTTTACTTCTCATATGTTTCTTCCATGCTACATACCCTGCTCATTTCATTATTCACTTGAACTCCCTAATATTTAGTGATGAGCTCAAATTGTGAACCCCAGCCTCTTTGTTATGTCATCTCTCTCAGGTTAAAGTGTATTCTTCAGCTCCCTGTTCTCATACACTCTAATTTTATGTTCTTGTAAGGTGAGACACCATGTCCCACACTCGTACAAAACAGCAGGTAAAATTATTGTTTTGAAAATGTTAACCTTCCAGTACTGGCCTCCATACATAGTACTGACCCGTTTTGTCACATGGCGGTGGTCTGTTTACTTGGTTATAGACCACATATATGGTGGTTAAATCTCCACTGTCAACAGTGTAGGACACCATTTAAATCACTGTCATATACATATACTGAAGGATTAATCTTCACATTTTCAAGTATAAAGGAGGTTAGGAGTTTCTGAATTCAATGTCATCAAGTATTTACTGAACTTAACGCGAGATTAATTTGTGAGAGGCAGGCTAGCTCAGTCAGTACAGTAACTAGGCTGCTGACTGATTCGACTACCAGGGTTTGATTCCTAAGAGACAGAGATTTTTCTATTTGCCACATCCAGACTAGCAAAAGGGCATACCCAGCCTCAAACCCTTTGAGTACTGAGGGGCTGTTTCTTAGGAGGTTAAGTGGCCTGAGCATTAACTGGCCACATGTCCATCTGATTAACCATGTGTAGCACTATAACTACACTCCTCCATACATTTTTATGAAACTATATTTAATTAAGCAAAGGGATAGTTTTCCTTTTATATAATTTTGATTTGAAACAGTCATTTCCAAATACCTTCTTAAAATTTTGAACAATATACTAGCTGTCTCCATATTATGACTTTATCATACATTCTGGTTATTAGACAGAAGCATATATTTAGTTTCCTCATTGGATTTTAGTGAGAGATGTAAGGAGTAGTTTATTGACCAGAACATATGGTACAAGGCCCCCAAAATTGGCCAACATGGCTAACCACCTTCTGTTACTAATATACATATTTACCACTGGCTGAACTGTATGTTCCTTTGTGTTAGACATCTGCACAAGTAATACTCATTGCTGCATATGTTCTCATACATTACTTTTTTGGTGTTTAATAGTTTCGTATATAAAAATAGTAGCATAAAACATTTTTGTAATTTTATAAAAAATAAACCTATTTTGCCTTGAAAATGGCAACTTTCTATTTATCGTGCTCATTTGATGTGAACGCCGGACATGTGACGTGAAGAACACCTTTAGAATTTTAATGTGCAGGAGACTCGTTACAAGCGCTTTTGATATCCATGGTTTTATTTTAGCATTTGCACGCATATTCACTGACTCACCCCATTTGACTCCGGTGACAACAAATTGAGACCTTTCATGGTATATCGCTTCGAAAATGTATGGGAATTTGTACGTTTTCGGTTTCATGCTTTTTCGATGTTTGTGACGATTCGCAGAAACGTAACTCCTCGCTTATAACAAACGTTATCTGTACACTAAAAAGTACACATTTTCCATCTTTATATGATTATATGCAGGTACTTTACAACAGAGTCTAGTTATTTTATAGGCGGATTATTCAATTTTGTACCATATCACAGTTTTGGCTAGGCATGTAGAAGTATTGTTTATTACTTTCATTTTATTAATTCATTTGATCATTATTTATTTATTTCTGTTATTCACTGAACAAGTGGTTGTCTTTGATTATACAAATTAAACCATGATGATGCATCCTTTGCTATTTTGGGAAGTTCATGTAAACTACACCACGGTGAATATCTATGGTGTTGGTTACGGACCAAAGAGCGTTGAACAGAAGTCAAAGACGAAAGGGAGGAGTGATGTTATTGGCCATTTGTACTAATCCGTGTTAACTTGAAACTTGTGCATGTTTCAAGATGGTAGTGTGTGGATGCTGTATTTGTGCATGTTCCTTTTCATATTTATTTATAGCAGATTATGTCTTGAAATATATAAAAAAAATCCTGCACTCTGAAATGAATTTGTGGCGTCTTCATGGAGAAATATAGACTGAGGTTGGTTCATACAATTCAGGAACAATTTTTCTTGAAAACAAGAGGTCTGTCAGTTTTATGGCATCCAAAGTAATTTCCTCCTGAGTGATATCGCAGCAGTTATTTAAGCATTTGTGACACACTTCTTTAGTACGTTTACCTCTTGTGTCACACATGGATGGTGTAAATTCTAGAATCTGTTTACCTTTTGGGTTCTTTTCAGGTCATTGGAATATAAAACATTGTCCATGTTTCAGGCTGTATTATATTTGTTAGACACTTCAGAACATCCAAATAAGATACCAGTTTGATACTCTGTCTCTATGAAAGGAACTCAAGATGCACCAGACTTTGCTTTGGTATGTTGGTTATCTTGGACAAAAATTTTAAATCTTGCAAGACATTAGATTGCTCTAATGAGGCTGATATTTTCTTCTCCAAATGCAGGTTTGAGTATTTTGTAGGTTTCTTTGGTTGTCTTGTAAAGTTTCACATAATAGCAATGATATTCTGGGCTGCCAAGCTGCTACATAGCATAACCCAGAACATCGATATTCACACCACTCTGTATACCTCATATATTTCATAGAAAACTTATACCCACATTCTGTAATATCAGCAATTTTTAATTGCGTTGACCATTATGAACATATACACAAAACAGTATTGTACTCATAGCAATATTCCTCATATCACAGTTGCTTCACTTGTGTTACCTATTGAACAACATGTTATTGACATACAATAAAACCAGTCCTGAAATTTCATGATGAACTGTGATGGCATTACACACTTTTTTATTTTTCCTGAAAGAAAGGTATGATGCGTGAATGTAAAATGCTGTGTAAATGTTTAGACAAAGGAAATTAAATTAATGTGTTTCACCATTTAGGTGCATATATATTGTCTGGTATATTAACAGCATTTTAGGTAGGGAATTTACTGTCAGACTGAGCAATTGCCAGTTTCTTAAGGATTGCATCAATGGCATTTTGAAAAATTTTATTTGAATGTCAAGAATTCCTATGCACACTGGAAGTATTATGACCTTAGGCTGTATATATTGGGTGTCCTTCTGTTATGTTGTGTCCACAGATTCTGTGATGGGGACGTTTATGGTGGTCACCTTCTGATGAGTTGTACTAAGATGCCATTTGTGCCTCAGTAACAGAATAATGGTAAGTGTACTCCATCACTGTAACTGATAGCATTAAATATCTCAGTTTATAGGTATGGAGAACAGACTGGCAAAGGGAATGGTGTAGGCTTCAGTTATGGAAACAGATGTAAGAATGCTCACCAAATAATGAGGACCTGTCACCGTATGTTATACAGTTGCAGAGACCTCATCACCAATCACTGCTTCATGACTTGTGAGGTATTTGATATAGTTTTAATCTGTGTGTTGTTGATTACTTGAGGGGTGGATTATCAAGGTTTCTTTGCATTGTTAAAAATGTTACTTGGGTCACTTGTGGAAGATTAGCTTTAATTTGGTATGCTTATTGCTCTTGAGATTTGTCATCTTGTTTCTGTAAACATTATGCATTCATGTATAAAGTGAAGCTTTCATGGTGACCAAAATAGATGAAAGACTCTCGGGTAACAAGCCGGGCCTGGTATCCTGTGACAAAACTGCTGTCTGCCCGGAAGGCCGAGCCAGCGATAGCAAGCACTTGACCTCATCTACCAGTTCCTATTGATCAGTGCGGAACAAAGCAACAGATGGGCCACCAGCAACACGATGCTACTACCTGCCGTCTGCCGCCAGTTCCCATCGGCGAGCATGCTACATAGGACCAGTTTCATTTTGCAGCTACCTTGAGGATGAGAGCAGAGATGGCTCTCAAAATGTTAGCAGAAGAAATGGTTCTTCACCATTTTATCCGAGAGTCTTTCATCAATTATGCATCCATGTAAAATTTTGAGAATTAACAAGGAGCTGGGCAGTCTGTGGGAACAAGACATAACTGCACAGTATTTAAATGGACTTTACACATTGTGAAGAAGTTGTGTGTTACAAATAAGGGAGCATATTAAATTGATGTTAGTCATTTTATAGCTGGTTAGTTTTCAGCCAGTAACAGGGTTTTGTTACAGTGTTATGTTTCCATGTACCAAATGTGTTGAAAATTGTTTGTATTTTCAGCTCTTGTTATGGATATTATAAGAAAAGTATCATTGCACTAAAATAGTCCTATTGCCCCTTGTAAAATGAAAAATCAAAACAAAAATGGCACACTTCCCAGGATGTCATAACTGAACACTTTGCATTAAGTGTAAGGTGAAAGTGCCTTATTCTGACAGTTGATAGAAACCTACCCAGATCCTGAGTAGAAGCTGGAACTGAAAGGCCTGAATCAGGTGCTTGCACATGCTGGTAATGCCAGTATATACTGTGAAAATATTCTCTGAAAATAATGACTGTCCATTAAACAAAACCATAAGACATTATGTGTTATATAAATCCATCATTCATGGGATTCTTTTTAGGAATATCATGCAGAGGGCTAAACAGGAATATTAGATAAATCTATAATACCAAAAGTACAGCACCAGAACAGTTTTAATACTGTATTTTCATGAATAATATAAAAACATAAATTTGTAACTATCAACAAGTTGTGAAAAATTATAGAACATGTAAGTACAAATGTGATATACAAAAGCAAATATAAATAGAGAACACTTTCAATACACAAAGATACCTGTAACCGTTCTAGAATGAAATATGCACACTTAACATGGAGTGTTTTTTCCTTTATGGGTGGACTTAATTATGTGAATCAGTATCAAAAAATAAAACCTGCCAGTCCAAAAAAGATGGCAGTATCCTGTTACAACTACTTTTACAGTAATATAAAGGTATACATTTTATAAACTTCTTTCCATCTGTTGAGCATCTTCAAATTTATACTTACAAATAATATATTAATTTGGAGCAATGAACATTAAAAATAATTTATGAAAGTTATGAAACTGTTTTCATATCCTGGTCTGTGATTCATAAAACAGTAATTAAATATAAACAGACTGATAAATGGTGAATATAATATTATAGGGTGGGGTCATTTTCCTATCACCTTAGGCAGTGTGCATCACCCATAAAACTGAATTATTTCACAGAATAATGAACAACTGACCAAAAATATGCAAAACACTACGAAGATCAAAAAAGAAATACCTACAAAAAAGAAATCTACAAAACAAATAAATCAATAAATGGTTGCATTAATAAATATATATTAGTTTTAAAGATGAAAATAACAATAAAAAACCTGAGGATGATGCAATAGCATCGAAACATGTCGTAAAATTAATAAGCGCTGGAATGTAACATCGTAATAACGATGAAAAGCGCTAAATTTTAATTTTAATTTTAACAACAACATTTAAAAATTAAAATTAAGTTTGTGTATAGACTGAAATAATAAATAAATATATACTGAATTATAGATCTGTTCAAACAGGAGAAAACATCAAACCAACAGTGATGCAGAGTCAATCAATATTCAATTTTTGTGCATCTTTTACTATACAAATCCAATTATATATTTCTTCCTGGGAATTGGATTCTTATGTGTGTATCAAGACTTCTGTCTGTTTTGGCTTGAGTCTTTGTGTGACAGATATTTCACTCAAGTTTGGTAGCATGTGAAACTTCAAGGGAACCATCCTTAAAGCATGTGTGTGTAGCATACAAAGGGGTATGTCATACTTCCACTAGTAAGAACTGCTGCTACAGCAGCGTGAAAGTTCCAAATCCTGCCATATGGTCTTTTGTAAAGAAATGTAAGTTGAAGACACAAAGTCTTAATTTGGTTGTATTCATGAAGTAAAATTAAGTAATTTGACTGGGAAATCACAATTGAGAGAATGTTAGATTTTAGCACTGAAGGAGAAGAACTTGAAACTAAGCCATGTTCTGCATATGATGGTGTAAGATGTGTTAGCTTCTGCTTCTAAAGTGAATAAGAATTTATTATTATATTTGCATCCCATAAATAACAGCCTAGGATCTACCTTTGATTGGAATATTAATGATAGACGCTGCAGAACAGAGTTGCAGACCAAGAGCCAGGAGTTTTGTGTGTACCAAGAGATGGCAACACATCTTCACAAAATTCTGTAGCAGTCTCAGTAGAATACATTAAATCCTGGCATGGAAGAGTTTACAATCTGACAACATCGCTGTAGATATTAGTATTGAACCTTGGGATTCTACTATTGTAGAGTTATTACACCTTTCTTTAGTGTTTTGAACATACCATGGATTCAAAAATCGATGTTTGAGAATGATATAAATATTTGCAGTCTGATGTGATCTTGTAGTGCCATGTGGGTCACCATGATAGCACCCACAGACACTCAGCATGGAACTACATAGGATTAAATGTCGAGTTACCAAAAGCAGCCATCACTTGGTTTGTAAACTATTCATATGGATAACATTCTTCAAATCTGATAAAAAAATACAATTTCTTCAAAATACACAGGTCTCTGACATATTAGTTTATTTACAGTGATTAATCTGGACTGAATTTCTTGTTTCGTTGACTCCTTTTATTCTTAATATTCGATAAAATTTCATATGCTTGCTGGATTTCCATGAACTTTTCCTGAGCTGCTTGCTTTAGTGTAGGATCTTTTGCTTTGTCAGGATGAAATTCTCGAGACAAGGCTCTCCACCTGGCTGTAATTTCTTGCTGAGATGCTCCACTGGAAACACCAAGCACCTGTTAACATATGAACTGGTCTATGAAACTGCAAAGACTAAAACCCCAAAAGTATGTGATATTAGAAATTCATCAGTCATGCTTCTCCCAAGTTCATCATGCTAAGAATTCTCATAAGAACCCTCCACTGTGTAACATTTTGTAACAAGCTAGTTTTTTTATGGCAAGAGGTTGTTAGCCCCTACCCATTCTCCAAGTTGGAGATCACCTTCCATCAGCTATGCATATTCAGTATATTCACAGCTTCCCTGCATATTTTGTGGCTGTTTCCTCCATCCACACCTTGAGCACATGTAACAGTGTGGTGACAAGGGACCCAATTAACGAGTTACATAACTGCACTTTAGTTTCCAAATTAAAGTAATTAAATCCTTGTGGATGTTATCAGACATTTAAGTGGGAAATATTAACTGACTGTAGACAGCAGAGTGACTTACTAATGTCCCAATATTTGCATCTAACATTGGTTGGCAGGAAATTATTCTAAAATGTGTACCTGTATGTTAAGTGATATGATTGTAATAAACAGTGATTCCAGAGATATGTGTGTATAATAATGGTATTTCATCACTGCTTCAGAATACTTGGCTGCCAGTTACTGAAACAACACTGTGCCCCTTCTGACTGTAGGCTCTTCTCCATCACTGCAGCATTTTCTTGAATCCTTCCTTTGTGCCTCTACTCAAAAGCAAGAATGTTTCATGCTTCCACTAACCTACATCTACTCAGAGGAAAATTCAGAACATAAATCCTGAGTACATACAGTACTTAGCTACTAGTACTTTGTGCAAGAGTGCATAAAAATGTAACTTTCTTACAAGTTATGGCCACACACCTTATATGCATTTTGTTCTCCATGAGGATCTGACAGATCAATGAGTTGTTTCCATATCTCATACCAGCCATGGTGCTGAGCATAATTCCAGGTATCATATAGTGACTGTTTGAGATCAGTCCACAAAGGAGAAGTTAAGAAATGGTGCACAGCTTCTGAAACCTTTATCTCCTCCCCCTCTTTATCCGTGAATTTGGCATTGAAATAAAAGTAACTCCCCCACAGGGACAAGTACAGCATTCCACAAATGGACAACACCATGATGCGCCTGGACAAAGATTATGCTTAGAAACTATGATGAATATTATTGCAAACAATGTTTTTAATTTTAAATATTCAGTCTTTCAAAAATTATTATAACATTAAATGTTAAAAGTGTAAGGTACATTTTATAATATGTCAGAGCTTGTTTTCATTATAACTCAATATCACCATGAAGAAACTAGTTTTTAATTCTCAATATTATTCTTTCATGGCAAAACATTATCTGCCAGGAATAAGGGGTTTTGATGGAAAATTTCACAATACCTTCAACATGAAACTGATATGAAGTGTTATTAATAATGAAATGTTATATTACTGTGCAGTACACTGCAGTTTTCTGTGTAGTGAAGGCATGGTGTCTGTTCAGAAGTGCTGAGTTTTGCCTTACCCATGCAATGAGGATAAGGACTGTTATTTTTGAACTTATATTTTCAATGCCACAAATACTGTATGATTGTAAAATTAAAATGAATGTTACAACTGAATATGCTTAAAAAAACTTCTATGAAACAAACATGCTTGCATTTTCTTACATAGAGATTTTACTGTATTTTGTCTGTTATATGGATTATGTATTTGATCACAATGTATATACTGATTTATACAACATTTCAAGTACCTACTTTAATAATGATTTCTGTTGTTTTGGTTTTCTCCGCCATTGTTTTGATTTTGTATCAAATGCTAAAGCAGAAACAAATGTCATCAATGTGTACCACGTGGAATCATCTTCAAGGAGCCAGTAAAGTGGGAGTGTTGCATATGCTCCAAACAAAGCCCAATGAATAGTGCCTTCTTCTCTTCCAATATTGCCAACTGTCCAAACCCCTACAGACACAAACATAACTACTATAATACAAAAACATAAATTAATGAGCATTTAATCAATAGATGTCATTTCATTCATACCCAATGCACAAGCAAGCGGCACAAACACAATTAACCATCTCCAATTAACACCTCCAACTTCTTCGTCAGGAATGGCTAACCACAGAACTGAGCTCCATAGGTACGCTATTATAACCATACCACAGAATCTTGTGGTGGAAAATGGAGGCTGGAAATGAAAAAGTGGGGTATGTTTAAAATATCACAAATTCATGATGATACACATACATGCATATGCACTCACAAATAAAATGTAACAACTATTTTCAACAAAATTCTTACTTCCTGGCATTATGTGACCAATAGGTTCATCAGTGCACTGAAACATTATGCCTGCAATGTGCTCTGTTAACAAATGTAATTAATATACTTTTTAGAACAGTTTGCAAAAAAGATAAACAGTCTCATAATTGACATGAATGTAGATCTCATAAAAAATACTGTTTTAAGCTTGCTCTTATCATAGACGATATATATTTGCACCATTATGGTTAAGCAAATTTAACTTATGATGGTAATATGATAACATAATCAAATTTAAAAACGTTTTTGCGATGTTTTTATACTGAGAAGGCACACTTTTTCCAAGCTTTCCAAATTTCATGCCAGTTAGTACATTAACATTCTGAATAATGACTAATAATGTTGGTCAAATTCTGTGTGAAACCCTGCAACATGCACTACTGAATACCAATATGGCAGTCTAATGAAAATGTTAGATTGAAATAAGATGTAAAATATGCAAAATTTCAAGTCTGCCTTAACATTATAAACATTCTAATTTTTCCTTTAAACATAATGTGTATTTATTGACATCATCTGAGAGCCTGCAAAATTGTTTCAAGGCCTTAAATTTCATTATAGTAAGTAATGAACAGCTGAACACAAGAAATTTGGCATTATAAGATGTTTTACTGTTATGTACAAATGTTATATGAAGCATGTGTTTGTGTTGAAAAACACCAAATATTACTATCAGAAATTCTTGAATTAAATATTCCAGGCTTCAGTTACATAACTGAAGTTTTTCAATTTAAAATAAAATAAAAAGAATGAAAATAGGCCAGCAGACTGCTTACCTGTTTCTACACAATGCACTGTGTTTTCCTTTATTATGATCTCTTTCAGTTACATAATTCTCTTACAGTGCTATTCCTGCAAGTGCCCTAGGTTCAAATCCAAAAACATTGGGAATTGTTTTCGGTTTTACATTTTTTACTTATAAGAAAAGGAAGTTGATCATCTTGTCTATGTGTCCATACTCCATAACTTTTGAGTGAGCCAGTTAACAGATTTGATTAAGCTTAGTATAAATGGAAGCAACCCACCTTTGTAATTCATTTTCAACCATCAATAATACCAACATGATATAGGCTGTTTCCATTACAGTAGTGTCCTTAAATCTTCAAAATATATGTAGCTTTTGTTAAGGAAATTTTTGTCATGTATTTTCTCTGAGTAATTTTTGTTGACCCTATAATAAGTGTAGTTCATACTGTTAGTGACACTATGAAGTGACTAGATTTAGATGGATGCATTTCCTAATTTTAGAACATCTAATTTGGTTGGCTGCACATGAAACTAGATATCATCTTTGTAAGTGTATTAACTTACATTCCTTTATGTTAAAGTTATTTTTGGAGGAAATTCAACAGACAGTAAAGAGTATTTAACAACCAAACAAAAATCATTAGAAAAATGGCAGACATTAAAAGAAGAGCCTATTTCAGAAATTTAATATACTTCTCCTTTCAGGTGAATTCTCTCGTTACTATTGCTCATTGTTGACAACATGTTTCAAACAGATTCTGACATACAGGTGTTAATTTGGAAGCAGAATGTGAAACCACTTTCTGCATAATTTAATTTTTAAGCAGCTTTATTTAAGTTAAGTGAGAAAGCCACTTCCAGTATTAGTGAAGCAGCAGTAATTATTTTGTATCTTCCAAACAAACAATGCAGAGTGAACCCCTAACCTGATCTGATTGAACCCCACTACTGCTAACACTTTTATGAAGAATCTTGCTATTTCTGATACCTATTTCACTTGCTGCTACTTGTATATTGACAACAATGTAGGAATAGCACAGGATCAATAATTTTTTAAACAGTCAGTAGTGAAAATATATTTCTATTCTTATTGGTATGCAGAAACATGAAAACATCAGAAGTGAGGACAGGGGTACTTGAAGCAATCTCCCATTAAGAAAGATCTAAACATGTTATTTGTACATTAATTCCAAAAAACTATTATTAGTAGTAATTCATTCATTCACTTAGTGGTTTGACAATTACAGTTATTAGGACTATTACCACCATGGTTCGAGAAATGTATGTACATTTTAATGTCAAGTTATTAAGCAGAGGGTGAATCAGTTGCGTGGTAACTTAATAAAAAATTACCGTTCTGTGTTCCTTTACTCGTTGTATGTGTTTTTCCATAAACTTTTTATCTTCATTTGCATCTGCCACATATTCGGGTATATGGAAAATATCTCTCACCCAGCCACAACCAATATAACCACCAAGTGTACACCACCAAAGAAATGCTTGAGCGTCCCTTTCGAGGTAAATGTGGTGTAAACCAAAAAATCCACCACCTAACCACAACACATATGTTAGAAACATACTTTTTTTGGCCATCTTACGTATGTCAACGCTCCCCCTTTTTCGTACTACTTTGCAAAGATGACCTAACGCGTTGACACCTGTTTCAACATACGTCACTCACACACGTGTGTCGATGACTTGTAGCAGTACTGTAGCCTGTGCTAGACAACAGGACCGTAGTAACCGTAAACACATGAAATTACATGTTTCAAGGTTATGTCGAAATCGTACAGCGTCGCATTCCCAACAGCGGAACGTAGGTGGAGATGAATTCGTACTTCAGTTTACTGTACATTTTCATTTATAAAAGAATCGACCACACGTTTGGACTACTAGCATTCGTAAGTAATACAGTACATGCGTTTTGGCATTTAATTGTTCTAATAAATGAAACGTTTGCGTTTCGAATTATTCCCCGTGTAGGTAAAAATTTACACTGCTGTGAATATAGGTTCTATACGCTGTACCACCTGTATTCGAGGCTTGAAATGCAGCGCAAGGTTCAAGCTTGATTTCTTTTCGAAAACGTTTAACCTACAAGAGAATTCAATGTATGTCGATATTGGCCTTCTGGGTTGTGATCGTTTTACATAAGATGTCAACGTTTTGGAGAGAAACGCTGTCTTCAGGGTTGAAGAGACATGCGTCTGCTGTTAACTTAATATGCTTTGTGGGCATTTACAGGCTTCCCTGAAATATCTTTGAAGAACACTAAATAGCCCACTTAATCTGACTGCCCCTTTTGATTGGCATAATAATAATGAACTTGCATTTCAATGTCAAATTCAGCAGTTTAATACAAGGAGAAGGAGGGGGGAACTCATCTTTCCTTAGCCATGAATATTACAATTTCATGAGGTACTGTAGTTGCAAAAGTTATCCAAAGAACATGACAATCCTGAACAGATCTTGATTCTGAATGATATTCCTCAGCAGTGAAGTGAATCGCACTGGTATTGTCAGCATTTATATTTTATGTGATTTGCATTTTGTTTCTGTTTGCTTGGGATGCGAATGTTTTGTTGCTCATTTGAGGAAATAAATGTTCTTGAAGGGTAACTAAAGACTTGAATTTATTTTATTTTATGCTGGCTGTACAACCTTTTAATTGTATTATACAAAGTTTAAACTTGTTTTATTCTATAATATACTGGCTACAAAGTCTTTTTATTGTGTTATATTGCATATTTTGAACTTATTAGGTCATCTTCAGGATTGAAGTGGTAATGTTGGGTTTGTCATTTGTCAGGAAGACTTGGTCTTTTGTCATACTTTCAAAGGTTATTTACAATTTGCTTGTTTTTAATATACATAGAAAAGTATTTACATCACATATATGTGGTAAGTCCAATGTACAGAATGTCCCTAACAGATGTATATACATTATAATACAGAATATTAACCTTGTTATTAATCTCTATGTTGTTTATGGAAGACATGGACGGTGGTCATTTTGAACATCTACGCTAGATTTGCTAATTCACTAAGTGCCAGTGCTGACATATGTAATGGTTTAGTTTATTAAAATATGTATATTTCATTCATTGAATGTGTTTATACATCTTTTTTTGACACTGTATACAAGTACTGTATAGCAGATCATGCCTTATTTTTGGGGACAGGTTTTCTTTGATGGGCTAAAGAGCTTTCTTGACAGGAAGCCAACTGTCTTGACAATGTTCTTGGATGTAGGATCCTCTCTGTGTAACCATTGTTCAGGAAGGAAATTTTATTTGTGTGGAAAACTGTCAGAATCACAGATAGCCTTTGGCCTGTGAGCCAGGGTGTAGAGCACAGGCAGTTTGTTTGCCAAATGGTGATGAGATTTGGCATTCAGATTGAGAGTGGTATTTTTGGATCCTGTATACTCTGTGTCCATAGGAGCCATCAGGTCTCCTGTGAACATCAGTATGTAGGGAGGGAATGTGGCCATCTGAGCTTCTGTGGTAAAGGTGAAGGTGATATTTCCTCATGGAGAGGAGAAACTAGATGACTTCTTACTTCACCTCAACATCATCCACACCAACATGGAAAAAGGGGACCTGATGGCTTCTTGTGACAGGAATCCCCCACACACCAATCTCTGATTTCCTCCACCTTGGTTTACAGGGCCAAGGCTATCTGTGTTTCTGAGAGTTTTCCACAGGATAAACTATAAATAAATAAATAAATAAATAATTCTTCCTTCAAGAGAGCCCCACCACCTTCAACTACATTAGCAGGTTACTGTCCAGATAAGTCAGGGTGGTGGTCCTCCTGCCAAGAAAGAGCTCTTCAAGAACCTGGCTCCCTCCAGTAGGCCCCCCAAAAAGGCCATATTCTTTCTTCCTCTCACCCTACCCAGCCCACTTCTATATATCCAGCTTTGAGACTGTTGGCATGACCCATTTCTCATCTCTGTTTGGTCTGTTCCCTTAGCCTTCCCTTCTTCTGACCCTATATAAATTTGCCCAGTTCCCATAGGGAAGCTCTTCAATTCAATCTGACATAGGCAACCTACACATGGATCCATGTGTCAGTTACCAGCTACCTAATGTGATTTTATAACTCATACCATTTGTTATTTAAGATGCACCAGATGACGACATAAAGTCAAACAATGTAGTGCAGTATTATATAATGAAGTTAATACTATTTACAATTGTGGGTACTTGTGGGTTATCGGGGCACATCGCTTTAAAAATAGGTTAGGTTAGGTTATCTTAGGTTACGTTAGGTTAATGTGTGTGGATAAATGACATATACTTGAAAGTTATTATATTTTATTTCAATAAATGACAAATTATTATATTTTATTTTGATATGCTTGAGATGTTAATTGTTGTTACTAACTGTCTCTGGAGGCCAAAATTCGCTTATAGATTTTAAAATCATTTTAAAAATATCGCCATTATATTTTGTACACCACCACATGAACTCCCCCGTTTTGTGTCCCGATAACCCACAAGTACCCAATTCTGTTCACCACATACAAGGATTCAAATTGTAACCTTTAATCAGGATTTGAGTGTTCTTTCACCAGTGAGTTTGAAGATGGCTATCTTCTGGTTTATAACAGCAAGGACCTCTCCAACATTGGTAAACTTCTACCACACTGTATGGTGCTCAACCAAGAAGATGGCCATCCTTGTAACATTAAATGTTCTTTTGAAATGTACTTTAGCAACAGACAGACCTACTGTTGTCTTTGAAACTTCTCTGGATTTTATTTCCTTCAAAGACAGTACTCTCATTAGTTCTTCATTGTAACTTTCTTGAGATAAGTCATCAGACACATCATCAAAGTAGCCTCCACCATTGAATGTCCTCTGGTAACATCATACTGCTGTCAGGTGATGGATATTGTAGTTCATTATTTCTTTTCACACTATTTGATCCCTTGTGTCTTATGCTGCTCTACAAAAAGAATACATGTAAAGACAATAATGAATATTCAAAAAATATCAAATTATAAATGAAGCAAGTTTAAATATAATGTAATTATTTTTAAGTTCAGCATGGAATACAGATATCAATAAAATATGTAAAAAATATACAGTAAAAATGATGTAAGAATGGTTTATGGTAACTAAGTAATTCAATGGAGCAGACTCCTTGAGTGCTGATAGTTGCTCAGCTAATCAATGAATACCTTGCCTTTTATGGAATCTGAAGATTCATTACCATGTTTACAGTTGCCTCTCATTGGGCCTTGTTTCAGACTGTTTGAACCAGTTCACACCCTGTTCTTTAAGTACAATTTAAATATTATCCTCCTATCTATAACTATGTCTCATACATGGTTTCTTTCCTTTAGGCTTCCAAATTAACATTAATTATTCATTTTTTATCTCCCATCTGCGTGAAGACAAGGTTTTTAAAAATATGTATTATTTTGTATAATTATTAAGTGCATAAGGGTATAATAAGTGTAACTAATATGTGAATTGTGAGACAGGTGCCAGTATTAATTTTGTTTGACATTTTCACTGCTTTAGGAACCTCAAATCTCAAATTGTGAGGTATGTGGCTCTGTGGTGCTGAAACACATCAGTTATGCAGTCAAACAGGTAAACAGTCAATAAAGTTTAAATGTTCATTAATGTTTTATATTAACACTTGGTATTACATAGGTTCTGACACAATTTAATTTATAGCATATTTTAATTGTAAACTCAAAAATATTTTAACCAAGTGAATAATCTTAATATAGACCTACATCTTAACATGTATGTAATTAAGTGACCCATGCCCAATATGGTAACTGATTCAGTGTTAATACAAGACACAAAGAAGGAACGCTTGTGTGTTATGTGAAGGCAGAACTAATAAACATTTAAACTCAAATACACAACATGATGCTTCTATGCAATCTTATGCCTTCCAGTGAATAGAGTGTTGATAAAATTAATTATTATATTGTATACGGAAATATTACTGTTTACAGTTACTAGTAAAAAGTTTGTGCAGTTTGTATTGCATGTATTATATATTAGTAGTATAGTATTAAAACAGTAATCTGTATTGGGAGAGTTTCCAATTTCTTAGTAGGCAATATACAGGTTTGTGTTATCTATACAATATTAATTAGAGGTGCTACTGAATTGTTGATACTGGGAATGACCCATTCTTCAAGTGCCTGAGCACTGCGGGTCCCAACTTTTCTGTTGGTTTGTTCTATGGACATTAGGTAGGACTCCTTGGATGAGGGATCGGCCCGTCGCAAGGCCTCTACCTGTACGCAGGACAGCACAACACAGAAAAACGTGGACAAACATCCATGGCTTGAGTGGGATTTGAACCCACGGTCCCAGTGACCAAGCGGCACAAGGCCCACGCCTCAGACCGCGCTGCCACTGCGGACCCCACTGAATTGTTGATACTTACAGAATCTTTGTTTTTCCCTTCTTGAATATTAATGATTGCTGTTTTTGCTGATAGGGGTTCTTCTGATTTCCTGTTAACTTCTCTATTTAAATTTCTTCTTGTAATTTTTCCTATGATAAATTCTCTTTCTAGGGCATCTTTGAAAGCTTCAATGCGAGACTGAATGTCAGTTTCAGTTCTCTTGTTCTTTTCTGCCTCATGTTTATTTTCAGAAGAAATAAAGCTGTGACCTTCATCTGCATTCTTATTATGTAATAGGGATTCTTCTCCTTTCCTGTTTATTTCCCTGTTTTCATTTCTTCTTGTATTTTCCTCCTTGGCAGTCTCTTTTTGCAGTAGCTTTCAAACCTTCAAAGCAAGAATGAATGTGGTCTTCAGATATCTTATTCCTTTCTGCCTTGTTTTCATCTTCAGAAGAACTATAACTCTAACTTTATGGCAGCTTTCAATGCTTCAATGCGAGAATGAATATAGTCTTCAGTTCTCTTATTCCTTTGTACCTCATGTTCATTTTTAGAAGAATTAAAGCTGTGGCCAGATTCAGACACTGACCACTGTGCATGGTATCGAGCATCTGCATTTCCCCTATGAACGGAAATAACATGAACAGATGATTTTAATTGTGTACTTGTGTCATCCATTATTATGAATAACTTTGGATGGGATAAATAGTGATATGATAATGCAAAGCTATGATCAGTCCAAAAATAATTTAATCTTCATCTCAGAATGTTTTCTCATGCCATGTCTAATGACTGACGGCTCAGATTTTCCAAATACATTCTTTCCGAATTTGCACCCAACATTGGTCTTGATATTATTCACTATGTGTACAAATCATTGTTTGAAAGGTAATAAAAAGCACAGATAAGGAAAATTAATGTATATATCAGTATAGTGTAAGAGTTCTTTACATATGCAGCACCAAAAAGTGCTCATCTTGAAGTAGGTATTATGAGATTTTATTTCATGTACTAGTTCTTTCTCTACAGTCACCTGTATTTAAAAACATTTCAGATTCACATGAAATGGAATCGTGTGGACAGACAGACATTACCTTGTAAAGTGAACAAATAAAATGTTTACTTGGTACCATCTAGCACTCATACTCTTAAATCTTGTCATAGTAAATTATGATTTGGAAGCAAAGTTTTTGCTGAGGAGCTAAGATAGCCAGTCTGTAGACTAATTACTTCATTTTAATAGTTCATTTCATGACCTATATATTGGTTACAGTTATGCTGATTTATTATTTTCAGCTGCTATGACTGTAATTGTATATCAAATAAGGTTATATTACCTCATTTGTTTTTGGCATTTATTTTGCCATATTATGTGAGTTATCACTGTAAAAGCATGTCATATGATCATATATTAGTTTAATGAGTTATTAGTCATTTCACTGACCCTAACACTTCATGGGACCACTGAAACTAAAACTAGTGTCTGTAGATTTGGTTGCACAGAACAAGAATTTAGTGACTGCAGTCACTTATTGAGTTGGCCATCACAAACTAAATTGTCTTAATTTGAATGCCACAGTTCAACATAATTTGCAGTTTTTAATGATGCTTCAGGCCCATTAGTCAAAGTTAATAAGACAGGGTAGCTCAGTCAGTATATTGACTGGCAACGGACTGGACGACCGCGGTTCTGATCCCCGACGGGTGCGGAGGATTTTTCCTCTAGCCTCTGCATCCAGAACGACTCTGGGGCCTACCCGGCCCTCCCATCCAATGGTTACCGGGGTCCTTTGGCTCGGCCGGGGCGTGACGGTAACCACTCATTCCCACCTACTGCCGAGTTTAAAAATGAGGAGCTATACCTCCACTCCCCTAAGCGCCTACATGATGTATAGTGGAACAGCTTTACTTACTTTAGGTTCATTCATCGACAAAAAGTAATGGGTAAATAATGTAATAAGCATTTCAGCACAGACTTTGATGCATGCAATGAAACCACATATTTTGCCATCGACGTGTATCCCCACTTGTTTCAAATTATGTATTCAAAATACGATTGAGTTTGTAGTGAAGAATATTTTAATTTCCGATCGCACCTCGTATATACTTTGGATATGAAGCAATCACATAACTGTAGATACTTTGGATTTGTAGCAATCATGATACTCGGACGATCGTTTGACGCACGATATGAAGCAACAAAACATTTTGTGCCTTTTTTAGACTAAAACTGATCATATGCAAGGCGAACGTTCTTAGCTCTATAATACTTTGTTCTACAAAAATATACAATAGAATGAAACAGACTCGGCAAATTGTCGCTTTTCTTACCACATTCTCATTCTGAAACAAAAATATATTTTGCCGATTAAATTTGCACGTAAATGCATTGATTAAAATTACAAATAAATTGTAACGGGCCCCAAGCTGCATTTCATAGACCGAGGTTCTACTTATAATTAAGTATGGTGGTTATGAGCAAAATAACTATGAATGTGAAATATTTTAGTATAAAATATAACTCCAGTTTTTAATTATTGTTACCTTTCTTCATGATAGCGTTGTAATCTCATGATGGGTTGTGATTCAATACGCTGTAGACATGCAAGGGATGCAATCAGTATAAATATAATGAATTTCTTCATAATGATGAAGCGTCGTTTCAATTAGCTCATGCACAGAATTCTAGAACTTGAAGGATTCCGTCTTATTAATCAAACACAAATGTTACCGTGGAAACAACAATAGTGACTTTAACGTCGTTTTATAAAATACTAGCGCAAAGCGCTCCTTTCGGAGCTCCTTTCGTATATCAATTTCCGTTGATATTTAATACTTCGTTTTTCAGTGTGTTGTTTCTTTTTTTTGACGTAAATACGTCTATACGGAAGGGTCATTCGGCAAAAAAGTGAAAGGAAAATGTGTAAGATCCGTATCAACAAATCGATAACAATGGTTACCTAGGGAACGTCGTGTTTACTCGGCATTGTTGTATTACATTACTGGCGTCAACAACCCGCTTTCGTTAATGCGGAAAGAGCTGAGCTGTGAATCGCTTGTAGAAGAAGTGCGTCGTAGACTAGATAATTTTGACATTACATTACATTCAGCTACCTTCCTTTCATTGTATTTATTGCTTAAATATAATTTAAATACAGAGACGTATTTACGTCAGATTCTCCGGAACCGTGGTTCCACTGTCAATTTTTTGCTCCTCTGTTAAATAGGTCTGATGTTTTAGTTCTTTATGTCGCTGTTCAGAGGCCAACTGTTATTGGTCAGTCAACTTTCTACGTCCAGCCTCACCCTTGCAAATCTTCGTCTTAAAATCGATCATAAAGTCAGTTTTCGTAATCGTAATGTATCAAATGAGTATTATAACTTGAATGAGTAGTATTATTAGTATCAGTTTACCTTGGTATACCAACACAACAATGCCGAGTAAACAAATGGCTACAAATTGGTTGGGGATGACGACAAATCAAATTGTTGTGTTCTATTATAAATAGAATACAACAATGGCGAGTAAACAAATGTTTGTTTGATGACGTCATTTTTTGGCTACAAATAGGTTGGCGGCGACGACAAATCACAAAACTTATAACATATGTTCCGCAATATCTATCCATTGTTCCAAATATTTATGTAGGGCATAAAATTTTTACATATTTTGCTGTTTATTTTGGGACAGAGAGGAATGGAGGAGATGCTGGGGCCCGCGCGCGAGCTGAAGAACGGGTCGTTTAAGTGCAAAGTACGTTTGTAGCGCTTTTAGGCAGCGCATTGTACTGGTGTGTTCTTGTGTGCTTCTGGTCATTTATATTATGAACACTAGATGGCAGTTGTGCTGTTGGTGCTCCTGCTATCTAGCAGGAAGTTTGGAAACTAATGAATGTTATGGTGTATGGTGTGTTTTAGGTGAATCGATGATCTTGTTACGTGCTATTTCATGTGTTTCAGACTACGAATTGTGCATTGTTCTTGCAGAAAAGTACAAAACCTCTGGACTTCTTAATATTAAAGATGTCAAACGCCTCGCCAGTTTTAAATGGTGAAAACACAGGCGGTGTCGCAGATTTTTCGACAGACGCTTCCGTCAACATGGTAGCAGCAATACATGATCACATTTCGTGCGCCAAACCAGTGCAGGTTGACCCGTTTAATGCCCAAGATAGTAAAACAGGGATACTTGCATATTCCTGTGAATTCGACCACATGTATGCTAGTTTGACTGAAGGAACAACTGTTCAAAAGGATGGTGCTGAAGTGAAACATTTAAAAGAGTTGCTGCTTCTACATCTCGATTTAATACAACAGCAGTCGGAACAGTTAGTAACAAAAGATAAACAACTCTCTGCTTTGCGCCAGGAAAATGAAACGGTGAGTAATATACTTAAGACTGTGTACATGTTAAAATTAGATAATATTTTATGATACAAACACATTAAAAACAATGCAGTGTTTCTGATATAGTGCGCCTTTCAGTCACAATAGCGCAAGCATCGTCACCAAGCGGAAGTGAATGGAATGAAGTTAAATAGATCTGGTTTATTAACATGAATTTATATAAGGCGCTACTACAAGATAATCGAAAAATTACCATTTCTAAGACGTAAATTTCAACTACTGTTCCTATGTTTCAAGAGTTTTTTTGTTTTGTATTGACTAACGTGTTTGTTTACATCATGGCTCCCATGTGAGTAAATGAATACTTTGTAAAGTCACATTAATCTCATTGAATTAAATATTACAGTCGGAATGTAGCATTTACTGCATATTTTGAGGACCTGTCAGTCTATGTTGTGTAATGTACAGCATAATTTAATTGAGAGCTTTGTATTGTTTTAGTAATTTATTTAAAAAGAAAATATTTGTAAAAATTTCCAGTTTTTAAAATTGTTTATCAGTCACATTTTGTATTTTTTTTTGCCACCGATGTTTTTATATTTACATAATTTTTTAACATTTTCTACAGCTCAGACAGAGGCTGGAGCGAATGGATCGCAGGGTGACTTTGCAAAAGCATCGGGAAGTTTTAGAAGTATTTGTGCCAACATCTGGTGGGTGTGTTAGTCCCCCAGCAGCGTCCCCACCATTCACAACTGGTGGTCCATCTGTACTCCTTGGCTCTTCAGGAACATCTATTATTGAATGTGATTCAGAAACCATTACAATTCCTTTGGAAACTATTGATAGTAGCATACATAACATTACTGTAGGGAACAATAGTGAAAGCACCTCTGTCACAGATAATCAAAACATTGTTACTCCTCGTTCATCTTGGGAAATAGCCAAGAGAAGGAGAAGAGGGGATCCTGAAAATACTAGTTCTACCAGCTGTAGTGGTGGTCGACGGAAACGACTTGCATCTTGGACATCATCTATAAACAGTGATGTGCTTTCACATGATGGAAGAAACTCTGTAAATAAGGAGACAACAGGGGAACATAAACGAATGCAGAAGAAACTTAGGACCAAAGGTTTCCTTTCCTTTCTTGTGGTCTTTTTGGTTTGTTTATATTTAAATATGTGAATGAAGTGAATGTGGAATTAAGAAATGTGAATTACATAGTTCATACATCACCACAGAATATTAGTTTCCTGTTCTGTGTGTGTGTGTGTATGTATGCAATAATATTGAAGTCTGGAACAAGTTCCAAGCTTGGTTACCATTTGCTTGATTAGTGTTTTGGTTGGAATTGCAACAGTGATTGTTAAGGCAATAATCTGGTAGGAGAATGCTAAAGTACTTGATCCAAATGTGTCACTTTTATTCTCTCTAGATTTTTATGTACACACTGCTTTGAATTCACCCATCTGGGTGGTACAGCTGTCTAGGCCAGGGGTGGGCAATTATGTATAGTCTGGTGGTAGATGGAGTTAATTTGAAGAGATGGCTGATGGAACTCATAAAAAAATTCAATACCTCAAATCAATAAATATTGTTGGTTATTTGTGCTGCTTGAACATAATTCATATATATATATATATATAT
>NW_019059693.1:1956965-1973339 GCF_000696155.1 Zootermopsis nevadensis | reverse complement strand
AGACGGTAAATAAATTATTGTAAGAATTGTTATTGTTACTGACTAACGTACCAGGGTGTGATGTTCACCTTTCACCTCCACTAATTGCTGAGGTCAAGAATGAGTAGCAGCTATACTTCCTGCCCCCTAGTGCCTCTATGTCGTGTGGCTGGACTGCGTATTGAATTAGCATCTCTAGTTAAAACAACGAACGACCGGTTAAAATATTAAAATTTATAATCTAATACAATACATAGGACTCGCTCGCAAAACGCTGTCTTGTCAACGATGGATGTCTTTCTCATATTTGTATGCAGTTTAGCCAATCGTGGTTGAGTACGTGGTTTTGTAAAAATGTGGTTTCTAATCTGTACACACACGTGAACGATCGACGACTTCCGCACCAACAATTCCTTATTTGCTGGGATCGCGACTATAACGGCATCCAGAACCACACATTTCCACTGTGGCGAGAATTATTATGACACTTCATAAATATGTTCCTACTATCATTATTATTCTCCAACATACCATTATGCGTGTTTGTGTTTATAAAGCAAATTAAATTTAGTCTTTTGTAATCTTCATAGTGCGACGGGCCAAGGTTGCGCTAACCAAATTTCTCATGAGGCATTTATCTGTCTTGCCAAATGCGGTAGTAATAAGAACTTAACCCTCGCAGAGCGCAAAGGATTTCTGTATAACCAATTTTTATAATTATGTGACGTAAAATAAGATTTACAGACTTCTTTTCGAATACTTGAAAATTAATAAAGCAAAGAAAAAATACACTTACATGGGGGTCATCCACGTGAAAGACACTCACAGTGGCTGGTAGAAGTTGGAAGGCTTAGAGATCACGATATAGTAACAAGATTGCAACTGCGAGACTCATCAGAAATTACACGTGGCTTTGCGTTTGCTAGTAGCGAACACGCTGCACTGGCACTAGGAGGCACAGTTTATGCAAATCAACGGATGTTCAGGCTGTGCGTACGAACTCTCCAAAGACAATAAAGTGCTTCCTTACACTTATAGGAAAGTCTTGGCATTTACTGAATTGTTACACAAAAGAATTTAATATGACGCGGTTGGTAATTAATGAAATGGAAGTTTCTTCTACGACAAGGATTGAGATTGTGCTCTTCTGAGTTCTGACAAGCTGTATTTATTTATTTGATTGTGGTCAATTAAATAATGTCAGAATATTTAGCGTAGAATGCAGGGATAAGTAATTCATAATAAATAGGAAAGGATCTACAAATCAGCGATCATAACTTAATTTACTTTATACTTTAGTTTATTTATTTATTTATTGAGATAATTATTAGACCTCTAGATCAGTGGTATTCAAACTTTTTTGTTCGCGTACACCCAGATATAATTTCTCTTCAACTTTGTACCTCCTAAGTTGTTGGTGTATAATTCAAGTTATACATAGTATATAATCTACATCTGAAATGGATTAAATAAATTACATTACTGATTATTCGGTGTTTATCATAAAATAATATACAATTTTTTAAATTTTACCTACCCCCTAAGATGTCTTCGCGTACCCCAGGTTAAATATCACTGCTCTAGATTATCCTGACAACATTAACACTGGTTACTTGTATTGCGAGGGAAATCTTGTTAATATAATGGGCTTTAATATCTTTTATATTTCTGGTTCGTGTTAGAGATATTTCTTTTTAGCGCATTTTAAGACCTACTTTTCCTGTGATTTTAACAAGTACTTACCTGTGTATCTAAAAATAAGTCCATCGTTACAATTCGCAAAATTACTTTTAAAAATCCGTCATGACGGTCCAGTCACTTATACCACTCTGTCCTGCACTTTCAATACAACTCGAAATAAAGTTTCGCCGTCTTCCAGATAAACGCACAAAGGCACAGAGCTTCTCAAACCACTGTCTTTACTCCTTCTGTTCTCACACCCACCCGTCTACGCCAAGCCAATATTTTTCTATTAAAACATTTGGCACTTTCCTTTCAGCTTCGAATTTTTCTTAACAGATATTCCATCAAAATATTATAAAACATTAACTCTCACTTGCAGTGTTATTACATCCCAAATGTAATGTATTCGTATTAATTTCTCTTCTATTTGTTCTGTTCTTTAAATGTATTGCCATTGGTTCTGCTCACGTAGTCTTCTACTTTTGAATTATCCAGCGATTGTGTTGTGCAGAAGTACGGTTAGTCCAACTACGTACAGTGAATTTGAATTACCTTACAAGGATTGTTGTGTCTTGTGATATTTTTGCTGAAGATGGAAGAAATATGTTCTTCCGAAAGGTTGGTATGCACATACTGATGATACAAGCTGTATGGTCCTCTGGATCGTCGCCACACTGCCAAAATTTTAACGACGCAACAACCACTCAGCCACAGAGATGTAAAAACTTTTAATGTTCAAATTGCTATTATAAAAGAATGAAACTTATATGTCGAGGGACTTGGCAGAAATTATGGAATGTGAAATGTACAGTTTTGCTGGAAGAAACAGACACAACAGTATAATTACATTTAAAAATGGTATATTACGGAAAATCCTGTGAAAGACGGAATATATGGCCTCTATCTCGTAAAGTAAATTGTATGGGAAAAAACTGGGACAGGTTGTACGGTTTAAAATTCTGTTTTTAAAGAAAGAAGGTGATTGTTACAGCGACGCAGATTTACGTTGTGAAAGCAGGAGTATGTTTTAGAATGGCAAAGTCGCTTATTCAAGGCAGTTAGTTGCTGAAGAATGAAGTATATTTCCAGGGCCACATAACTCAGTCCTTGCGGCATACGAGACCTTCGATTTATCTCGCACGCCATTACCCCAATCACTGTCAAAACTGCACTGGCGAAATGAATAGTGTTAGGTCTTCAACAGTTCTTGGGTTCTTCATGAAAAATAGTAAGACAGTAAAGTTTGAACGCTCTCGAGACTGATGTCTGAACGCTTTTGGGATTGTAAGGTCTGACCTTTTCTGAGATAATGAAGTTCAAAAGCTTCTGTCCACTATGTGATAAAATGTATGAAGTTTTTCTAATAGAAAATACAATTTTACACAGTACGCCTGAAGACAGGAACAGATCAAATTTTCGAAACGTCTTGGTTTTATTAAATAAGAACAAAATTTGAACTATTACCTAAATAAAAATTATGTGTTAGAGAGGCAGTTATCTTTCGGTTGTTCATAATGCATCAATTTTCTAACTAGACGCAACAATTTTGTATCAAAGTTATTTTAAGATCGATGTACACAAAGCTTACAAAACTGACGCGTAATGCCTGCAGTCGAGTGCCGTATTCGACAATAAAGAATTTTTCTGAACGAAGTTTCATTTTCGGTGTCAATCTACAAATTTAAATTGAGAGTTTAGAATACTATCGTAAGAAGCTCTGGACAACAGTTAACTATTTGAAGGCAGATTCGAATTGTATGTTCTTGTGAACAGAGAAATAAGCTTTCGGCTTCCTTAAAAACTGGACGTTTATTGGGCAGCTGAACAAACAAGTTTCCATGTAACATTCAGTAAGCTAAAATGTTTTCTCTCTATATATTTTTTTCTTTTATACATCCAACTACTTCCTTGTCCACCATTACCACAGCCATCAAAATTACATCACTTGTATAAACATTTTAGTATACCATTAAAAGTGTATTATTATGTTACTTAGCACAAATGGCTGGCTATCACTACAGTATGCACTCAGCTTAATAGTATGTCAAACGGATGACAGTGTGGATATGTGTAGGTAAAAGATATATCAGTAATTAACTGTGATTGTTAATTCCTAAACTAACAACTTTTAAACATCACATCTTCTCGGGCTATCAGCCGTGTTAGATGGTAATTAAACGCCGACGTTTCGAGGACAGAGAACTTTACATCAAGTTGTGATATAACGCCGAATCTGTCGGATAGAAAAAGTGAGGCTTGGGAACTTACCACCACATTCTCTCTGTTTTTACTGAAGTGAGTACTGGTCAGGAAATAGCAGATCCAGGAGTCTTTTGTTAGTTTGCTTCTTGGTTTCTTTAATGACGCTTCCTGGCTGAGTGAAGACAAATTGGGAGTGATGTCGAAAGATTTGAATGTGTTACACCAGAATAGAAGCGGAAACACTGAGGAAGTAACTACGCGATTTGCCCTGAGCAGAGTCCTACTTAAAAACTTATTTCTCGCATTTAGTCAAGAAGTTAATCGGTGTTTTATTGCCATGTTCACAAGAGCCCGCCACTTGGCCATATACTGAGCTAGATTAATCCAATCCATACTTGCCATTCATACATTTAATATTGTTATCCCGTCTGCGCATAGCTTTCTTAACTGTTCTCTAACAAACTCCAATGAGGACATTAGATCTCCAAGACGGTGTTCGAAATTGTTACGTTACGGATATGCAGCAGGAGTGACAACCACTCAACAGAAACTTCGGATTTGTTACTAAGTGTGTGTTCCCGGACACATTAAATAATTTAAGATTTATTCCTGTATTAAGGACTTACGTAACCGTTAAAATGCGCTGGTCGGTGACGGCAACATTCCTGTCGCTACAGAGTGAGGTGGGTGTTACCACACGTGTACGTAATTCAGTTACATGGGACTAACAGCCGAGGACGCTCCAGGTCAGCTTCAGCAATCTGCCCGTGTGCTGTGCATCAAATCACGCTCAACCGCCGTACGATTCTCATAACAAACACCCTTGTGACTTGCGTTCGGAACAAACTGATTTCGAATCTAGTCCAGAACATCGATTGTCCTGAGGTTTCTCAATGGTAAGCCGCTCCAGGTGAATGTCGGCATAGATAGTGAAGTAGGTCACACTAACTTCTTCGCCAGTCCTCACATCTATTTGTGATTGTAAAAAAAATGAAAACATTTTCGGATGGTAAATTTGTGACAGAATGTTTGGAAGCTGTTGTGAAGGATATTTTACCTGATAAAAGTAAACTGTTTTCGAACCTAAGCCTATCTCGGCAAACAGTGTGTTGTCTATGTTTACATGTAAGAATAATAGTAAACACAATAATAATAACTCATTATGTTTCAATTTTTCACTCCAAAAAAATGTCTATAGTGTATCTAAATCTAATATGGGGATATATAATTTTATATGTGGCCCGCGGAGTTATGATGCATTTCCAAAGTGGCCCGAAAGATCATTTGGTTTGGCCCAACCTGTCTTAAACAAACATGACAGTCCTCTAATAGCACAGAAAGATAAATAACCGCTGAGATTTATATAATGTAAATCACGATCATTCATCTAGACGGAGTGAGAGTATAAGTAGGTATACACAATTGTGTAGACAGAAACTATTTGCTCATGATAACACAGCACCTTAATATTGATTAATATAAATAATTTATGAAGCCCAAAGGAATAAGAAAACAATAATTAAAAGTAAATATAAGTTTGTAGGAAAATACCTTCGTCTGGTCTCCAGAATACTGATAAATAATTACGTAAAATTATTTCCAATTAACGGAAACTTTTGACGAAAGGAACACTACTTGAATATTAATTTCTGTTGTTTGGTGTTGTGTTTCGTGGAACTTGTCTGAACAGGAACTGTCATGAGAATGAATAAAGTTACAAAGTCGGCCACGCAATTGCAAAATACTTTAAGCGATTATTAGACTAAGAAAGGAGAAGTGAAAGAAAGAATAAAGAAAGACAATAAAAGTGTGAACGCATGTACCACGAATTCATCTTCTATTAGTTGGATATACGAATTATGAACTATGTTGTATTCTATATGTACTGGAATTCACCTTTTTCGAATGAAAATGTGTTTGAAGCAGAAAGGAGTTCTACACACCGGGCTCCTTGGAATGACACTGTAATTAAATTTCTCCCCATTACAGTCCACAAAGTGGTTTTACTCTATTGTTTAATACTGACGCGGTTACAAAAAACCTTAATTTTTCGCCAAAATGTCCGCCGCATTCATGCCTAAATAGTTATCCTTCGGCTCAAGTCCTTCTTTTATCATAAGAGTCCTCCACATTAAAATTACTTAAGAAGTTACATTTCCTAACACCCTTTTTCACACTGGACTTAAAATATAACTAACTTCATCTAGCAGATATTCTTGGGGAACTAACAATTATTCAGCTAATCAAGAAATTTCGCGTAATTAATTGAGCCAAAAGGCAAATATCTACATTCACAAGAGCTCGACAATGGTTTTATCCTATACCAGACAAATTTAATTTTCCGTCGCAAAATATTTCTCTAAGAACCATTGTCCTATTATCCTATGATACATGTTAAATTCCTCCATAGTTTTTCCCCTTTATGTTTAGGCGACCAAAATTGTTTCGTGTGTTTCTCACATCATGAGGGCTGATTGCCCTACAATTTTATTCTTGTTAATTTGGTCACACTAGTACTAGCAAATGTTGAAAAAAGTGCAAATTTTAGGAATTATTATTAGATATTTTTAAGTTACCCTCTTTCAGGTCCAAATACCCTTCTCTGAATTTTCTTATGAAACACCCCAAAATTATGTTCTTCCCTTACAATGTGACCAAAAACATGAAAGTCGTCTTTTGTTCGTCTAATTGAATAATATTTTCCTACGTATGTTCAAGCATCAATTGTGGAGGAGTTTAACCTGAAGCGATTTGTGAATCACCCTATGCATGGCACATGGGCTAGTTAAAATGTATCACGTTTGCTGTTCCTGGCCGCGTTGTCTCTCCAGCTTTAACCAAGCAACACAAAATTAATTCGCTTCACTCTCGCCAGAATAACGTTTTCCCGATGAATCCCTAGGGAGTTTTCTCCCACTCCTTACTACGGTGCCATACCGATTCCAAATCCCGAGCACAGGCAAACTGGGATCAACCCTTCACGGTGGGGATTCACAACCTACCCCTTCCTGTCACACCAGCGGCACAAGCAGGAAAAGAAATTATGTTATATCCATGTTCGTGATGATGCCTAATCCACAGGCAGTAATCTCATCTACATGTAATAAAGAGCTTAGTAAAAAATTACAATAACACTTTAACGCAATGAAATTCTGGGAAATCAAGAACGGAAAACTGAGTGTCCCGCGTTCAAATATTGACCCAGGGACAGGCAAAATTTATTTCAACTCTACTGTTTCCCTCCATGTGTCTAGGATGTTGGAATAGTAGTCTGCGTTTAGACGAGACACGACAGTTTTATACCATTTTCTTTGGAATTCAAAATAATGCAATATCCGATCATACTTAATCTGTGCAGTTAAAAGAGCGTGATGATAAATGACGAAGCGCTTTGTACCAGTGTCGATGAAAGTTATTATTGGTTTTTAACGACGCTACTTCAGCTATATTAGGTATATATTTATACGTCGAATGGGATAGATTACCTTGAATCCTGAGAGTGTAAGAATTTCGAACGCCACCCCATTCACCATATCCTGCTGCACAATCGAGAATCGAAGCGACAATCTCCTCCACACAAATATACATTTTCTATAGGCCTATTCGTTCTGTACCATGTTCACACCTCATTAGACTTTCAATTTTTTACAGCATGTTTAAGTATACTGCTGACGAAGCTTATCTCTACAGTCTATACTGCACTCCACAGCTATACATTAATATTGCCAGGTAAGAAAATCCGCGAACCAGAGTCATCCACAAAATGCCGTGGTTCTACTAGTCAAGAAATTCCCATCCCTTAATAAAAACCAAGGTTCATTACTCTCTCCACACCTGACCGCCACCGGGCGTCATGTTCAGTCATACAGAAGATGGCTGCCTCTGGGTTGAATCGCCGTGTACTGTGCTAGAAGTATATCAACGTTCTATTAGTTGGATATACGAATTATGAACTATGTTGTATTCTATATGTACTGGAATTCACCTTTTTCGAATGAAAATGTGTTTGAAGCAGAAAGGAGTTCTACACACCGGGCTCCTTGGAATGACACTGTAATTAAATTTCTCCCCATTACAGTCCACAAAGTGGTTTTACTCTATTGTTTAATACTGACGCGGTTACAAAAAACCTTAATTTTTCGCCAAAATGTCCGCCGCATTCATGCCTAAATAGTTATCCTTCGGCTCAAGTCCTTCTTTTATCATAAGAGTCCTCCACATTAAAATTACTTAAGAAGTTACATTTCCTAACACCCTTTTTCACACTGGACTTAAAATATAACTAACTTCATCTAGCAGATATTCTTGGGGAACTAACAATTATTCAGCTAATCAAGAAATTTCGCGTAATTAATTGAGCCAAAAGGCAAATATCTACATTCACAAGAGCTCGACAATGGTTTTATCCTATACCAGACAAATTTAATTTTCCGTCGCAAAATATTTCTCTAAGAACCATTGTCCTATTATCCTATGATACATGTTAAATTCCTCCATAGTTTTTCCCCTTTATGTTTAGGCGACCAAAATTGTTTCGTGTGTTTCTCACATCATGAGGGCTGATTGCCCTACAATTTTATTCTTGTTAATTTGGTCACACTAGTACTAGCAAATGTTGAAAAAAGTGCAAATTTTAGGAATTATTATTAGATATTTTTAAGTTACCCTCTTTCAGGTCCAAATACCCTTCTCTGAATTTTCTTATGAAACACCCCAAAATTATGTTCTTCCCTTACAATGTGACCAAAAACATGAAAGTCGTCTTTTGTTCGTCTAATTGAATAATATTTTCCTACGTATGTTCAAGCATCAATTGTGGAGGAGTTTAACCTGAAGCGATTTGTGAATCACCCTATGCATGGCACATGGGCTAGTTAAAATGTATCACGTTTGCTGTTCCTGGCCGCGTTGTCTCTCCAGCTTTAACCAAGCAACACAAAATTAATTCGCTTCACTCTCGCCAGAATAACGTTTTCCCGATGAATCCCTAGGGAGTTTTCTCCCACTCCTTACTACGGTGCCATACCGATTCCAAATCCCGAGCACAGGCAAACTGGGATCAACCCTTCACGGTGGGGATTCACAACCTACCCCTTCCTGTCACACCAGCGGCACAAGCAGGAAAAGAAATTATGTTATATCCATGTTCGTGATGATGCCTAATCCACAGGCAGTAATCTCATCTACATGTAATAAAGAGCTTAGTAAAAAATTACAATAACACTTTAACGCAATGAAATTCTGGGAAATCAAGAACGGAAAACTGAGTGTCCCGCGTTCAAATATTGACCCAGGGACAGGCAAAATTTATTTCAACTCTACTGTTTCCCTCCATGTGTCTAGGATGTTGGAATAGTAGTCTGCGTTTAGACGAGACACGACAGTTTTATACCATTTTCTTTGGAATTCAAAATAATGCAATATCCGATCATACTTAATCTGTGCAGTTAAAAGAGCGTGATGATAAATGACGAAGCGCTTTGTACCAGTGTCGATGAAAGTTATTATTGGTTTTTAACGACGCTACTTCAGCTATATTAGGTATATATTTATACGTCGAATGGGATAGATTACCTTGAATCCTGAGAGTGTAAGAATTTCGAACGCCACCCCATTCACCATATCCTGCTGCACAATCGAGAATCGAAGCGACAATCTCCTCCACACAAATATACATTTTCTATAGGCCTATTCGTTCTGTACCATGTTCACACCTCATTAGACTTTCAATTTTTTACAGCATGTTTAAGTATACTGCTGACGAAGCTTATCTCTACAGTCTATACTGCACTCCACAGCTATACATTAATATTGCCAGGTAAGAAAATCCGCGAACCAGAGTCATCCACAAAATGCCGTGGTTCTACTAGTCAAGAAATTCCCATCCCTTAATAAAAACCAAGGTTCATTACTCTCTCCACACCTGACCGCCACCGGGCGTCATGTTCAGTCATACAGAAGATGGCTGCCTCTGGGTTGAATCGCCGTGTACTGTGCTAGAAGTATATCAACGTTTCAGGTCCTTGTTGCCTCCATCATCAGGGTGTTGTGCGATGGTGATTGAAGCAACGACTTCTGACACGCTGGTAAACGTCTACATCTACACGGCGCAACAACCCAAAAGAAAACCATCTTCATATTTATCGCATTTTATACGACCCGTTCTTCAGTGCCTGAGCATCTGCGGGTCCCAAATTTTGGTTGGCTTTGATCTATAGACAGTTGGTAGGATTCTTGTACGAGTGATCGGCCCGTCGCAAGGCCTCTACCTGTACACAGGGCAGCAGAACACAGAAAAACGCAGACAAACATCCATGGCTTGAGTGGGATTCGAACCCACAGTCCCAGTGACCACGCGGCCACTGTGACGGCATACCATCTGTGAATTTAACAATTGCAAAATTACTTCGGCTACAACTTCAGTTTATTCGTTTCTGATTACTTTCTCCAGGAAATTTCAAAGGCATACTCGATTTAAGGAATTGAGGAATAGTCAGTTATGCGATACGTGAAACATTTGATAGGCACGTTGTAATCCATGTCACTGGGTTTCGAAAAGAGTGGTCAAGAGAATTTTAATTTTCCGTACGTCTACACACATTTCGCAAATGTGTTCTGTTACATTTTGTGTGCCTTATTGTTTCCTATAGTAATGTATTCAAGGTAGACATTTACAATTTCAAGTAGAAACCATTTGATTCAAGGATAATTTACACGAAAGACAGACCTGAGCAGCTGGATGAAATTTACGATAGCGGCGAGCGTAGTAACGCGTTGTTGCTTGGTCCTGGCTAACGATGTAATTTTCTGATCCATTCTGTTGTGCTCTAACGAATAGATTTCCACTGGACAAAGTACCCCGGACCCGGTCTGGACGCAGAGGCTAGAGGAAAAATCCTCTGTCCCCGTCAGGGATCGAACCCCGATCGTCCAGCCCGTAGCTAGTCACTATACTGACTGAGCTATCTCGGCTCATGGACAAGGTAACAGAAACAAAAAAATCTTTTATTTTTCGTATTGAAAATGTTAGGACCGGCTCTGGGGCCCACCCAGCCTCCTCTAGAATGGGTACCGGGGTCCTTTCCCGGGGGTAAAACCGGCCGGGGCGTGATGCTGACCACTCACCCCCATCTAGTGCCGAGGTCAAGAAAGAGAGGAGCTATACCTCCACTTACCCCAAACGCCTACATGGCGTATAGTGGGACAAAGAAATTGAAAGTGTTAGACAGGTTAAATTTGTTAACAGAACGCTCCGTCCCTTTGCGTAGAACACGTACGTTCATCATCGCGTTCAAAAGAGTCCCGTTATTGATCCCTGTATTGAGTTACGTGACTCCAGTCCACACTCTCCCAACGTACTTCCTTATGAGTAATTTAGAAATAAATTTTCCCTCTGCGACCACACCTTCAAAGTGGTCCATTTCTTCAGGATTATCAATCAAAATTTGTACACATTCTTCAATTCCCAATGCTTTCTAAATGCACCAACAATTGCACATCAACTGATTTGATCATCCTAAACATATTTGGGAAAGAGCACAAATGATGAACTTTGTACTAAAGTACTGGGCGCAGTAGGTCTACATATCAATGTTTTCATACATACTTCTGTCCTAAATGTACGGTAAAATATGTTGTTAAGGCAACATTCTTCCGTGATTCAAATCACCAACTTAAGGCCTCCCTACGGGACAAATATTTAGCTGAAGTGTTACATACGGTATTATCGAAGTCATATTTTGAACATAGATCCAGGTGGCACATTATTAAAATGTATGTAAAGGACAATTTTTTACATTTACAAACACAGTGGGGCTATTTAAAGACATTGTATATTTCGGGTGTGCGATGTGTACTTTTAAAAGTTATATTATTAATTTGTAGCAGTGTGAGTGTACAATACTGTCTCCTAGAATGGCTGCAGTGTCACGACTCAGGAGTTCCTGTTGAGGTCATGTGATGAATACGTGGCAATCTGTACTGTAGGATTTTGGTCGAAAATACTAGGCGGTATGATCTGTGTCGTCTGTCAGTCTGACTACCACAGTATCAGTGTACATAATTCTTTTCGTATACCTTGTTTGGCCTCAGTGATAGAATTAACATCTCTGTGCTCATAACTGTAAGCCGTTTTCTACTGTTTTCATAATTGTAAAAATTTGACGCTGTTAATACCATATGCAACACTTAATCTAAATAACTGTTTTATAAATAGGCCTGAAGATTTAATTTAAATGACCGAAAAGTGTTGGCTGTATAAGACAATTCATGTAGTTAGTGTGGACAGTTCAATGATAATGTTGACAAATTATGAAGCTCCTCTTTATGTAACTTTCTCCATCCTTCTTCCACATTATCCTTTTAGGTTTCAGTGCTTATACTACATTATAGATGTAACATATACCTTTCAAAATGTTTTGATGCAACTTTCAAAGAACGTTATTTACAGAGACCCTTAATATTCCAAGTTCCGAATTCAATGTTCATTTCCGTTGCTCAAAATGGTTTCAAAGGCCCCAAGTTCGAGACCCAGTGTAACAATATAATATGCCAGTCTTTGACGGCGAGGAGCTTTTAACACAAAACTTGATTACCACCCCTTTTCTTCCATCAATGACTATGTATTCAGTATATTTGCAACTACCATTAGTTTTCATTTCTCATATAAAAGTACAGGAGCTGTATTAAATGTTAGTATAGAAGTTGTTTTAGAAGAAGGCAGTTAAGACAGAGAATATTTTGTCTCTTCACCAAATTACAGGACAAACGTAGCTAACGAAACCTTCGAAAGTGACATAGTGTAAATATTTGGTAACGACGGTTACTAACACAATTTTCGCTCACACAGAATTGAAGCGCAGATTAAATGCTGTACTATGGATTTAAGAATATTTTGTCCCTCCAGCTTCTACCGAGAAACGTACAGTTGAAATGTACCAAACCATGACTGCACCACGCTTTTGTGTGAGTTTATAACTCAGTATCTTAGTTAAGGAAAAACTGGGCGATTAGGAGAACATTTAGAAATAAGAGGGATAACGTGATGAAAGGCTGAACTTGAATGAAATGGAATAGAATATCAGTAGAATGGGGGAAATTTACTTTCGCCCAGTTGGACGTGTGAAGGATGAGTATAATAAAGTACCAAAAACAGATTCCTTAAATGAAGACGCTAAGCGGATATAGTTTACAAGAAATAGCAGGGAGATCAAAGGTAATACAAATCCTTCGTTCTAGGAAGGAAGGAAGGAAGGTGTCTTTTTCTCACGAAAGCTCGTGAACCGTTGAGAAATAGGAGTAGCGGATAAGAGCGCAGCATTCAATACTTATAAAGTGCCTTTTAAAATATTAAATAATAGTAAAAACCTTAGAACGAATGCGTCATTCACACCGCATTTACCTGAACTAACTAAAATAAATGTAAGCTAAAGTGTGCTAAGTTTAATTTCTAACTTATTTCAGTAACATAGTTTCATTACTATGTGGAATAAACTTTCAAAGCAGAGTTATTTAATGAAAACGAGAATTCTAAGAATAAAAACGGCAAATTTTCCTTCTAGACTCACATACGTTCTACACATGTTGTCTAAAGGAATAATGGAGAAAAACTTCGAGGTATTCTTAAATTGCGCCCAAAACTGAGATAAGTGGTCAACTTCCTGAGCATACGAGGTGCGATCGGAAAGTTTCTAGACTGCGCCTATAAAAACCCGTACACTTATCTCAGGTATTAAATTCATCCATCACCCTCCAAGTAGTTCCCCTGGGAGTGAACACAACAATCCCAGCGCCGCTGCCAAGCCTGGAAGCATCCCTGGAAATCTTTCTTTGTCAGCCTGTCAAGCACCATCTGCGATTCTGCCTGAATCTCTTCTATCGTCTCAAATCTCCTTCCATTCCGAAATCGCACGAGGGTCGGTGTAATGCACTACCAAAACGCCCGTAACTAAGAAACAAATGCTAATTCGATGACGCCGGCTGGCACACTGATTCACTATGAATGTAGGTCGCACCCCCTAAAGTCAGAAGCTCGTACTACATCCGGTTCGCCCGCTATTGACACAGTCTTGGAACTTTCCGATCGCACCTCGTACCTACACGATTCTAATAGATATTTTAATAAATCTCTGCGAATTTGACGTAAATATCTTTAGGTGGTCCAGAGCTGTTTTCTTCGAAATTCTTACCTACTTTCTATGTATTATTATCACATTTTCTGCAGTCAGTTATATAAATATCTACAGTTTAAAAACTTTTGTTAAACAATATAAGAATCTGCTATTCCTAGGACATATTTTAAGATATTATTTTAAATTCTATGCTAGTACATAATTAACAGTAGACGTTGTAAAACGTTTGCAGCTAATAAGACTTTAAAAAAACAAAAAAAAAATTGTGATTTGTACCAGTCTTGATAGACGACCCTGATTTCGATTACCTAGGAATGTTCCCATCTCAAGAGCTCTTAGAATTACTCGTCAAATGAGCACTGGGGATAAAACGGCAGAATCGACTGTAAAATCCTTCCAGACTACACTTCGCAAAGTCCCAGATAACAGTAATCTTCAGTTACCCTTAATTTGCAGCCCCATTCCCAAGAACGTATGGCCAGTAACAAGGGAGTAGATTTATTGCTTCACTTCGGCGTTTTTGTCATACACTTGAACTCGCCTGGTCGCATGTAACTTAAGTGTCAAGAAGTCTAGACGTAGACGGAAGGAAAGGTAAACACGTGCCATTGTATAGCATTAACATCTTTCATATTTTGGACAAATATTAAACATTATCGAAATTAATGTACCCGTATTTGTGAAAAAGATTAATAACTATTATAATCCTCCGCATCAGAAGACATCAATATTGAGATCTTCAGTCTGTTCAAGCAAGAGCACTCAAATTGAGTGAGTACTAGCTTTCGCCCATTGCATGTCAACTGGTGTTCCTAGTGGCATTTCAGTATGAATGCATTTATACTAAATCGACAGACAGTACAGCACTTCTTGAGAACGTAAATGCCGCTCAACTCGTTACGGAAGTTTATTACTAGGTTTAGAAAAACCCACTACACACAGCTGTCCTGAGAAATGCTGTCCTGAACCTTTAAGTTCCCAAATTTTACTAATAGAAGTGAGAATTTATTCAATCATGTTTTGTTATCTCGTCTTTATATGCTGTATTTTCTCGTTGAACGTTTTCTGCCTTAATATTATTTATAATCATTCAAATTTAATAAATATTTTCTTTTATTTAGAATAGACATTCTTAACTTCGATTTTTATTTGTTACAACTTTATATTGTATTAGTATCTGAATGTCGATAATTTCTCCAGTTTTTTATAACAATATAATTATATATATAAAATTAACATAAGTTATAAAAGTACGGTAATTATATACACCTTATTTGCGGAAACACAAATAACACACACAAACTAATAACAAATATTAATTTTTGCCCATGGGATTCCGCGGCTGTAGTTCAATGTACGAACTTCAGCTTTCGGGGACGAAGAGCTTATCTCCGAAAACTGTAATTGAACGTAACATGACACTATTCGATGTAGGATTTGGGGAGAGGGGTTAATTTATAATGCTACCACTTGGAAATTTTTGAAAGACACTGCTCTAGACAACTACGTTGCAATGATTCAACTGCTCTCAAAAGCATCAGTAATAATTATTTATCTCTGATCGACTAAATTATTATAATTTTAATTATTTATCAGGCATAATTAAATCTCGTGTTTTCGAACAATTCACACATTTTAACTTACAAGCCGTCTGGAAATATAACATTTATGTTGCAAGAACTCACCTATGTACACCTTTTCTATTCTCGTTACCCACCTGAAACAAAAGAGGAACAAAATGCATGAGTCAAAAACGCAATGAATATCAAAATGAATGAACTGACGATAATGACGTGAAGCGTTCTGCCCTGTTATGACAAATATCTCTTACAAAGAGTGATCGAAAAGTAACGCATACGTTTCTGATACATGTTATACTTGTCAAAAATAAATTAGACTAAAATCAGAAAATATAAAACAATGTTTGGAAATGTCTACCGCACTCAGCGATGCATTCATTCGATCCTTGACTCGTGTGACGCAACCCAGTGGGGAGTTTCTGCAGTAACGGAAATGGTTTATCTGACGAGATACTGGCCAATTTTTTCGCACAGTAGAGTCCAGAAATGTATCCCAAAACTCAGCCTGTCAAGTTAAGTAAGAACGATATACCAGGTAGTGTTTGGCAATGTACAATAATTACACTTGTGATGCCCTTCAAGTGTTTGAAGATAAAAGACGAATTGACGCGAGTAGGCTACTAGATGACGTGACCTGAGTGGACTCTCGTATAGTCAAAGTATTGATTGTTTATTAATCAAATAGAATTTTACTGGATTGCAGCAAACAATAAATATTTTAATATGGCTTACGTGAATATTAAATTCCTCTGTATATATTCTGAAATAAATCACGCAATGCAAATCAAACTTACATCCTA